>CAWUFW010008092.1:600000-931225 GCA_963921515.1 Calotriton arnoldi | reverse complement strand
CAGTGAATTTCAAAGGTTTTTTAAATGCTAATTTCTAACTATAACGTGTCTGAAACCTATGGTTTTTTCAGTGAATATATATATATATATATACACACACACACATATATATATTCACTGAAAAAACCACCATGTCATGAGTGATGTAATATGTGACATCATCAGCAGTAGTGCATTGCGGGGGCGCGAGTTATAGTTAGCTCAACTAACTATAACTTCCGAATTTCTCTGGTTTTGTACGAGTGAAATGTCCAACTAACTATAACGTCCTTGAAACCTGTGTTTTTTTCAGTGAATTTCTAAGGTTTTTTAAATGCTAATTTCTAATTATAACGTCCCTAAAACCTATGGTTTTTTTCAGTGAATTTCTAAGGTTTTTTAAAGGCTAATTTCTAACTATGCCTACATAGGTAGGACATGTGCAGAAAGAGGAAGAAAGGCACAGAAAGAAGCAAGAGAAATGCAGAAAGAGGCAACAGAAGTCCAGAAAGAGGAAAAAAGGTGAAGAAAGAAGCAAAAGAAGTGCAGAAAGAACCAACAGAGGTGCAGAAAGACTGTACCTTACAACAGACTCATACAAAGTATCCTAATCACTAATCCTTCTCTGAAGATGTCTTAAACCTCACTTTTCTCTTGAAGGTTCACTATTAATTGACTGCCCAGAATGTTAGGCCTACCTACCAAATATAAAACAGCAATCCTAAGCATATCACTGTTGTAAGTCTGACCAAGTTTGTGAAGGTATGCATCCGTGTCTCTGCTTTTACCGAGTGACATGTTACATAAAAATAAACATAGAAATACTTGAATACCTGTGTTTCAGACTGCATACTCTGTAAATTTGTGTAAAAAAAGGTGTATGCATTTCTTTCTGCTCACAATACAGTGCACATAGGCATTCAATAGTATATTTGAGGGGCTCTATAACACATATATACATAAGACATGTCTGCCCGTGTAACTGAATGACAGAGCAGAACTGAGAAAATTTGACCACCTATAGGAGAAGTTACCCACTTTTTAAGCTACCAACTTCAGATGCATAACACATGTAAGAATACATATACAAGTAGACATATACCTCAGTCACAAGAGCACGCAGACCTTTAAACTTGACAGCTTGCACTTCCCATTTAAGTACAGAAAGAGGCACGAGAAGTTCAGAAAAAAGCAAGAGAGTTGCAGAAACAGGCAAAAGAGGTACAGAAAGAGAGAACAGGGGTGCAGATAGAGGCAGGAGAGGTGTAGTTAGAGGCAAGAGGGGTGCAGAAAGAGGCAAGAGGGGTGCAGAAAGAATTAAGAGCAGTGCAGGAAGAACCAACAGAGGTGCAGAAGGAAGCAACAGGGGTGCAGAAAGAGGCAAGAGAAGTGCAGAAAGAAGCAACAGAGTTGCAGAAGGAGGCAAGAGAACTGCAGAATGAGGCAAGAGAGTTGTAGAAACAGGCAAAAGAGGTACAGAAAGAGGGAACAGGGGTGCAGACAGAGGCAAGAGAGGTGCAGAAAGAGGTAATAGGGGTGCAGAAAGAGGCAAGAGGGGTGCAGAAATTTGCAAGAGTGGTGAAGAAAGAAGCAGGAGCAGTGCAAAAGAGCCAACAGAGGTGCAGAAAGAGACAAGTGAGGTGCAGAAGGAGGCAAGAGAACTGCAGAAAGAGGCAAGAGACTTGCAGAAACAGGCAAAAGGGGTGCAGAAAGAGGGAACAGGTAGGCAGAATGAGGCAAGAGAGGTGCAGAAAGAGGGAAGAGGGGTGTAGAAAGAGACAAGAGGGATGCAGAAATTTGGAACAGAGGTGCAGAAAGAAGCAAGAGCAGTGCAGAAAGAACCAACAGAGGTGCAGGAAGAGGCAAGAGGGATACAGGAAGAGGCAAGTGAAGTGCAGAAAGAAGCAAAAGAGGTGCAGAAAGAACCAACAGAGATGCAAAAAGAGGCAAGAGGGGTAGGAGAGGTGCACAAAGAGGCAAGAGGGGTACAGAAAGAGGCAGGAGGGGTGCAGAAAGAAGGAAGAGAACTGCAGAAAGAAGCAACAGAGGTGCTGAAAGAGGCATGATGGGTGCAGAAAGAGGCAAGAGAAGTGCAGGAGGAAGCAACAGAGGTGCAGAACGAGGAAAGAGTGGTGCAGAAAGAGGGAAGAGAGGTGTACAAAGTGGCAAGAGAGTTGCACAAAGAGGGAAGAGGGGTGCAGAAACAGACAAAAGGGGTGCAGAAAGAAGCAAGTGAGGTGCAGACAGAGGCAAGAGAGGTACAGAAAGAGGCAAGAGAGGTGCAGAAAAAGGCAAGAGAAGTGTTGAAAGAGGCAAGAGAGGTGCAGAAGGAGGCAAGAGAGCTGCAGAAACAGGCAGGAGAGTTGCAGAAAGAGGCAAGTGAGGTGCAGAAGGAGGCAAGAGAATGCAGAAAGAGGCAAGAGAGTTGCAAAAACAGGCAAAAGGGGTGCAGAAAGAGGGAACAGGTGGGCAGACTGAGGCAAGAGAGGTGCAGAAAGAGAGAAGAGGGGTGCAGAAAGAGGCAAGAGGGGTGCAGAAAGAAGCAACAGGTGCAGAAAGAAGCAAGAGAAGTGCAGAAAGAAGCAGCAGAGGTGCAGAAAGAGGCAAGAGGGGTACAGAAAGAGGCAAGAGAAGTGCAGGAGGAAGCAACAGAGGTACAGAAAGAGGTTAAGAGAAGTGAGCAAAGAGGCAAGAGAGATACAGAAACAGGCAGGAGAGGTGCAGAAGGAGGGAAGAAGGGTGCAGAAAGAGGCAAGAGGGGTACAGGAAGAAGCAAGTGAGGTGCAGAAAGAGGCAACAGAGGTGCAGAAAGAGGCAAGAGAGGTGCAGAAAGTGGAAGAGATGATCAGAAAGAGGCAAAAGAAGTGCAGAAAAAAAGAAAGGTGCAGAAAGAAGCAACAGAAAGAGGCAAGAGTGGTTTGCATACCATTAGTACCAGTTTAATGAGGCAGGAGAGGTGCACAAAGACGCAAGAGGGGTACAGAAAGAGGCAAGATGGGTGCAGAAAGAAGCAAGAGAAATGCAGAAAGAAGCAACAGAGGTGCTGAAAGATGCAAGAGGGGTGCAGAAAGAGGCAAGAGAAGTGCAGAAAGAAGCAACAGAGGTGCAGAAAGAGGCAAGACAAGTGCAGAAGCAGGTAAGAAAGGTACAGAAAGAGGGAACAGGGATGCAGAAAGAGGCAAGAGGGATACAGAAATTTGCAAAAGAGGTGCAGAAATAAGCAACAGTGCACACCATTAGTACCAATGTAATGCCCACATTTAGCAATAAGTAACAGGTGACCATTCTAGGTTTGCAAAGGGCCTGCCACCACGCTGTAACACTTGTTGCTGCATTTTTGGTAGCATTTGAGCAGTTGGAGCTAGAAACAAGGTTTTTTTGTTCAAATCTGCAGATTATGCAGCAGATGATGGGTTATGTGGCAAATGCGGAAAATGCGGAAAATGTATAATTGTGTGAAAGTCGGTGCAGTCAAACAGTCGCATAATTCCAGTGGTCCTGCTCATACCTCTGACTAGGTCCAGAAGTGCTCCTCAGTGGTTCCTTCTTTTTTTTGTCTCATTGATTTTATAGTTTAGCTTCTATGGAAACGAGGAAGACTAAACCTGAGGTTACCACTCCACAACACAGACTACCATACCATATAATTACTCTCCATAACACATAATCCCACTCTACATAATTCCTATACACTAAATACCACATACCTTCTATCCACATCAAAGTCAAAGTCTATCCACATAATTTCACTGCGCATCATAGCACTACACACAACCTGCATCCACTCCACTCTAAGAAACATTAGTAAAACACTTTTACATTTACAACGCTTATAGCTCTAACTCTCGCAAATGTGAAACCTATTACATTGCAAATGATTCTTTAACTAGTAGTCGTGTTTGCAGAGAGGTGGAGAAAGGGGGCTGGGCCTCCGACCAGCGCTCAGGAATTCCGCTGCATAGGATTTACAGGAGGTACCAGGAGGGCTTCTTGGCCCCCAAAGTCCATTAGGAGCAAAGTGGACTTCATCCCCCAACCCGTAGTGTGCCAGGAGGCGTGTTTGCAGAGCGGTGGAGAAAGGGGGGCATGGCCTCCGAAGACGTCTTACCAATACCACTGTGTGGGACTTACTGGAGGTAACAGGAGGGGTAGTTGGCCCCCACGGACAACCTTGGGAGCCAACTACCCCTCCTTATACCTCCAGTAAGTCCCACACAGCAGCATTGGTAAGTTCTCAAAGCAGGCCATGCCCCCTTTGCCCACCAGTCTGCAAACATGCTCCCCGGTGCACTCTTGGATGGGGAGTGAAGTCCCCTTCACTGCTGGGGGTCCTTAGGGGCCAACTAGCCTACCTGATACCTCCAGTAAGCCCCATATAGTGGGATTGCTGAGAGGTGGCCACAGGCCACGCCCCCTTTCTGCACCACTCTGCAAACGCGCCTCCTGGCGCACTCTTGGTTGGGGAATGAAGTCCCCTTGCCTCCTGAGGGTCCCTGGGGGCCAACTAGCCCTCCTGTTACCTCCAGTAAGCCCCACACAGCTGGATTGCTGAGAGTGGTCCATGGCCACACCATTTTTTTACACCACTCTGCAAACGAGCCGCCTGGTGCACTGCTGCTCAGGGAATGAAGTCCACTTCAGTCCTGAGGTCCTCAGGACACAAGAGGACCTCATTGCCCCACCAGCAGTGCGCCAAGAGGCACGTTTGCAGAGTGGTGTAAAAAGGGGCGTGGCCTCAGACCACTCTCAGTAATCCAGCTTTGTAGGGCTTACTGGAGGTACCTGGTAGAATAGTTGGCCCCTAGGGACACTTAACATTCTAGGGGACTTAATCCCCCAACCCAGAACGTGCCAGGAGGCACGTTTGCAGGATGGTGCAGGGAGAGGCGGGGCCTCCGGCGAGATGCCGGCTTCTCTTTTATTTATTTTTTTAGAAGGGGGGCTGTGTGTCCCGCCTTCTCTTAGTAATTTTTTGGCCCTGGGGACTCCATCCCCCAGGGCCTGACCCTTCTTTTTAATTAAAAAAAAACACGAAAGGGTCAGCTCGGCCCCCTCCCGAGGCCAATTTCAGCCCCAGGGGCCCCATCCCCCGGGGCAAGGCCTCTTTTATTTATTATTTATTTAACGGGAGGGGGCCATGTGGCCCCTTTCCCTGGACCACTTTTGGCCCCTGGGACACCATCCCCGGGGCCTGGCCTCTTTTATTTAAAAAAATGTTTAATTAGGGGAGAGGGGAAGGCCTTTATTTTTTATTTTAGAGGGGGCTGTGTGGCCCCCTCCTGAGGCCAATTATGGCCCCTGGGACCCCATCCCCGGGGCCGGCCTTCCATTTTTCTTTTTTTTAAATAAATTAATTAAAGGGGAGGAGGGCCGAGTGCCCCCTTCCCGGGCCACTTCTGGCCCCGGGGACCCCATCCCCCGGGGCTGGTTCTTATGTTGGGGACCGTGGGGGAATCCCCAATGCCCCCGCGGTCCCAGCCAGCTCCCTGCCTCCTGCGGGAGCCAGCATTGCTTTTGGACAAGGGGAGCTGCTGACATGCATCTCCCCTTGTCCAAAAGCAATCTGCTTCGCTTCATGGAAGTGAGAGCAGGTTTTCCGCTCTCGCTTCCATGAGGTGAAGCATAGTTTGCAATGACAAGGCGGGAGCCATGCTCCCGCCCTGCCATTGCAAACTGTAATGTCCCTAGGGTGGGCACCCCGAGACATTGCCGGAGATGGCCCTGGGGGGTGACGGTCCCCAGGGTCACACAGAACTCCAGGAGGGAGGCCGCGCAGCCCCCCTCCCAACATGTAAATAGCCCCAGGGAGGTAGTGGTCCATGGGGCCGGGGGGCCGCATTATCTTAATTAGTGCCCCGGGGAGATGGTGGTCCCTGGGACAGTGTGGGGGTGTAGAAGCAACACGCTTCATTTTTTTTTAAAACAAATGTCGTCCGGATTCGCGCACCCAGCCCAAAAATCTAGTTTTTTATCCTTTTTTATCCTTTTTTCTTGTGACTCGGTTTTACCGAGTCACAAGATGGCTGCCAACATTTCTTGGTTTGGAGTGTTGATAGCCAATCAAAATGAAGCTCGTGCGCGGGAGGGTTCGCGAACCCTCCTCGGCCACCAGATATCGATATTTTTTTGTGTGGAATTTCTCAGGAACTACTGAACGGATTTGCACCATTTAAAAAAAAAGCACACTTTCTGACCGAAGAGCTACCCTTTTGCCAAATTTGGTGTAATTCCGTTCAACAGTTCGGGCTGTAGCTTTGTCTAAAGTTTCCTATGGAAATTAACATGAAGAAAACGTGTTTTGGGACCCCTCTTTTTCTTGGCCCCCACAGGAGCTGACCGGAGCGCCCCATTAGTTTTGAAAGTTTTACGAAGATTCGTCAAACGGCGCCAAAGATATTGGCAAATTAAAAAACTCTTTTTCTATGGAAACTAGGTCCTAACTATAACTACCTACTGGCGACCGCCAGTAGGTAATATAATTGTTATAGTTAGAACCTAGTTTCCATATGTTATGTTATGTTATGTTATTTCAATTTGTAGCGCGCACGGATACCCACGAGTGTCCCGGCGCGATGCCAAAAAGGGCAGAGATATCTGTTGAAGTGAAGAGATGTGTTTTCAGGTTTTTCTTGAATACTGCTGGGTCCTGGATGTTGCGTAGGGCAAGGGGCAGTGCGTTCCAGGCAACAGCGGCCTTCCGTGCTAATGAGCTGGCTCCTAGCCTCTGGCATTTGAATCGGGGAACCTGAGCAAGGCAAAGGGACATAGAGCGCAGCTGTCTAGATGGAACAAAAAAGGAGAACCGTTTTTGTAAATAGAGTGGGCCAAGACCATGAAGAGCGCGATGGGCCAGAACCAACGATTTGTACTTCACCCGTTCTGCCACAGGAAGCCAGAGTAGTGAGTGCAGGTGAAGTCGCACGCTGTTCCTGGCGGAGATACCCAGAAGAAGTCTGGCTGCCGCATTTTGGACCACCTGGAGCTTTTTCAACAGGTAGCCCGGGATGGCAACATAGAGAGCATTGGCGTAATCCAGCCGCGACAGAATGAGAGCACAGGTGACCGTTCCTCTCGCTGCCTGGGGAAGGAGAGGGAAAAACTGCCTCAGAGTCTTGAGGAGACCAAAGCAATTGCCGGCCAGCTTCTTGATATGGGTTAAGAAAGAGAGACTCTCATCGAACCACACCCCCAAGTTCTTGGCAGGATTCCCTGCAGAGGTGGGCAAGGGGAACTCAGGTGGCCAAAGAGCTTCCCGGAAATTAGAAGGGAATTTTCCAAAGAGGGGAATCTCTGACTTCTCATTACACTTTAATTGTGCAGCTGCTAGCCATTTGAAAATGGAAGAGAGACAGTGGTGAACCGAAGATACTGAGTCATTGTTATTGTCCCAAGTAAAGAGCAGCTGGGTGTCATCGGCGTAGGCCATCACCTTAGCCCCCAGGCTCTCGGCTAGATAAACTAAAGGTGTCACATAAATGTTAAAGAGAAGGGGATTAAGAGATGACCCCTGAGGAACTCCTGTGGTCACAGATTATAGAGAGGAGGTGGACGGAAAAATCCAGATGGGTCTGGTGGCTTAGTGGACTAATGCATCCACTGCAGGGACCTGTGTTCGACCTCATGGTCACAGGTTCAAACCCCGGCGGGTCCACTCAGCCTTTCATCCATCTGAGGTCGATAAAATGAGTACCATTGAGTTGGGTAACAATAAACATCTGTTATTCAGCACCAAGATACCTACGGGTGAACGTGCGCTTTACAAATACACATGTTATGTTATGTTATGTAGATGTGCTGGGCCCACCCTTCTACGAAGGACCTAAGCCAATTCCAGGCAGTACCTGACACACCGATCCTGGCAAGTCGCGAGAGGAGAAGGGCGTGCGGGACCATGTCGAACGCCGCCGAGAGGTCAAGCAGAATTAATGCTGCCCTCCCGCTGGCATCCAGACACTCCCGAATAGCCTCCATGACCTCCACCAGGACCGATTGGGTGCTGTGGGAAGCCCGGAACCCAGACTGTGCTGGATACAGAAGGCCCTCCCTCTCAATGAGCTCGGTGAGTTGTTTGTTGACAACCTTCTCGCACACCTTGGCCAGGCCAGATAAGAGGGAGATGGGCCGGTAGTTCCCTGGATTAAGAGGGTCTAGTGACATTTTTTTTATAAGTGGCAGAATTTTGGTCTGCTTCCAGGCTGCTGGGACACTAGCCATCTGGAGGGACAAATTTATAATGCTGTTAACCTCCGCATTAATCGTTTCTGCTGCTGCCAGCAATCTAGCAGGGCAGGGGTCAGATGGGGAGCCAGATTTTAAGCTCTTAAGAATTTTAAGAGTCAGGCAAATCCACCGGTTTGAACGCATCCAAAAGCTTTCCGGCGCAAGCGGGTGAAGGCAGGACAGTAGCCTCGGTCCCATTGTCGCCGGGCGAAAAAGCCGCCTGAATAGTGCGTATCTTATCCAAGAAGAAATTCGAGAGAGTATCGCATATGAAAATCGTTTATTGACTTGCATATATCTTTATTGCCGTTTGACGAATTTTCACGAAATGTTCCAAAAAGTACCCCAGTGATTCTCATTGTGCATGGAAAGTTTCGGGGTGATCCGTCAAGTGGGGGCCAAGAAAAAGGGGCGAGGTTTAACAAAAAGTGAGTTTTCAATGTTATTTCCCATAGGGATTTTAGACACGACTGCAGCCAGAACGACTGATCGGAATTACACCAAATTTGGTAGAACGTTAGATCTTGGTCCAGAAAGCGGCCTTTTTGTGATTTGGTGTAAATCTGTTCAGTAGTTTTCGAGATAATAACTGAAATCCAAATTTGGATATCTATCTATCTATCTATCTATCTATCTATCTATCTATCTATCTATATATATCTATATATATCAGAAACAACACTGCCACAAGTGAAAGAACAGCTGCTGTGGACACAGTTTCCTTGTTCAAGCGGTATTTTATTGCAATTCAGCAACCAGCACAACGCGTTTCGGGAAAACAATCCCTTGCTGACTCGTGAGCAAGGGATTGTTTTCCCGAAACACGTTGAGCTGGTTGCTGAATTGCAATAAAATACCGCTTGAACAAGGAAACTGTGTCCACAGCAGCTGTTCTTTCACTTGTGGCAGTGTTGTTTCGGATGTTGAGAGGCTCGCCCCCTCGCTGTGGACCGCCGCCGATCAGAGGAAGGGGGTAAGGCGAATACGGTGCGCGAGCACCGTTTGGCGGTTTATATATATATATATATATATATATATATATATATATATATATATATATATATATATATATATATATATATGTATATGAAATTGGATACTCCATGAATCCTCCACGGATCCTTCTTGGGTTCGTGAATCCACATGCCAAAAGCAATGCCTTGATTGACTGGCTGCAACCTGAGAGGAATGATGCAGTCACCATTTTGTTCAGCGGAACTCGCTTCCCAGCGGGGAAAATAAAGTGAAAAGTGATAGAAAGGGTCAGGGTAGACATACCCTGACACCATTGGACTGTGGAGGGGTCTGTGAGGGACCCCTCATGGGCAAGAAATTTGTCTAAAAACCTTTTTTTAACTAAACAAGGATACACGGATCCTCCTGGATTCAGGTAGATTCAGGTGGATCTGTGGATCCAGACCCCAATTTAAAAAAAAAAAACATGCACTCACTGACTCACAGATCCACACACCTACTCACACACCCACTCATACACCCTCAAAACCACTTACAGACCCAAACAACTTTCACACATTCACTCACACATACACAACCACTCACACACACCCACTTAGATACCCATACAACCATTCACATACTTACCCACACGCCCACAAAGCCACTCTCTCTCACAGACCCACACAGCCAGTCACACACGCACTCACACACCCACCATACAGTCACACACCCACTTACACACCCACACAACCACTCACACGCCCACTGACACACCTCCTCACACACCCAGGTTACAGGGAGGTTATAGTTAGGAAATAGCATTAAAAAACAATAGAAATTCATTGAAAAAAACAAAGGTTACAGGGACGTTAAAGTTAGGAAATAAAATTTAAATGCCTTAGAAATGTACTGAAAAACCCAAAAGGTACAGGGACGTTATAGTTACGTTCATATTTTACACAAAATCATACAAGTTCAGCAATTATAGTTATAGCTATCTCAAGTAACTATAACTCGTACCCTAAGGCAACTATAACTCATGCCCTAGTCATGCACTGCCAATTACCCCACTTATCACATCCCTCATGACATCTACTTGCAACATTTACAGTGAGATTATTGATGAGAAAAATGTGCATGGTGGGGACGCGAGCTATATTTACCTTAGTGCCTGAGTAGGGATAGGATTTTGAAGAGCACTACAGCCAAAATGCTGCACAGAATTACACCAAATTTGGCTGAAAGCTTTCTCTTGGTCCGGAAAATGTGCTTTTGGTTATTTGGTTTAAATGTATTCAGTAGTTTTGGAGTTATTGAAAGAAATCCAAATTTGTATATATATATATATAGGGACGCGGATCTTCATAGGATCTGACTGTGCCCGTGCTCATACGAGACTGGCTGCCAACACTTCAACCAGGAAGTGTTGGCAGCCATCTGCGGCTTGCATCGAATATTTAAAAAAAAATGATGCAGGCTCCCCCACTTCTCTACTGTTCAGCCCCCGGGTGGGCCAGGCCCTGGGGGCATGCATCATTATTAAAATGAGGGGTGCATTTGACCCCCTCCTGAGGCTCTTTTGAGCCCCAGGGACCACCATCTACCCAGAGCTTTATTTTCAATTTGGAGGGTAGCTGTATCGATAACACTCTTGGGGGGGTGAAACCCCTGGGACCACCACCTCCACTGGGCCTAAATTAAAAAGCAATGGGGTCTCCAGGGACACCACCTCTCAGCGGCCAGCCCATGAGGATCAAAGGAGAGGTGATGAGCGGCCCTCCTCCTGGAGCTATAAATGGCCCTGTGGACCGCCACCTCCCAGGGCCAGCTCCTGGTTTTACGGGGCCCAACCTCTGGGATAATGCTGCTTTCTATGACTTGGCAAGAGCTTTGACAGCTCCCACCAAGTCAGATCCCTCCATGCAGGAGGCAGGGAGCAAGCAGGGACTGCGGGAACTTTGAGGCTCAGCCCGCGGTCCTGGGAAAGAAAGAGGCAAAATAAAGGTTATAAATGAGCAGAAAGAGGAAGAATGAAGATCAGAAGCAAGCAGAAAGAGGCAAAATAAAGGTCAGCAAAAAAGCAGAAAGATGCAAGATAAAGGAGAGAAAAGAGCAGAAAGAATAAAAATAAAGGTGAGCAACCAGCAGAAAGAGCTTAATAAAGTTGAGAAACGAGCAGAAAGAGGCAGACTAAAGGTCAGCAATGAGTAAAAAGAAGCAAAATAGAGGTCAGAAATTAACTGAATTAGGCAAAATAGAGATAAAAAATGAGCAGAAAGGGGCAGAATCCATTGATGGTGTAAATTAAGCCACACCTCAATAATCTCACAGCTCGGGGAAAAGAGTTAGGGGTTTGATGAATGTCTTGCTGCCCCTGAGACCTAAGATATCAGATATTTAAATGTTTTGACTTCTAGGACGGAGTAAACCCTCTCACTCAATTCTCCAAATATGATTGTTAAAAGAAAAATTACTATGTATTGCAAAATTAGGTGGTGCATCTGCATTCTCCTCGGGAAAGTCCATCACTCTTGGGTGCCTGTCTGGACTGGTGCGGTAGGTAGGCAGGAGTGTTGAGCTCAGCTCTTGCCTTTCGATTGTGCAGGAGACTAGAAGGACTGTGGATTGTAAAACAGAAACTGTATTTTAGAGTCAAGGAAAAAGACAGAAAGAATATAAGCCTCATGAGGAGTGTATCAAAAAGACTCAGAGACAGAGTAAGACAAGAGGGAGACTCAGGGTTTTATTTTTGCCACCAGTACAACACACACATACAAACACAGCAGCATTTCACAATTCAATGCACCTTTCTTCATTCCACATAGCTGAGTACTAGGCCTCAGAATCATGTTTTTCCTTTTAATTCAATAACTTATTGCTTCAAGCTGATGATGAGGTAGTCCCCTGGCTCCCACCCTAAGTAATTCCATCCCCCTCCTGACTCCAAGTAACTTCGTCTCAGGCCAGTCAAGACCCGTGCAAGATAGACGTGTAGTGTACTGCTGTTGAAGAACGAGTAGAGAAACGGAATTACACCAATTTGCATAGGTTTTTGTTTGTTAACTAAAGTGTCAGTTCTGATCTCTGAAGAACCAGAAAAAAGAAAAGAACCCTGCAAGTAAATCTGGCTAAGTGTGAAAGGGTCAATCACCTCCAGGGAAAAAATGATTGCCCATCATTCAGGCCCCAAACATTGCAAATCATCTCAAGCAAGTGCCCAAATTACAGTTCAACACATTCCCTCGCTGTCTGCCACCAAATGAATCACAAATCATCACTCACAATCGCTCAATAACCAAATCACTCATTGTTGCAATGGTTACCTGGTCCAATCCAGGCACTGTGGTAGGTACACTATCTCCCCTTTGATGCAAGCAACGGTTTGGAATTTGGCATTCTAGCAAATCAAATGATCGTCTGGGGCAGCCCTCTTAGGCCATGAAAAAAACAGAAGGATCATAGGAGTGGACTGTACTGGTTAATTACTGTTTGTTAAGTAAGTTTGTAAACGCGAATCACCTCCAGTTGAAGGCCCCCCTCACTGCCACCACACGAATCATCAATCATCACCCACACAATCACTCACTCACCATTGCAATAGTCGTAGTTACCTCTTCCTATCCACACATGGGTAGGTTACGTAGTAGGTACACAATTCATCTTTGACACAGGCAACACATTGGCATTTGATATTAGCACTCTTGTACAGCAACAGTCTTCTGGGGTAGCCCTGCTAGTGCTAAGTGATGCAAAAAGGATAGGCATGCGAGTGGGGCAGGCATTGTCTCCAATGTCATGAAGGAATGTGGATGCTTCTTCAATGCAATCCGGCAATATATGTGACTAAGAAATGGTAGGGCAGCATACATCTGACACAAAAATAATAATGTTCCACTAGATACCTTTTTTGCAAAGAAAGAAGTTAAACGAGAAGTTATTAAAAAGTTCTAGGGGGGCACTGGCATACTCAGCCTGGAAAGTAGAGTTCGTCCTCAAACTTAGCTGGTCAGCTAACACACTTGATTCTGACCAACCATCCTCTTCCTCATCCTGTGCTGATTCAGGACTGGTCTAAATGTGTGGTATGAAATGTTGATTCATTTTGATCATAGTCAATCTGCCCACATTTCGAGGCAAGAGACTGCTCCTTTTCACTATAACAACCACAACAGCTGCACTGAACACACACTCAGGAGACAACCTGGCCTTAGGGCAAGCCAGATATTTTATTGCCAGCCTGCTGAGCTCTGGCTATTGGCACAGCTTCCCATACCAATACATCAATGGGTTTTGATCCACAGAGACCTCTTGTGGATCATCCATATACTCCTGGAACATCCTGTGGATTGTCATTGGTGCTGCCACGTGCTCAACGTCTTTTGCCATTGCCTCAGCACTAGACTTAAACACTGCCGATTGAAACCAATACACTGCAGAGGTTGGATCCAATCCTTTGTTTGCTGTTGTTGCCTGTGTTCTGGTTGATGGTATTGTTGGCTGCTTTGAGACAAGATTGCCCTCTCTGGAAGTTGAAGCTGGCACTCCAGAACTGCGGGGTGGGACTCTAAGTTCCAGACATTCTTCTTCCAGGTGTCTGGCTTGCTCAACAATCCACCTCTTGTATTTTGAAACATCCCCTTCAGAAAAGGGAATAAAAGTGGGCAGTATTGTTTTGTACCGTGGATCACAGATGTACTGTTTGGAGGAGATACTGTCATTGTACAGTCTTTCATTAGAAGCCAGGTGAAAGAGTAAGCTCTCAACCAAGGCATGTGCTTCTGTATTTTCATTCACACCTGTGGAAGCAAACCCTTCAGACATCTGCTTTACCTGGTCCTGTAGCAGATGCAATAATGGGATAGCTTGGCCCATCGTACTGTCCTCCTTGCTAACTTCCCGTGTGAAAACCTCAAAATGGATTTGCATCTGTGTCAGGCATTTGACTAGGCCCCATGTGTCCACATCCATGGTCATAGCTTTCCAAACTACATCCCCTCCTCTTAGAATGACATAGTCAATGATCTGTTTGTATTGCTCAAGCAGACATTGCAACATATAATAGGTCCAGTAACAATGTGTTGGCACCTCCTGTATTAGGGAATTAATTGGTGCTCTATTACTAGGCTGAATAAACCACAACTGCAGATTCTTCTGCAGGTGGTCAGTATGTTGCTGACTATGTCTTCTTTTTTGAGAAACTCTTGCTCCACCAGGTTTATGTTGCTGCAATGGGACAATCACAGGACCTTGAAATTGTCACCATCTAACAAGAATGTGACTATGTTACTGCCATTCTCTGTGGCAACAAATCCAATTATGAGACCTCTGGGCTGCAGCCATTCATACACCTTGCTATTAAATTCATCCAAGGACTTTATAGCTGTATGTGACTTCTCCATGGCGAACATGGCCACTGTTGTATGCCACTGAACGCTCTTAAAACTTTCTTCAGGGCCAAGACCTGCAGATATCTTTTGCTTTACCCCAGCAAAAGAGATTCAGTGCTCAGTGATGCACATGAATTAGTTGCATGATAACTGGTCCACATGTCTGTCATCCGGTGGATAGCATGAACAACACTTTGCTGCAAAGATTTTCCAACCAACTACAGCATAACCTGATGCAGCACTTGAACAGCAACTCTGTCAAAATAGGTCCAACTTGGTACCTTTCATTTTGGGCAGATGGCTGCCACAAATTCTAAGAATCCCACTTTTTCCACAAGAGAAAAAGGGAGGAGGTCCAGCGCTAACATTTTTGCCAGCTTCCCATTGTACAAACATGCGGTTGAGTGGTTCTGCTCGTAGGTCCCCTCCTGCCTTAACATTCCCATAATAGTAGCCTAGATTTTATTCTTTTCTGGGGCCACTGACACAGACATCATTCGCAAAGAAGATGGTGGTGGTAGACTCAATGTGCGTCGTGGTTGGGCAGTTACTGCACGCTGTGGTGTCTCCATCACAGTCTGAGTCTTCTTGTGCCCTTGTAAAGTCACTGAGGTGGGTGATTCTGCTGACATTCTGCTGGGGACAGGGCTGCTTTGCATGACGATGTCACCCCCTTCTTACTCGTCATCACCTCCCACTGTGATTGACCTTGTAGCTGATATTCCCTGGCTCTCCTCACCACCGCAACCACGTTCATCAATGTTTTCAAGGTCCTCCTACCAACGGATTTCGTGGTGTTTTTCATATGGTTTGTTTGGCCTCCAGTACCATTATGTGAACCCGGCTTACCTCGACGAACCCGCGTGTTACAAATGGTGCGTACTGCAATGTGCTCCCCCTCTGTACTAACTGTAAAAAAGTCCTAAACTGGGGAGAAGTACTTTTTTACTGTGCCACTGCCAATGCCTGAAGAAGAACTGGAGATAGGTGGGCGTGGCAACAATTGCCTCTCTGCAGTGAATACTTCTCCTGAGGGAGAGGTTGGTGCAGGTCTCGGCTCAGGCTTTGCAAATATGGGAGCTGGTTGTGCGACCTGTGCCACATCCCTCCTGGAACAGGTTGAAAAGCAATGTTGGACTCCTCTGTCTCACCTTCCACAATCGTCATCTTTCTTATCATCCCCTTCCATAAGTCTAAGGCTTCCAGGAACTTTCCTTGTCCCTTGCCTCTCCTTGTGTCTCCTGGACTCTTCTGCAGCCCACTCCATGTCCCTATCATCATCATCAGAAGTGGTGCTTGGAGAAGATGATGGAGAAGTGCCCTTCCTTTTCCTTGCTGGAAATCTAGGAGCCAGTCATTCTTAAAGAGGAGATTCTTGCTCAGAAGGAAGCTCAACCTCCTGTTCTGCTCCAACATCAGTAAAATGTACTACTGCTAGCTGTTGTCCACTTTGCTGTGTTTCCTGTAACACTTGGGTACTACGTTGCGAAAGGGACAAATCTAATTCAGTGTCACTGCTTGTAGGCATCACCATGATTACAGTGGCCGCCTCACTGACAGACATGGCCTTGGGTTTAGGTTTGGGTGCTGTTGTTGATGTGGGGGTGCTGCTCTCAGCTTGCTCTACAAAGGCTGGTGCGGCAAGCACACAACGTGGTGACCCAAAAAAGATTTGGGACTACATGCGACTGGTAGGAGCCTGCTCCTTATCACTGACCACTTTCTTGGAAGCATCATTCGTTAGGGCCATCTTAAAGCTCTCATTTGGTAGTTGCACTAAGCTGCACAAGAGGTTGAAAGACTGATGTTTAACTGCACTAGCCTTCTGTTTGGCAGTACTGCGAGTGACGTCTCTTCTCTAATGCACCTAAAAGCAAACAAGTAAAAAAACATTAAGTGTGAAACGTCATGTGGCATTGTTTGCAGTTTGAATTAGTACCGACAAAGGCAATATTAATGTAGTTGTTTACTTAGCTAATTAATAATAACCACTTTAAAGTCAAAACACACCACCGTACCATAAAATTCAATTCCCCATCAGAATGACACACACAATATACAGAATGATAGCGCTCTTTCCTTTATGTTCATACATTCTAAAGGAGATACCTGTGGCATACAGGGAACGGCATGGGTAAATGGAATAGTAATCTTTTAATAAAATGGAGGTTAATGTGCACCTATGACAGGCAATGTGGTCCAGGGGAAATGGAATAATGATCATTACACAAATGGATGATGCGGATGTGTCTAAAGTGTGTATCGAATCCAGGGTTTTGAGGAGGAATTGGAATTATATATCTAAAAAATGGAATTATTTTATGCGGCTGTGCACCTATGGTGGATGTATGGATGATGGATCAACCGAGGCAAAATGAAAAAAAGAAAATGGAAATACAAAATATTAAAATGAAAAAAATCAAAATGTAAAAAAAAAAATTTGAACAGAATTAAAACTATAAAAAGGAAAATTAAAGAAAACATTTAAAACAATTAAAATGCAAAGAATTGACACAAATGTTTTTTAATTTATAAAAAAAATTAAATAGATAAAATAACAATTAAAATCAATGTTTTTATATTATATGTAATATATATATATTATATATGCCCTGTTCATCAAAATCATTTTATTAATATACATAGTACAATGATACTCAAGCATAATATTAAACTGATATCTCATCCATCCATGCAAGCCTATGGAAAAGGCACACTAACTGAATGCACAAAATTGCTGCCAGCAAGTGCCATATGGTCACAACAACAACAACAAAGAAGAAATGCACACCTATGGCAAAAGCACACTGGCTGGCTACACAAAATGGCCACTGCCCACATGGTCAAACAAAAACAACCATCAAGGAGGCATGGCCACAACAAAGAACACATGCAGGCCTATGGCAAAAGCACACTGGCTGCCTGCACAAAATGGCCACCAGCCACATGGTGATGTAAACAACAACAAGCAAGGAGGTATAGCCACAACAAAGAACACATGCAGTCCTGTGGCAAAAGCATACTGGATGCCTACACAAAATGGCCACCAGCCACATGGTCATAACAACCACAACCACAAGGATGCATGGCCACAACAAAGAACACATGCAGGCCTATGGGAAAAGCGCACTGCCTGCCTATACAAAATGGGCCCAGCCATGTGGTCAAACAACAACCAGCAAGGATGCATGGCCACAACAAAGAACACATGCAGGCCTATGGTAAAAGCACACTGGCTGCCTACACAAAATGGCCCCAGCAACATGGTCAAACAACAAGCAGGAGGCATGGAAAACAAAGAACACATGCAAGCCTATGGACAGTGACTATATAAAAAAATGGCCCCTGGCTACATGGCATGGGGAACAAAGACAAATGGTGGTCTATGGTAAACACACTCACACACTGGCCAGACAAAGGGGCCAGACAAAGGGGGCATGGTAACACAGACGAAAACAACATTAATGCAGCAATGCCAAAACGAAAATTAACCGGGCTAAAGGTATTTACAACAACTCACATCCTTCAAAGGCATCAAATATAATACCCCACTTGTATAGAAAAAAATGTGAAATACCCCCCCCCCCAAAAAATACATTTTGTAATTTAATCCAATGCTATCTATGGTCTAAATGATGTTACAATTCAACAGACACCACAGAAATGCACCCATGACTAGTACTGAGCCACTGGCTGGAAGGCCCATTGGCAGACTAGGCCACATAGTAAATTGAATGAATATTGCAAATTTATTTTTAAAAAACATGGAGAAAATGTACTAAACTGTGCAACATTTTTCCTTTACAAAACAAAAAAAATTACATATACAAATATAACTAGGCCCCTACTGAAACTGCAGGCCACTCACCACAATAAATTTAGAAAATCAAATAAAAGTACAAATAAATCCTGGTGTGTGCCCCAATCAAACAAACAAAACCCTTATACACCAGCTTTTGAACTTACTTGTGAAATCTCAAATACAAAGTCCTTAAATCCAATGTTATATATATATATACCCATATTGGATATAAATAAAGTGATGATTATGATAATGTTTTTGAATGATTGACGTTTAGTTATGGCTGTTTTTATATTATTCACTTTTTAATAAGGCTGTCTAATTTGCTCATATGGGATATATCATGGATATGAGATGGTAAAACTATATATACAGATAAATGTGTGAATTGTGATACTTCCCTGCATTGCCAGGTTGTCCATCCTTTCCTCAATCCTTTTATGAGAATAAGCTCTGACAGTTAATATGTTCTTTCCCCCATCCCCCTTTTTTTCTTTAATGGTGTTTTCCTCACTCTTTACTCCTTTATATATTAGTTAATAGATTTATGCTATCACAATCAGTTGTGTACCTGTGCCCCCCTTCTCCCCTTTCTTTGAAAATACATCCCAGAGGTAAATTCATGATGAAATTGGAAATAATTGCGATTATATATCTTTTATTTAAGAATCATGTGTTTAGTATTGCTATCAATATGTTATTGGTTGGGAAGCTTTTTTAGTGCAATGAATTTATAATGTGGTTTTGGAGACCCCTGGATGATGCTCTGCTGCTATAACTGTATAATATTTCCTTGGTTATGATATTTCGCAAATTTTGGGTAATGATTGTATATATTTTGACTTGTTTAGGTCTCATTTTGCAATCGATATTTTATCAGCCATTGGAGATTGGGGTACATTACCCGTGACAGTCAGTTATTCACTGTAATTGAAATAATATGTTCACTTTACAGATCAACTTAAGCAGAGAGTTGTGATTGCTAATGGGGGTCTTTATATATTTATTTGCACTGTGTCATTCATGAAATATTGTGTTTTATAACATGCATTGGAATATTATTAATTCGTCATTACGAACATAATATGGTATGAATTTAAAAGCTTGTTAATTTTGGAATCAATTTTTTGTATTGTTGAAATTTTGAAAACTTTATCATTGTGAATGTATTTTGCAAGATTTCCTCACTTTCTATGAACGCTGACCTGTATTTCTAAGGTTGGTGGAGCACAGGTCACTAACTTGATGAAGGCTTCGCCGAAATGCGTTGTTCTGTTTGTGACACAATAAATCAATTTATTGTGCCGTCCTGTGGTGTGCCGCTTAAGTTCTTTGGGATTTCCCGAAATTGCTTTATTTGGATAATTATAGCGGTTGTTGTGACCGCTGCTGGCACCGGTGTCGTCAGGAGGGTGAACGGCTCATCGCAACGGATGCTTTGGAACTACAATTGAAGCCGTTCCCGCCGCTCCAGTGATTTTGATTTCCTTATTTGTGGTAAGCGGGCATTGTGCTGGCTGGCGGGAGCCGCTCGAATTTCGCACCGGAGGGTGGGGGTTGGATGCGGCTTCCACGTTTGTTTGCGCAATTGCATTTAACTCTACCCGGAATTGTCAGTAATCTTGGAGCAGACGCAACGCCCACGCTGTGATTCAACGAGGGCGTCTATGGACGATCTATTTTTATTGCAAGAGAATGAATGAATAGGAAACCACCAGGAAGGCAGTAGCCCTTTCTTTATTCGATGAAGACTTGGACACTGAAAGTACCCCATCAACATCCAGTAGCAGTGGTACTGTAACTGAACCATCACTTAAAAAAAAATTGTTACTCTTGGAAAAGTTGGCAAAGCGAGAATTGAATAAATGGTGGGAGGTGACTTCTCTCACCAACTACATTGAAGTAAATAGAGTACCAAGAGGACTGAGAATTTCAATAATTCCCACATATGAAAATCCAAATCCGGAATTATTAAAGGAATGGTCGGCATTCATGGCCAAAACATGCAAGGGCATGTTAGAAATGTTGGTGAAGTATGCAAAAATTGATCTGGACATTACTCGTAAAGAACTAGCGGAGTTAAGACAAGAATTGGATAAATTCAAAACAGAAAAAGTGGTAATTGATTTCGAAAAACAACTGGAGACGAAATTAAAAAATTACGAAGATATTATTAAGGCAAAAAAACAACGCAAGTTCTTACGCGACAAAAAAGATTATGCTGAAGGTCGCATCTTAACATATGCGAAGCAATTTGATTGGGCACAGAGGAATCTACATACAATCCTAAAACAGAGACAGCAGGAAACCGCATCGACGGGCTCAAGTTCAGATTTGAGTTCTGATTCAGAGGTTCGGAGTGTCCCTTTAGGAGTACGCCCCCTCACTTTCCTTCACGAATTCCAAATTTTAAAACAAAAGAAGGAACAAGAGGAGAAGCCACAAACAAAAACCAGGGGAAAAGGAAGAGGCGCAAAAAGAGGGAGAGGTACAGGAATAAACAAAGACTCAGAGTGAAGAATCGACGGGGTGGCAGGACTACCCCCATTCAAAAATTTGCTGATCCGCTGTTTCTATCTGATAAGTCAGTGATTAATCTGTCCTCTAGGCCTATAACAACAGAGGAAGAGTCTCTACTACAATTAGGATTATCATTCTGTCCCACCAATGATATGGATTTTGTTAGCACACGCATTGATCTTTTTCTTTACATTCGTAAATTAAAATTGATGAAAATATATAAAATGGCTACGAAATCTAGAATACCCAAAATTGGTTGCCCGATATCTGAGGATGCACCTGACCTTACTGTGGAAGATGCTAATCTTATTCTGGATTTACACCACATGGAAGAGGATATGGCAGATCTCTCTACTAAAGAAAAAAGTAGGATGTTAATGGAGTTGGGGTTCAATTCGGATGCCTCATATTGTACAGGCTTGAGACCAAAATCTATATATAATCCAAATGTTCCCTATGATAATATTGAAGCCTTCAACTGTGTCATGATACAGGAGATTAATAAGCTAAAAGACCAACATTTAAATCGCAGTACTGCAGCACGCTATGATAATTTGACTACGTCACAGCGCAACGCTTTAAATGCTCTCTCAAATGATAAAACTATAATCATAAAACCTTCAGACAAAGGTGGCAATGTGATCATTATGGATATTGTGCAATATAATCAAGAAGCATTGAGACAACTGAGAGATACTTCTTGCTATGAAGAAATCAATTGGGATGAATATAGATCCTCGATCATCAGATATCATGAATTATTGAAAGGCTGGTGGGACGAGAACCTGTTGGATAAGGAAGAGTATCTTTTTCTAAAAACAGATAATCCACGTGTCCCCTGTTTTTATTTACTGCCAAAAATCCATAAACATCCCACTAGACCACCTGGGAGACCCATTGTATCCTCCAACGGGGGGCTTCTGGAGAACACATCCATTTTTCTTGATTTGTTTTTGTCACCTTTTGTCAAGAGACTGAGATCATACTGCAGGGACAGTACAGATTTTTTACGTCGCATACATGATATCACATGGGAGAAGAATTATCACATGATAGCACTAGATGTCTGTTCATTGTATACCTGTATTGATCAGAAACAGGGTGTCGAGGCATGTATGTATTTTCTAAAAGAACGACATATTTCACTTTGGGGACATACTCAAATGCTAGAAATTATGATGCTTTTCTTTCTTAGTGAAAATATTTTTATTTTTGAGAAAACACTGTATCGCCAAACAGCTGGCACAGCGATGGGCACATGCTTTGCCCCCAGCCTAGCCAATCTTTTTCTGGGTTGGTGGGAGGAGCGTACTGTGTGGGTAGAGGCTAATGAGAGATTCACCGAGCACATCCCTATCTGGATCAGGTATATTGATGACCTGTTCCTGATATGGGATGGGCCGGTGGAACTTGCTCAGGAATTCATTGAGATGTTGGGGAGAAATGATTTGAATTTGACTTTTACACATACTATCAGCTCCACATACTGTGAGTTCTTAGATGTGGCTGTATGTATAGAGGATGGCCATATGGTAACTAGCCTTTTCCGTAAGGATACAGCTGGAAACACCTTGCTCCACGCAAATAGCAATCATCCTGTTCCCTCCGTAACAGTATCCCCTTTGGTGAGTTTCTTCGGGCTCAAAGAAGCTGTAGTACCGAAGGGGTTTCATTAATGAACAACAAACTATGATTAAAAGATTTAGGCAACGAGGCTATAAAGACAAAGTTATCACAGTTGCTAGTAAAAAAGCAAGTGATATTACACGCAATGATGCGTTGTTTTCTATAAAAAGAAAAGAGAAGGTTAACAATGAGGTGCCCAGGATGATCACCACTTATAATATCAAGTCTAATAACATTAAACGTATTATGAGACGGCATTGGGGATTGTTGGAATCTGACCCGATCATTGGGGCCCATATAGGAAAAACACCCTCTATAACATACAGAAAATCGAAGTCCCTAAAAGATCATCTAGTATGTAGCTATAGTAATTCATCTACTAGTACCACATGGTTGGCTACCACAAAGGGTTTTAGGAAGTGTAATTCCTGTAAAGCATGTAAGCATAGCAGTAATCGCGATAGCTACTTTGTAGGATTGGACAGTAAGAGACAGAAAAAGATTAAGAAATTTATAACATGTACGAGTGACTTTACCATTTATGTTTTAGAATGCCCATGTGGTTTAAACTACGTGGGCAGCACTAAACTGCAATTAAAAACTCGCATTTTACAGCATATGCGGGCTATAACGAATGAAGACTTCAATTACCCCGTTGCAAGGCACTATAAAGAAAAACACCAAAGCAATGCCAATTTAATTAAATTCTTTGGCATTGACAGAATTTTGCCACATCCGAGGGGGGGAGATCGAGAGAAACTCCTTCGAGTAACAGAATCCAAGTATATAATCGAGTTGAATACCAAAATCCCAAATGGAATGAATTATGGAGAGGAGCTTGCCACCCATATTGGATATAAATAAAGTGATGATTATGATAATGTTTTTTGAATGATTGACGTTTAGTTATGGCTGTTTTTATATTATTCACTTTTTAATAAGGCTGTCTAATTTGCTCATATGGGATATATCATGGATATGAGATGGTAAAACTATATATACAGATAAATGTGTGAATTGTGATACTTCCCTGCATTGCCAGGTTGTCCATCCTTTCCTCAATCCTTTTATGAGAATAAGCTCTGACAGTTAATATGTTCTTTCCCCATCCCCCTTTTTTCTTTAATGGTGTTTTCCTCACTCTTTACTCCTTTATATATTAGTTAATAGATTTATGCTATCACAATCAGTTGTGTACCTGTGCCCCCTTCTCCCCTTTCTTTGAAAATACATCCCAGAGGTAAATTCATGATGAAATTGGAAATAATTGCGATTATATATCTTTTATTTAAGAATCATGTGTTTAGTATTGGTATCAATATGTTATTGGTTGGGAAGCTTTTTAGTGCAATGAATTTATAATGTGGTTTTGGAGACCCCTGGATGATGCTCTGCTGCTATAACTGTATAATATTTCCTTGGTTATGATATTTCGCAAATTTTGGGTAATGATTGTATATATTTTGACTTGTTTAGGTCTCATTTTGCAATCGATATTTTATCAGCCATTGGAGATTGGGGTACATTACCCGTGACAGTCAGTTATTCACTGTAATTGAAATAATATGTTCACTTTACAGATCAACTTAAGCAGAGAGTTGTGATTGCTAATGGGGGTCTTTATATATTTATTTGCACTGTGTCATTCATGAAATATTGTGTTTTATAACATGCATTGGAATATTATTAATTCGTCATTATGAACATAATATGGTATGAATTTAAAAGCTTGTTAATTTTGGAATCCATTTTTTGTATTGTTGAAATTTTGAAAACGTTATCATTGCGAATGTATTTTGCAAGATTTCCTCACTTTCTATGAACGCTGACCTGTATTTCTAAGGTTGGTGGAGCACAGGTCACTAACTTGTTGAAGGCTTCGCCGAAACCCGTTGTTCTGTTTGTGACACAATAAATCAATTTATTGTGCCGTCCTGTGGTGTGCCGCTTAAGTTCTTTGGGATTTCCCGAAATTGCTTTATCTGGATAAATATATATATATATATATATATATATATCCAAGAAAGAAGTGACTCAAACAGATAGATTCACCAAAGAACAAAAATATATTTCAACTACAACGTTTCAGCTTCCGCCTTCCTCAGGTAGTACAAGATGGTTTGCTCAGTGGCTGCACAGATGACACAGCTGAATTTTCAAAAAGCATCATGAGTGAAGATTCTATTTGGAATGTGGAATCAATGCAGTCCTGAGAGCTCTTGAGATATGCAGTAATCAGGTTGTATTATCAGTAATGTTCAGTCCATCTGGATGCAGTGATTTTAAACGGTACATCCAGAAGTTTTCTCTGGAGTCCAGTAGTTCTTCCTTTGAGACATGTTCCACGGGGAAAATCTTCAAATCTGATAGTAAATGATCCACAAGGTTAAAATGATTGGCTACAGGCTGGTCAATTTTCTTATTAATTATTGCCGATTTGTGGTTCCTGAATCGTGTACGGAGGTCATTCACTGTTTGGCCTACATATTGTTTTTTACAGCTTTGCCGTTGGCACTGAATCACATAAATAATGCATGTTGAGCGACATGTAAGATGCTGTCTTATTCCATAGGTCCTTCTTGTAACAGAACTAGTTACTGATGATGTTTGTAAAAGGTATTCACACGTGATGCACCTTTTAGAGTCACAGCAATGAACCCCTGCATTTGTTACAACTTGCTTGAGTTCAGCTCTCACAATAAGAGATCGTAAATTTGGAGCTCTGCGGTAAGCAATGACTGGCGGTTTTGGAAAAACCTTTTGCAATTTTTCACAAGTAGACAGTAAGGGAAATGTTTTTTGCATTATATTTCTGTAGTTGGGAGCTGATGGATGATAGTCAACCACAAATGGAGTTCTGTCACTTTTGTTTCTGCCGTTGGTATTCCAAATAAGTGCTTCTCTGGGTAACTGCAAAGACTTGTCAATTTGTTGCTGTATGATATGCAGAGGATAGCCTCGTCTTTTAAATAATGTAGCAAGCTCCTGTAGATGGTCTTTACAGGTTTCCTCATTGCTGCAGATGCGTCTTATTCTGAGTGCTTGGCTGTAGATGATGCTCAGTTTAGTGTGGTGTGGGTGACATGAAGTCCAGTTTAGATACAAATGAGCATCTGTAGGCTTGTGGTACAGATCAGTTGTAATTTTTTGTTCTTGAATGGTGAGTAGCACATCCAGAAAAGGGAGATGATGCTTCTGTTTAGTATTGCTGCTGGTAAATTTGATGGTAGGATGGATATTGTTGATATAAGCTGTAAATTGTTCCAATGCTCTACTTCCTGCATTCCATATTATAAATATGTCATCAATGTATCTTAGCCATACCAGTGGTTTGATGCTATAAGTAGCAAGTATACAGTTCTCTAGTTTGCCCATGAAGATATTTGCATAGGATGGAGCCATCCGAGTGCCCATGGAAGTCCCTTGTATCTGCAGATAGTGTTTACCATTGAATGTAAAATTGTTGGATTTAAGGATAACTCTTGCAAAGTTGGTAAGCACATTTGTTGATGGCTTTTTCACAGTTCTTTTATTAAGAGCTTCAGATAATGCCATAAGCCCATCCTCATGTGGTATATTGGTGTATAATGATGTAACATCAAATGTAGCCAGAAGAGTATCATCATCAAATGTGTAGGTTTGGTTTAATTTTTCAATAATCTGAAGGAAGTGACTGGTATCTTTAACAAATGATGGAAGTTCCTGTACAATGGGCTGGAGGTGCAGGTCGACAAATAAAGATAGTCTCTCAGTAGCTGTGTCATTGCCAGAGATGATGGGACGGCCAGGATTGTTCATTTTGTGAATTTTGGGAAGCATATAAAATCTCCCAGGTCTTGGTTTGGGATGAACAAGTATATCTGCTGTTGTTTCATCAATGAGGTTTAAGCTCTTGTACCTTACAACCATGTTCTTAATTTCTTTGTTTAAGTCTTCTGTGGGATCAGTTTCTAAAGGTTTGTAAGTGTTGGTATCCATTAGTTGTCTCATTCCTTCCTCAATATAATCACTTACTTTCAAGGCAACCACTGCACCACCTTTGTCTGCCGGTTTTATAATGACATCCATTCTCTGTTGAAGGAGGTGGAGAGCTTTTCTCTCTTCTCGGGTAATGTTATCAAAAATCCTCTTAGGTGTTGATTCCTTGATGAGTTTGTTGATGGATAAAATGTATGTATCAAGAACAGGATTTCTACCACATTGAGGAGTCCATGATTTGGGATGGCGGAACTTCTTAAATGGATCTGGAAGGTAGCTTGGCAGACCAACATTAGAATTATTGTAAAAGTATTCTGCAAGTCTGCATCTTCTCTCGAAGGTTTTTAGGTCTCTCATCATGTTGGCCATATTATGGTCCTTCGGTACAGGACAGAAATAGAGGCCTTTGCTCAAGAGGTTCAATTCACCTGGTGATAGGAGCCCTCCAGTCAAGTCAATAACTGGGTCGGATGTCTGGAAGGGTTGTAGCTGGCTGATGCTATGCAGCTTTTTTTGTCTTATAAATCTTCTGTTTTTTTATGCTGTTTACTCACAGGGCTTACACTGACAAGAAAATCTCCAAAAACAGAATGATTTAGAAAGTGGTGAGTTGGAAGAGGAGGTATATGAAATCTTAACATATCTCTTTTTAGTTTTGCAGATTTAATTTCAATAGCATTCCTGGCAGTCATCTTTTTTACTACTGCAACCCTCTGTAGTATGTGTGCCACTTCAGAGTCACTTTTTGTGTTCTTTAAAAGTTCCAGTTCTTTTTGTAGCTTGGCTTTAAGCATTTGCATTTTTTGAATGGTTACTTTAATAGATGCCAATAGTAGGGCCATTGATGAGTTATGCAGTAAAATATTCCATGTAGCTGACCATTCACAACTAGTTAGTTTAAAAGGTGGCTTAGACTTAACCTCCAACCCCATAGGATAGATGTTAAGTTTTTTATAGATTTGTAAATGTGCTATTGTAAATTGGCACTTACTGATTTTCTCCTGGATGAACAGCGCATATCTAGGATGTAGATTTGTTCTTGACATGGTGGTTGCTTCTGGCTTGAGTGTCGGATCCGGGAGGATACAGGTTTGTAATCCCAAAAGAGTATACTTGAAGATGGAGGATCACAAGAAAACAACAGCCAGCCAGGGCAAAAATCTGGATCCCAAAGGATACAATGAGTCACAAAGAAATAAAATATCCAAGAAAGAAGTGACTCAAACAGATAGATTCACCAAAGAACAAAAATATATTTCAACTACAACGTTTCAGCTTCCGCCTTCCTCAGGTAGTACAAGATGGTTTGCTCAGTGGCTGCACAGATGACACAGCTGAATTTTCAAAAAGCATCATGAGTGAAGATTCTATTTGGAATGTGGAATCAATGCAGTCCTGAGAGCTCTTGAGATATGCAGTAATCAGGTTGTATTATCAGTAATGTTCAGTCCATCTGGATGCAGTGATTTTAAACGGTACATCCAGAAGTTTTCTCTGGAGTCCAGTAGTTCTTCCTTTGAGACATGTTCCACGGGGAAAATCTTCAAATCTGATAGTAAATGATCCACAAGGTTAAAATGATTGGCTACAGGCTGGTCAATTTTCTTATTAATTATTGCCGATTTGTGAAAAATTGCAAAAGGTTTTTCCAAAACCGCCAGTCATTGCTTACCGCAGAGCTCCAAATTTACGATCTCTTATTGTGAGAGCTGAACTCAAGCAAGTTGTAACAAATGCAGGGGTTCATTGCTGTGACTCTAAAAGGTGCATCACGTGTGAATACCTTTTACAAACATCATCAGTAACTAGTTCTGTTACAAGAAGGACCTATGGAATAAGACAGCATCTTACATGTCGCTCAACATGCATTATTTATGTGATTCAGTGCCAACGGCAAAGCTGTAAAAAACAATATGTAGGCCAAACAGTGAATGACCTCCGTACACGATTCAGGAACCACAAATCGGCAATAATTAATAAGAAAATTGACCAGCCTGTAGCCAATCATTTTAACCTTGTGGATCATTTACTATCAGATTTGAAGATTTTCCCCGTGGAACATGTCTCAAAGGAAGAACTACTGGACTCCAGAGAAAACTTCTGGATGTACCGTTTAAAATCACTGCATCCAGATGGACTGAACATTACTGATAATACAACCTGATTACTGCATATCTCAAGAGCTCTCAGGACTGCATTGATTCCACATTCCAAATAGAATCTTCACTCATGATGCTTTTTGAAAATTCAGCTGTGTCATCTGTGCAGCCACTGAGCAAACCATCTTGTACTACCTGAGGAAGGCGGAAGCTGAAACGTTGTAGTTGAAATATATTTTTGTTCTTTGGTGAATCTATCTGTTTGAGTCACTTCTTTCTTGGATATTTTATTTCTTTGTGACTCATTGTATCCTTTGGGATCCAGATTTTTGCCCTGGCTGGCTGTTGTTTTCTTGTGATCCTCCATCTTCAAGTATATATATATATATATATATATATATATATATATATATATATACAGCAGACAAGGAGTGTGATCCTTCCAGCTCCAAATCCAAATTTAAAGTGACCAGCAGACGGACAAAGCAATGCGAGGAACCTGCTGGACAGGATTAGGATGGAGCCTCTTGGGCACTTACTTCCTGGTGGCAGAAAAAGTTTTCAAAAAAAGCTTCTCATTAAAAGACACAACTCCAACAGCCTGTTGGTAAATAAAATCTACTCGAAAAGCCTCTCATCTGCTTCTTGAGCAAAAAAGCTGCTTGAGCTGTGCATTCGGGACTACATTAGCGCTGTCATGGCCAGAAGGCATGTTAGCGAGCGTGAAGTATCGCACAAGCTTGCTAGCAGCCCAAGATTATCGTGGTGCTCATGAGCGAGCACCAAAACAAATCTTGAGCTCTCAAATGGAAACAGTATTTGACTGTGATGAGCGGGTTCATTTTTGTCCTTTCTTGGTGAGAGCAGTGTCCATGGTTCTCCCTTTAAACTGCTAGGAGTATGCAAATGTAGAAATCATTGGGATGCTTCCCTGTTTGACACCGCCCACCTTAGTAGTATCCACAGGTCTGCATAACAAGCGGTCTCCCCAGTGCATTACCTGCCGATTTTGGTGAGGAGTTCTTAATGCTGAGGAATATGAAGACATCGCTACCAAACAAAGAAGCAGTTGCTTCATATAGTTAAGAGGGAGGACCCTTTTTTGGTGGACATTTACGTCTTTGTAGTCTCATTGTCTTCTCTATAGGAAGATTAATGTTATCACATATTTCTGGATAAAGACGCACCATGAATAATCAAATTGCCAAAACGCACACAAGGTCACTCGTGACATTTCCTTATGCTCCATTATGCAGCTATAGTGTGGAATGTGTACTGGACATTTACCCAAGGAGGTAGCACTTAGTAGTTAACCAGTAGAAAGAACTTCACCTGGGTAGATATTTTGAGTAAAACTATCGACTTTTGTTTGATAAAAGGGCAGGTGTGGGTCCTTTGTGGCTGAGTCACTTAAACAGCTACTGACACACCCACACAGACACCCACTCACAGACGTTCTCAAACACTCACTCAGACACTCATGCACCCACTCACTGACCCATACTGCCACTCACACAGGTGCTCACAGGTCCACTCAGACACATACACTCTCTCACAGACCCACTCAGACACTCATGCACCCACTTACAGACCCATACAGACACTCACAAAGGCATTTGAAGAACCACTCAGAGACTCACACACTCACTAACAAACTCAGAGACTAGTGCACTCACTCTCAGACTTACTTAGACACTCATGCACTCACTCACAGATGGACTCATACACTCATGGAGGCTCACACACACCTACTCAGACACTCACACCTACTCACAAACCCACTCAGATACTCACTCAGTCACTCATGCACCCACTCAGACACCCACTGAGACACTCATACACCCACTCACAGACCCACTCAGACACTCACCCACCCACTCATACACCCATTGAGATACCCATGCATTCCCTCACACATCCACATAGACACTCATGCACTCACTTACAAGCTCACTCTCAAAAGTTACAGGTCACAGTTAGGAAATAAAATGTTAAAAACTTTGGAAATTCACTTAAAAAACAAAGGTACAGGGATGTTATAGTTAGAAAATAGAATTAAAAATACCTTAGAAATTCACTGAAAACACCAAAGGTTACAGGGACGTTATAGTTACATGACATGATCTGTGACATCTCTGATGGCAACACTGATACACTCATAAAAATCATACATTACAGCTGCATGTAGAAAGCAAAAACAGGCTTGCAAAGAGACATTTCAACCAGCATAATGAGGCCGCCAGTTTGTTACATGCTCAAAGAAATGCATGTGTTACAATTGTCAATTGCATAGCACATTAAATGAAATGTACAGTTAACAGTGCGATCTGGTGCAAATTAGGCATCATTGTACTGATCTAATAATAGCCTGCATCTCAAAAAATGACATTGAAAATCATGCAGTACATCATAAAATAAGATGCAATGTGTACATGTTGATATATGTGCTAGAAACATCATACAATTGCTAACAATGTGTGCACTAATTTGAAAGCCAAACAAAGAAAACAAAAAGGAAATTCAAACATCATAATGTTATAGTGCCCAAGTGGGCTACACCAGAAACACATACGGCATAAGATGTCTCAGTAAATATAGCTCTAAAGGAGCGACCATATTGCAAGGTCATAAAAATGTTGAGATTTGCGTGTACATTGCGTGTACATGTATATAGTCACCTTGACTTGCTGAAAAACAGTACATTCCCAGGTCATGGAAAAGGCAGGAAGTCCTCTACACATTGCATACAGAAGAACATCACAAGAACTTGCTAGAAACATCATTCCAAAACAGGCTGAATAAAGTCCCAGTGAGCCTACCCTTGCTCACAGACATCCCCTGCCACACCTGAGCTCCGACATGGGTTCAATTGCCTGAATAATTTCATCCACCCAGGGGCGGAAACAGACAATAATGACAAAACTCAAAATAAGAAATCATAATAAAAATTGATAATGATTGTACTACAAGTAGGCAATCCACAATGAATATACCCAGACCACATAAGGGATAGAGAGGTTCAACACAATCACACATGTTATTCATCAGTATCATGTAGGTCCAGCAGAAGTCCTGTACCCAGGTACACACCGAACTCACACATAGTTATACATCTTTAACTTCACTGTGGGGTTACTGGTGTGACTGAAAGTGCTCATGAAATGGACAAGCACCCTATTGGGCATGTACTAGTACACTATATGCATTCAGCTGCTGTCAATCAATCAAGCAATCAAGCAATCAATCAATCAATACTTGTTAAGGCGCGACTTCTCACCCGTGAGGGTCTCAAAGGGTTGGGCTGCAGATCTGACTGATCAGTCGAAGAGCCAGGTCTTGTGATCCTTCCTGAATTGGGTCAGTGACGGGGATAGCCTGCGGTGGAGAGGCAGGGTGTTCCAGGCTTGGTGGCGAGGTAGGAAATGGAAATCTAGCATACTCTCTTCAGTTCCAACGACATGGTTCATGAATGGTTCTGTCACACATAAGTTCCCACGACTACAACCTGGTCCTCCAATGAGTACCTCACATGAAAAATCCTTCATGAAATGAACGCTTCTGAATCCTACAGCTCTTGTCTCATAGCCCTGTATCAAATGTAATGTAGCAAAAAGTGAAGAAAAGTGTGAAAAGAAAAAAGAGGGATACACGGATAGCAAGGAGAAACAGAAATAAATGTATCTGTGTAATAAGGCAAAATCATATGCACATTATTGGGTGTCACACTCATGACATCAGACACATTGGCCCAGATGTACATTCATCTCCTCATCAGTTTTGAGACCCACAGGTTTCTTAGTGTTCAGTTCCTGTATGTATTTAGACTCTAGTTTGCTTAGGGCCAGTTCTCTGTTCCCCCTCTAGGTGCAGGATTGATCCTATCTATAGCACAGAAGCTCAAAAGTTAATTTTACTATTGTGGACTTGGGTGAAGCGTCTCACTACAGGCAAGTGCCCCCATGAGTGATTTCTCTCAGGCATTCAAAAACCTTTCTCTTGACTGGATGGATAGTACTTCCTATGTACCATTTCTGACAAGGGCAGGTGGGGACAAATATAGTGGAATCAGAGTTACAAGTGAGGTATTTCTCTATATTATGATCTTGACCTAGAAGGGGTGAATGGGACTTACTGATAGCTTGGCTGTTCTTGCAAGCCTTGTACTTATTGCATATGAAGAAGCCCTTCCTATGTGTAGACATCCATGGAGCGTTACTCTGAATGTTACTGGTTCTAAGGCTACCCATCAGGCTTACCCCCCTCCTGTATGTAATAATGGGGTGGTCAGTGATTATCTCATTGAGTCATTCCACACTCTGTAGGATCAGAGAAAGCTTCCCCAGGATTGGTCTCACACTCTTCATGATAAATCAATATTCCTGTCTCCCATGTCACTGTCATGGGGTCTTTTCAGGATCAATGGTTCCTACATGGTTGTCTTTTTGGCTTTTTGTACTGCCATCTGTAGTACAGAATTAGGGTATCCCCTTGCTTTGAATGTTCTAAACACGGTCTTGCTTTCTTATACAAAGCCTTCCTTGGTGCTGCAATTGCGCCAAGCTCTCAGCAATTCCCCAGAGGGAATACTGTGGTTGAGAGATTTGGGATAACTACTTTGAACATCCAATAGTGTGTTCCCTGCAGTGGCGTTCCTGGGTAGACTAGATGTTATTTTGTTCAGAAAGTCAATAAATATTCTGCTCATTTCACTCGTGGACTTGAGATTGAGGTCATTGATATTAAGTTGGATAATGAAGTCTACAGATTCCACCAAACCATATCAGGAAGATATCATCGATTATGAAAACAAGGAGTGTACTGTTCCTATGTTGACATCTAAGTCTAGAAAAGTGGTAAGCAGAGGGGAGTGCTCCTTTTAGGAGCAAGGGCCCTCACACACCCCAAGAGGTGTCATGTTTCATCATCGGGTAGCTCCTCGTTCGGCCGGTGCTGCAATGCCCAACAGGCCCCTTTACTGAAGATCTTTTCTTTTTTGCCAATGTGAATTGCGTGGGTGAGTGAGAAAATGTGAGGTCAAATTGTCACCCATCCACCGGTTTCTTCTGCAGCTGATTTTCGCTAATTTCTTGAGATGATGTATGAGATGTTGTATGGTCATGGTAAAGTGAGCATGAAGGTGGATTTTGCCTTGAAATCAGACAGCTCAGGTCCAAGACAATTCGATTTGAATAAACTTTATTTGGCATACTAAAAAAAGCCATAAAGGTACATACGGTGAAATATCGTAAAAACATGTTACATAAACACAAGTATAAAAGGGAAACCCCACATCCTTCCATTGTCATCGCTAATACATTATATCTTTCCTAAGTTGTATTCCCCCTTATAAAAACAGCAACATTAAAACATACAAAGGGATCTCCAAGTGCAAACAGATAGCTCAGTGCATTTTTATAGTCTCTAATATTTTGTGCAAGAAGAATTGGTTTAAGGTAATAACTTCTAATATTCTTATAAAAATCACAGAACAACATAAAGTGCTGTGTGCTTTGCTTGGCCCTACCATCACAGGGGCAGGGCATCGTATCTAATGGACGTGTCTTCAAATGAGGCAGGGAAACTAAATGATGAACTGTGCCAGCTCACAATCTGGTCAGAACATAGCAATGCTGGATAACAGCTACAGAGAACAAATACAATTTACATCCTTCCTACTGATTGAACGACATATAAAAAGCAACAGTAGATTTCTTCAACTTTTCATACATTCTGCAACCATATCTATTTTTTTTTAAAGTTACCTCAAGAAAACTCTTGACAAGGGATGAAACTTTAGATGGGTCTTGCAGTACAGAGATATTAAGCAGAGTACTAAAAGACTCATTAATGCATGTAAGCCAGGGAATATAAGAGACGTGGTCCAGGGTAAGACAATCTGTAATAATCAGTTTTGTAAGTCTTTAGACCATATAGAAAGCCAAAGTAATAAAGGTTTCAATAAAAGCAGGTCCTCCAGGTATTGCAAATCAACTTATTTATGAGCAATCAGGGATGAGTCCGAAACAGGTAGACATAACAAACTTTTAAAGAATATATTTTCTTCTATCTGGAGTGGATACTAGGGGTGTAACCTCACAACCCTGCCTCAAAGTTGGTAGTAGACACCTCTCTGGCCATATATATGTCTACCATCTCCTTAACAGGTTGACTACCCAGTTTTTGGGAAAACCTAAAAATCCCATGACAATTTCTACTCATCTTTGATCTAGTATTTAGAACCTGCTGGGCCAAAGACACCTTTGCTTGAGAATAAAATCCCTAAATAACAAAAAGGATTTACCCTGGTTATTAATGAACCCCCAATAAAAAAAAGTATACATTTTTGCACATTTTTCCAGCATACCATTGCGGAAGTTTTGGCTTTATTATCCACCATCTTCTTTGATTCTATCAAGTCCCCAAATGCATTCAACAGCTTCGGCAGGTCGATGGGAGCTCTAGATAATAAAACTGCATAGTCGGCATATAGCAGCACAGTAATGGGGCATCCGGCAGTGTTAGGCACATCGCCCTTCAGAGCCTGAAGGGTGACATCAATCCCATTAATAAAAAGTTAGAACAGAAAGGGTTTCCAATACACAACCCTGTTTAATTCCCCTCTCTACCCTAAAAGGTGGGAGGGGGGAGCATTCACCCTGGTGGCCATACCGAACCATTGATTATAAATTCCCATACAAACGCACAAAAAGAAGATGATCTCCTCTGGGGCACCAAGTGAAATTAAGGTTGACCAATGAATAGAATGGTCAACCAGATCAAATGCACTACTTAAATCGGTGAAGCGAAGATGAAGAGATCCTGGCTTAGCCCTGGTATACTTTCCAATCAGCAATTCTAAGTTCACACATTGGTCAACTGCCCCCAGGCCCTTCCTAAACCCAAACTGTGCTTCTGATAGAATAGAATTATCCCGGGCCCATTCCTCTAATCTCTCTATTAGTATCTTACTCATTAGTTTTAGTGAAGAATCTAAGAGGGAAATAGGACAATAGCAGCTGGGGTCTGATTTATCATGCTTCTTAAAAATGGGTATGACTGTTGAAACAGCCCAAGAAGGGAGGATCATACACTCCGCAGCTGCATTACACACCTGTGTAAATATGGGGCCCCATAAACCTACGGTTGCTTTAAATGCATCAACTGGGAGCCCGTTGGTCCAGGGGCTTTCCCAACAGCACTTTGATGTAAGGCAAAGTGGACCTCCCTAAGTGTAATATTTAATGGGAGGGGGTTCCTATTTAAGTCCCCCTCACACATAGTTGAGCCACTGCTCACCAGATTTGAATTAAAAATTGCTCCAAAAATGTGTTACCAAAGAGATGAAAGAGTTAAGCTCCGGGATTTAATCATTGTTTAAGAACGAAGAATTTACTGTGCCCCAAATAAGCTTGGTATCCTTCATTTCAGCTGCTATAATCAGTTTGGACTGAGCCTCATTCTGTAACACTTTATTCCTAGATGCTAGGCCAGATTATAGTTTTTCTAGAGGAGCTTAATAGCCGTAGAGTCCCTAAGGGAACAGTGTAAGGCCGATTTCAAACTCTGCAAGGCCTGGGTACATGAACTGTCAAACCACCCATTATTGCTAGATCTTGTAGACCTTAGGCATAATGTAAGAAGAGAATTTATTGTACAAGTAATCTGATTAAAACTAGACAATAATTTTACATGTTCAACTGCCTCCTCCAGACAATAGCCAAACTGAACTGAGTTCCTATTTACTACTAGCCAGAGGACTCCAGCGGGGTCTACTCCTAACCACTTAAGGAGCACACCATTAGACCTTGCTGGGGCAATATTAACTACACATGCGGATTCTCGAATGTTAATATCCCAGAGGAAAAATAGTAAAACTATTGGATTTTGATCACTAATAGCAGTTGGGATGATGTTGGGAGTACAGACTAAGCCACAAACTGAGTTAGAAATCAGGACATGATCAACAGTGGTGTAAGCATACCTGCTCCCCATCTGCTGGGCATTTACAATCTAGCAAAAGAAGGTCATATTTAACAACCAATGAATTTAGGGCATTCCCATAGTCATTGTGGGGGAAATGTGAAATGCCATATCCACCAGGGCTAGATAGTCTACATATCTGTTTTGCTGGAATAGGACATAACCTGCCCATATCAAGGTAATGTTTGAATGGATGGAGCACAAAAAGGCATCCAATCTCACCTCAAGGGCATAGACCATCTGGCTACGAGAGGAATCAAATACATTATTATAAACATTGACTACCACTAGGTCAGGGCCAGCCTTACTTGACAACCACAAAAACTGAGAATGGGGTGCAACAAAGGAACACTTTTTAACAATAACAAGTATATTATTAGTTATTATAATCTGTAACCCCCCTTTAGTGCATCCTGCTAAAGATGGTACAGTCCCCAGGAAATGGGAAGAAAAACCCTCAACGTGAATTGGGCTTCCTGAATACAAAAGTAATAACTAACCAGTCTGGGGAGCACAACTTGTTCTGCAACCTGCACACATTCTGGATGAAAAATGTACATACACCATCATCATGTCCATGACGAGTGATGCCTGAACGAGGTCCAACAAGAGATGACTCGTAAGAGTCACAGGTACCTACATTAGCATTTACAGTTGGCTGATAAGTAGTGTTTGTGGCACAAAGCTCAGAGTCCAGTGTACAAATAAAATTAGAATTAGACAATTCTACAGTTAAAACCTGTGAAATAACTCTGCATTTGTCCCTAGAACAAGTCAGAGAAAAATCTCCAATATGACTGAGTCAGTCATTGTCTTGTAACGTACTCAGTATCTGAAATCTGTTAGACAAGTCTATAGGTGGAATATATGGGGGATTACGCCCAGACAGCAGTTGGTTAATTGAATTGTTATTGGTCAATGATACAGTAACTCGGAGATGCCAATAAAAAAAAAGCAGTGCTAATAAAGCAATATTCTTAGCAAATGGAGCAAATGGCATTGACCTTGATAATACAGTCTCCCTTAAAGACTTTCCTTAGTGGGCCAATCCATCCCAGATGTCTAGCCAACAAAATTTGATCAGCCTTACTAAACAGAAATAGAATGCAGCCAGTGAATGACTTTATTCTGCAACAATTTCGGTCATTCAATTCTACCAGAAGTCAAAGTGGGAACATTGACCAGAACCGCTATATAGGGACAACAGGCTGGTGGTAAATTAATGGTTATGAGTCGCATGGCTCCTAGCAACTGTTTCTTTCAGGACAGTCAGGTGGCAATAACGACATCTGGTTAGAACAGGAGGATTGCTGTGACTGATGACCATTGGCCATAGACAATGGCTTCACTTGTAGTTGTATGCCATCCGTAACGTTCTGCCTAGGGGCACAATTGTGGATATTACTACTGGTAACTTCACTAATGCAAGACCATAAACCATTTTCTTGGGTGGGGACTAGTGCATGTTGAGACTGTGGTAGATGGTCATCTAAGACATCAATGCACATATCCCTTTGGCTATATAAAAGTCTTTCCCCTAACACACTTGAGTAACTTCTCTTGGAAAGTAGCCAGTCTCTGAAGAAACCATGTTAGTAAGTGCAGGGCAAATGGCAACATCTGTAGCATCAGTAACACATTGAGATACAGTTAAAGGGGGCCTCTTTTTTGTCCCCTGATGCCTTATCCTCTTAGCTGGAGGGGCTCATTCCGGGAGGGATGCTTAAAGATGGGAGCAATCAAACCTTTGTTGATGGCCAACAGACTTACCGGAGAGCATCTGATGAGGCTTTGGAGGGATCAACAATTGAACATAAGGCCTCATTTAAAGGCTGTGTAAGTGGCTCCTGTAGTGATGGAGTACCAGAAGTTGAAGTTACTTTGACCGATAGACGTCTCTCTATGCTCTCATATTTTTTTTCTATGGCACCTACGGATTTTCTGATTTAGCCATCTGAAGTAGTATCTCCAGGCCTAGCAAGGGGAGGGCCTTTCATTTAAACATGATACATTCAAACTGGGCAAAGACCCCACTCATAGGCAGGAAATGAAAGCTACACAATACCTTAATAAGGGCTCCGTATTGTAGAGCTAAAAGGGTTTGCCCGGCCTCATCCAGCCGCTGATAGGCGCAGATGGTCCCACCCGTGGCCAGGGTATGCCTGCACGTGTTCCATGCTGCAGGAGTCTCCTGGGGCGTTTACTGTGTTGGGAAGTAAGCCCCTCCTCCTTCGGTGACGCGAGTGCTGGGGAACTGGGTCCCACCCCAGCAAAGCGACAAACAGGCAAGCGTTGTGGACTACGGATGCCTGGTAAGTCAATTGCATGCTGCAGGAGTCTCCTGGGGCTTTTGTTGTGTCTGAAGGTAAGTCCCTCCTCCGGTGATGCAAGTGCTGGGGGACCGGGTCCCGCCCCAGCAAAACGACAAACAAATGAGTGTTGTGGGCTACAGATTCCGGTTAAGTCTATCAGTTCCAAATCAATATCCATATCGGCCAAATCAATATTAAATATATATATATATATGACTTATACTGGGTGCTCCCTTGTGTCTGGATAAAGCTATACCTCTCTGAAGAGCTCTAATGAGAGCAAAACGCATGTCAGGGGTTGCTTTTATGCATTCCAGGTTGCCTTGGATGGTATTTTACAATCCAAAGCTGTAATACCGTGCCTGGAGTGGTAAAAGGCTTTTGTCGTTTTACAGCTCAGCATGAATAGCACTTTCCTAATCCTATGCTTAAAGATTTTGCTGTATAAATGGCAAAAGGTTGTGTCCCTTTTAGCTCGGCTTGGATGGCATTGTGCTAATGCTACGCTTAAAAGTTTCTTAGAAAAACAGACATTTGGGGTGAGCAGATTCAGAGTGTTGCTGGTGTTGCAGGGTGCTCTATATGGGAGCTGCTCTCCACCTAAATTTGGGAACTACCCATAGTCTCTGCTTCCTATATTGCATAATTTATTCAGCACTCTAAGTCTGAAAGGGTATTGTTTTGACTTATACTAGGTGCTCCCTTGTGTCTGGACAAAGCTATACCTCTCTGAAGAGGGCTAATGAGAGTGAAACATTTGTCAGGGGTTGCTTTTATGCATTCCAGGTTGGCTTGGATGGTATTCTTCGCAATCCAAAGCTGTATTACTGCGCCTGGAGTGGTAAAAGGCTTTTGTAATTTTACAGCTTGGCATGAATAGCAATTTGCTAATCCTATGCCTAATGATTTTGCTGTATAAATTACAAAAAGCTTTGTCCCTTTCTAGTGCGGCAGGAGTGACATTGTGCTAATCCTGTGCTTTAAAACTTTGTTAGAAAAACAGACATTTGAGGTGAGCACATTCAGAGTGTTGCTGGTTTTGCAGGGTGCTCTATATGGGAGCTGCTCTCCACCTAAATGTGAGAGCAGAGTTCGCTGCTTCCTATTGTGCATGATTTATTCAGCGCTCTAAGCCTGCAAAGGTATTGTTTTGACTTATACTGGGTGCTCCCTTTTGTCTGGACAAATCTATACCTCTCTGAAGAGCTCTAATGAGAGCGAAACACGTGTACATATACACACACACATATATATATATATATATATATATATATATATATATATATATATATATATATATATATATATATATATACAATAAAACTGCTCCTTTTAACACAAAGACCAGCACTCAGGGGAGAGGATAATCCTATTTATTAGGACTCTCGTACATACAGACGTGTTTCGGCAATGCGCCTCTGTCAATGTTACATAGCCCACGAGCGCACCCCTCTGTGACCCAGCCCAGCACCCACCTGCGAGTGCAGTAGCCATGGTGCAAGACGGAGCTTATACATGTGATCAAGGACCCTGGTGGTTCGAAACGCGTCATGGCGGCTATGCACACAAAAAAAATCAAGATTGCACTGAATAAGTGGAGTTCGTGCCTTTTTTGGTTCTGTGAGGAACAGTGAACCAGCAGGAGAAAGGAGAACGGTGGATATATATATATATATATATATATCACTGCTGGTTTTCACTTTTCGCCGGTGCACTCGCAGACGGGTGCTTCGAACTCGGGGTTGTACCCGCGTTAATTGATTGACACTCCACAGTATCAGGAGGAATCTTTTCCTGAATGAGAAGCACTCTCGGGGTGAGTTTTGAATTATTTATTCACTCGTGCAAAACAAACGCGTTTCGGCAGTCGCCTTCTTCGGTGTCATCAGGCGCGCCGGAAACTATAGTGATTTTAACATTAAATTTCATCAACATAGAAAACGGACCACTTTTAAATTCCTTGTTGTTAACGATCAAAATCCAGCGCCATCTTAGTGTGGTGCACTGACCAATACAATCAATTATTGCCAATTTGTAGTGATATTGTTGGCTGTGCTTGTCGCCCTGAATGGGTATTGTCATATAATGTCACAACTGTTGTTCACTACCTGTCCTTAAAAATAAAGACTTTTACAATACTGCCCTGGATGGGCTAAAGTGGCAAATCGATATATGCGTCTGATCGTAATGCGAAAAATCAAGTGAAAGTTTCATTAACAATTTCAATAATATGAAAAATTTCGTCGATTCACATAATATCCAAAGAGAAGATGGATAGAGGAAAAGGAGAAAAAAGAGGAAAACGTAGAGAGATGGAGTAGAGAAAGTAAGGGTAATAGTAAAAGTCAAAGTAAAGGGAGAACAGGCAGGAAGAAATGCTACAAATCGATGCTTAATGCATTTTATCTCAATATGGATACATTTTCTTATAACATGTCCAGTAAGAAATTACACATCTTACAGTGAATTGCTTGTTATTATCCCAAATGAATGGCTAGTTCCTCACTACTATTCATCCCATATGGAGCTTTAGTTTGTACATCTATTATATAGCTTGATTCTAACCTTCTCAATTAGAGAGTCCTATCTCCTCCCCTAGGGTTGGCTGGTACATGATCCATACAGAAGAAGGTAAGAAGGTCTCTATTACTGTTGTGCTCCTTGCTAAAATGTCGAGCAACAGGATATGTGGCATCTCGATTAGTAATCGTCCTCATGTCTTGTAAAATGCGGACCTTGGTTGGGTGAATCGCGCTCCCGATATACCTTAGTCCGCAGGGGCATGTGAGGCAATAGACCGTGTACGATGTGGTATAAGTCATGAATTTCCTGATGTTTTTAGGTCTAGCTATTCCTGGAATTTTGAAGGAAAGAGTTCTTTTGCTATTGTTACAGGCCTTACACTTCCCGCACGGGAAGAAACCCTGTGGTTTTTTGAAGATGGAACCTACCACCTCTTTATCAAAATGACTATGAATCAGGTCATTGTTAAGAGATCTAGCTCTTCTAAAGGTTAATAAAGGACACAGTGGAATGTCTTGTCCTATGACGGCATCAGTTCTAAGAATATGCCAGTTTCTTCGCATAGTTCTTCTTAAATCATTGGCAGTAGCCGAGAATGTAGTTATCATTCTAAACTTGCCGGTGTCATTATCTTTCTTCGGGGCATCTTTCAACATGTCTGATCTGGGTAAAGAATTAACTTTTTTCAAAGATTCTGTCAGAATTTGGTTGTTGTAGCCCCTGGTTCTGAACCTGGCCATACTTTCTTTCGCTGCTATTTGAAAATCTTCATCTTGTGTGTTGTTTCTCTTCAATCTCAGTAGCTCCCCATATGGGATGCTGCTGATAAGTTTATTTGGGTGATTGCGAGTGGCATGCAATAGTGAGTTGCCCACAGTGGGTTTCCTATGAAGCCTAGTGCAGAGAGTCCCCTCAGAGACATGGACTTGTAAATCCAAAAAATTTACAGACAAAGCACTAATTTCGCCTGTGAATTGTAAGTTCACTGTGTTGGTATTCAACACCTCAATATAAGCCCTGGCTGCCTCAGGCGATCTCTTCCAAATAAGGAAGAGTTCATCAATGTAACGATGCCAAGCCACCACATTCCTGGTCCAACTAGTGTTGTGTCCGCCCATGCCCCCTGCTCCTCCCACCAGCCCACGAATAAATGTGCGTAACTGGGGGCAAAGCAGGTGCCCATGGCGGTCCCAGATATCTGCATATAGTATTGATCTTGGAACAGAAAGACGTTATTGGTCAGACAAAATTCTGTTAATTCTAGAAGCATGGCATTATGCTCCAGGAACTTCAATGGCCGGTTATTCAAGAAAAATTGGATTGCTTTTAGTCCATCTGTGTGCGCAATACACGTATAAAGACTAGTAATGTCCAGAACAATCAATTTGAAGTCATCTTCCCGCTTAACATCCTTGATACATTCCAAAAAGACTTTTGTATCCTTGATATAGGAAGTCAACTTTATCACTTCTTGTGATAAGAAATGGTCTATATATACAGACAGATGTTCAGTCAGGCCTCCTTGTGAGGAGACAATTGGTCTCCCTGTCGGATGTTTCTTGTCTTTGTGGATTTTAGGTATGTGGTAAAAAGTAGGTGTTATTGGATTCGGACACCGTAAGTATAAAAATTCATCAATTTCCAACATACCCTTTTCATACCATTTTCGTATCAAGTTGTGATATTCCGTGATGCTTTGATTATAACTTTTGGAATTAACTCTTCAATAGCAATTGTGATCTTTCAGTTGTTGTTGGGCTTTCATATTGTTCTCTTGTTTGCAATACTATATTTCCACCTTTGTCTGAAGGCTTAATTATTTATGAATTGTCTTTGCACAGTTCATTTAAGGCAAGTTGTTGTTCTTTAGAAAAGTTTGCTTTTCCTTCAATCCTTTCTTATTTTTTCGTTGTCTTTGAAGTAGAAGATCTCTATTAACTGCTTCCGCAAAAATATCAATTGCATCCCCTGGCATCTGGGGCAGGAATTGTGAGGCAGGTTTGAAACGACTATGCCCACTGCTTTGTTGTATCCCTGCCATAGTTGCTTCCTGTGTCACATTCATTTGTGTTGTTAGTGTAGATTCATCCTCTGTTCTTAGGTCTTCCAAAATGTGGATTGTTTTCAAGTCCTTTCCTGCCAGAATATCTGTGGCCATCAATTTGTGTCTCAATATTTTTGGTCTAATTACTGGAGGTTTTTGTTTGAAAAACTTATGGAGTTTAAGTTTTTGCGTAAATCTAAACAGATCGATCCTGGTTTGTGTGTATTTAAGTCCTTTTCTGGGGCAAAACGATAGACCTAGTTGTAGGACTGACTCTTCCGTTTTAGTTAATATTTTGGGAGTCAGATTGACTATCGTAAGATTCAACATCCTTATTTCTTTTTGTTGCCCCTCTTGCTCCTTGTCACTGGGGGTGATCTGTTTCCTCTTGCGCCACCAGCCCCCTCATCTTGTTTGTCTGACCCTCGTCGGTCCGGCGATTTGCCCCTGGCATCTCTTTGCCATGACTGCCATATTAGTTGGAACTCTTCGTGAAAAGGGGTTGTCTTGAGGGTTGATATTTGATGGCCAGTACTTTCCTCATACAGTGATTCATTATCTGTAACATCTGATTCAGAAGTCTCCCTGGACTCTATGATCAAGCTGGCTTTCTTTGTTAATAGCTCTCTTCTCAGTATATCAAATTTCTTGGCAAAGGTTAATACCCTGCCCAAAGCATAATCTTTTTCGTCCCGATCGAATTTCTCCTGCTTTCTCTATTTAATCTTATGTTTGTATGTTTTCAATCGTTTTTTCATTAACTCTTTCAATTCCTCTTGTTTTGTCTTGTCCTCATTTTTCGCGATATCGCTTTCCAAATCACTTATGTCTTTCAAAGCTTTTTCTCTGTCACTCCAAGCGAATTTGACTAATATAACCAGCATGCCCTGGCAAGAATGTGCTGTATGTTCGGCCCACTCCTGCAATAGGAGTGGGTCAGGATTCTCATATGCTGGTATAGTATAAATTCTGAGTCCCCTGGGCACCCTATCAGCGTCAATGTAACTTTCTAATGAGGTGGCCTGCCACCATTTGCGTATTTCTCTTTTGGAAAGTCGTTCTAGGGCCGTGAATTTGGAGGACAGAGTGGAAGTTGCTCGTGAATCCGCTCCGCCACTGACTAATTCTGATGAGGTCCATTTCTTGAAAATATTTAGTGCCGCTTCCCGGCGCTCTGATTCGCAAAACATGCTTTAATGAGGTACTGAGATCTTAAGCTGATTCAATATTGCACATAACCCGCTCGTCTTGCCGCTGTTTAAGTATATGCCATAAACACATGCATAATGGCTTACCATGTCAAAATTGGTCGGATCCTGCAAGTCTCCCTCACACGTCTCCGGCCATCCTGACGACGTCTGTAATGGTATAACTTTCTTAGATGTTGCAGCGGCGGTGCATCGGTATATAAATCACTGCTGCTTTTCACCTTTTGCTGGTGCACTCGCAGACGGGTGCTTCGATCGCAGGGGTGTACCCGCGTTAATTGATTGATGCTCTACAGTATCAGGTGAATCTTTTCCTGAATAAGAAGCACTCTCGGGGTGAGTTTTAAATTATTTATTCACTCGTGCAAAACAAACGCATTTCAGCAGCCGCCTTCCGACTGCCGAAACGTGTATATATTTATATATATATATATGATCAAGGCCGCAGTCTGGCGGTCGAACCGCGTTATCCTGACATGATTGTGCAATAAATCAACTTGCTTATATTGGAGTCTGTGCCCGTTGTATTACCCGGTGTGGTTGAACCTTGGGATCTTCTTTGGATATATATATATATATGTATATGTATGTGTGTGTGTGTGTGCTCGTTAGTCAGTTCTTTGCAGGGCACTTCACTTCGCCAAATTGACACAGACCACTAAGGATGCTCCAACCAAATGTATTCGGTAATCATGTACCCATAACGCGTTTCGACCGCAGTCGTAGCCTTGATCACATGAATGAGCCGGTACCACAATGTTGTAATATATGTTGAAAGTTGGCATGAACATAAACAACACACTGTCAATTGTTACTTGCATAAATTCTAAATCTCAATGCATGTTGGAATATACTGTTAGTAGAATAACTGTCATATAATGTGGCATTATACTTGTACATTTCATTTTATAACCCATAATATTTAAAGAGACACCATGACATTACTGATTGTCAGATTGTATCCTACACAGACAACTCAAACTGTGTGGTCATACTTTGGTTTAGGCAGTTCATTGTGAACAAATACTGTAATGACAATATGATATGTCCGTGTTCTGGCTGTGTGCAAAACATAAAGCACCTACAGGGCTTAACAAATTAAATGTGACATGCGGACCTGAATAACACATAATTAAACATAAAGCAGGTAAGACTTATGATCAATCATACACACCCTTGTAGATGTCACCAAATGTCTTAGAAAAGCGTATTGTATTAGTATTGCTGTACTAAGAGGACAGAAGTCCTGAAAATATTCATAACACAAATATGTGTACATAGTGTAAAAAAAACCTCAAACAGCTTTCATGCAGGGAAAAATTACAACTTTCATTTATGTTATGTAAATCCTCTTTACTGTTTAAACCATTGGGAGATCTGGAATCAAAGTTCAATATGTACATAGTCTCCAATATCACAGGACTTTAACTTGATACCCACCCCTTTCGGTGTGTTGTACTGAGTCAATTACAAAGTATATCATTTGTGATATGTTGCTTTGATGGATCTCAGCACAGTAACTGGCCACTGGATATGACAAATCAACATTTTTAATCGCACTCATGTGTTGTAATATGTGTTTGTGGGCCTATAATACAGTGCTGCCTAAGAATCTCAAATTGCAACTTCATGTGAGCACATAAATAACATACTCACTTTTGCAGTTGAAATTGCCTTTGATTTTGATGGGTATGTCACTGAATAGTGTTGTATATTCCTCTATGTTGATGCTGATGGTACATGCCCTGCATCTGGCACATTTTTAAAACCTGTTTTTGCCTGTTAGCTAACTAGTGGTTCTGCTTATCTCTGGGCTTCAGCTCACCAAACTACCCATCAATGAATTATCTCTGTGATGTGGTATTTGTAGTTTCTTTGGCACAAGTGTGCCTACAGCTGGGTCAGAATGGACTAAATGCCAGTTTTTTCTAACAACCGTGGCCAATGCCCTGTACTGGTTTCTGTAAGTGGTTATAAGCCTGACAGTTTCTGCTCCCTCTGGTTTAGTAAGGTTCCCAAATAGAATCTAATCCCTAATGATTTTGCTAACTTTCTCCAGGCACCTCACCCCTTGCCCCCCAGCTGCGTTAAATGAGAAGGCTATTGACCTCCTCAGAAATATCTCTGTAGGCCAGAATGCACTACTGAATGCCATCAGACAGACACAACAAACAACATGTGAAGTGCCAATACTGATATTGCTTTACTATGTTAAATTCACTAGGATACAAGAACCATTCAATGTAGCCTGAGGATTATCAATCCTTATCTCTTTATTATTTTTTAAGAAAAAGTTTTTGCTTTTTAGTACTTTTTTCTTCATAAAAAAATTCTTTGTAATGTTACAACCATCACAACTCCTAAAGAATACATTACAATTACATATACAAAAAACAATAATTACATACGTTAAATGACATCACCTACTAGGTAAAACTACGAATCAACATTACATAAAACATTTAAGACAAACAACACACATGAGCCCTGGCAGGTAAATTACTATTTACAAGATTTCAACCTAATTTTCAGGGTTAGAAACAAACAGTGTATATACTTTAGAGGAAACTCCGAACTGTTTTGATACGATCGATAATTCAATTGTCAACCAATGTGATAGTTTAGAAAAAAACAGTCACGGGTTTACATTTCATCAACACTGTTTGAAAGTAAAAGGTCGACGCGTTTCGAGCCCCTTATTTAATCTTGGGGTTCTCCTCAGGACCACAAACTACTATCTCTTTGTGAGATCAGCCGATCTCTACTAGGGCCTCTACGTGCCACACTATTGTGTTTGATTTGGTCAAATCATTCCTGGTTGTAATGGACTCCAGGTAAAAAATTCTGTTTTTTCTCAATACGCTGAGACTAAACTATGTTGAGACTGCCACGAGTAAATCTGGGCTATCGCATCTTAGCGTATAATCTGGACGTCCGCTCCAAGTTGGAAGACCGACACAAGCAGCACATCCACACACAAACACAAACAACATAAAAAAGAGACACGCACCCAAAAACACAGATACCACCCCAACCCCCAGAACAACCACAGACATCACCCTTACCACCACAGAGACATCCACCACCCTAGCACACTCACATTCACTGCACCCAACACCACAGACACATCCACTACCCTCAGCATACCAACATACACTGCACTCACCTGCACAGACACATCCACCACCACATCACACCCACTGCACCCACCATCACAGCATCATTTACCATGACCACACTCAGCACCTCCAAAGCGCACACACCCAAAAAACAGAAACACCCACACTCACCCATACAATACTCACCAACAAAGTAAGAGACACTCAAACATTCATGACATACACCAAACCCACAGACAACTGCACTACCAACAGACACTTGTACAATAGGTTTCCACTCCCTCCATCTCCCAACCCCAACTCCCTTCTGACCATCCTGTCCATTTTCCCTGTGAAAGTCTTCTGCTTGCCCTTGCCCTGAGCCGGGCCACACCCACACCCACACCCACCTCTACCAAACCCACACCTACCCCTTCCACCCCTACCCATCCCTTCTACATCCCAAACCACCCCTCAAAAGATGTTACCCACCCCTACTACCCTGTCAAGGTACCCCTAAAAAACAAAAAGGCCCCATCCTAAAAACAAAACAGCCCCTGCCAAAACCACCCCCTCCCAAACTCAGACCACCCGCCCCAAAATCAGCCCCCCTCTCAAATCCAAACCCAACCCCCCCTCCCAAATAATATCTTTGAGGTGCCTGCTCTGCCCACAAGATGCCCCTTCCTGGGGAGTTTCCATGGCAGTGCAATTGGAGGCAAGTTGAGGTACACCTGTGCACATGACACCCTTTGGAATGGCATTTGCCCTGTTTCAAACTGGTCAAGAGACTTATCCCATAAATAAATCACAATGTTTCTTTTCACCAAGTTTTTCCTGGCATTATTTTACCTTTGCAAATGTTAGATTCCTATCAATGTTTCAGTGTAAAACGTCTGGTACCTATTTTTCTTTATCATGATAGCAGGAACTACTACATACTACTCAAATGTCTACTATGTAAAGTGTGTACACTGGTTTACATAGTATATGATGGTGATTTGAAATTAGGTTCAGCCATTCAACATAATAGTGGACACTTGCACCTACAAATAGATGTTACAACTTTATTTATGGATATTTTACTACAGGTGTGTCAGTTTCACCTTGATTACTGATAAGTATGTACACATATGCATTTCACCTTATAATACGATGTGCAAATTGAAATTGTATACAATACAGGAATTGCACTAGACAAGGGAAAATGTTACAAGGATGTATCTGTACAGTGCTTCAGATCTGGGACTGCCATTGATTTTCCATGTAATGTATGAGGTGAGGGTTACAACTTGTCTAACACAATTTCTACATGAGGTTGTATTGCACTTATCCCAATGATGTGTTATGCATATGTTTTTCATGTGAGAGTTTCCGTACTTTATTTCCACACACCTGCATGGTCAGTTTCTGATTTTTGATTTGATATCCTTTTTTGTGCAAGTGTTCTTTTTAGTAAAGCACCTGGCACCTGATTTATGAACACAATGTGGTTATAGAGGTGTGTTACTTTAAATTTCTCAAAGGTCAACATTAGAGACATATGCATTGCACATTGGTATGCTATTGCTTGTCTGAGTAATTTCATAATGCACAAGTCCTGAGCATATGTGAACAGCCAAATTTAAACAGGTAACAGGTAATGGGGGAGGTTACCGTCAGTTCCGGCCATGACGGTGTTGATTTGCATCATGATCAGACAGCAGCAGCAGAGGCAGGACGTACAGGATTGGGTCCATGGCAGAATAAGAATTGGGAAGGAGAGTAAAGGTGAGTTGGTGCCTTATATGCGTTCCATTCTGCCAACTCAGGTGTGGAAGTTTCCCCATGACAGTTGAGTCGATGGAAACGCACATCGTTATTGGCTCGGCGGAGAAACTGGCGGTCCTCCCACCAACAGCCGCTTTTGCCTATCCCACTGTTAATGCAGCAGAGATTTCCTGGCAGTGACTGTGGCAGTTTTTTGTCTATGCACTCGCCAACATCTAAATAGGGCGGGCCGACCGCCAAGTCAGCAGGCGGGAAGACTGCCGAAAAAGCAATGGGGGGTTTGATTCCACCAAGATCTAAATCAGTTGAGTACTCAACAAACGCTCAATTTGCCAATGATATAAAACAAATAAATGCCCTAGCATATGTCCAAATGAGAGAAGTTTGAAACCACTACAATCTCCTAATGGAATAACCCTATTAATAAACACACAAAGACACATTAAGTGTCGCAATGGACCATTTAGAAGATACAAGGCATGGTAGACTATACTGTTCCAATCACTGGCTCCAAACATATGGCATGGTGGAACATATTTAAAAGTACAACATGCAAAAACAAACAATGCATTGGAAGGGTAGCACAGTGACTTTCAAGGCACACTAGGCCGAAGCCTCCATATACTCTACAAAGTCCTAGAAATATTTATTAAATTACTAAGAAACCAACAACTTATAATAGAACAATCTATAACCCAACTAAAATTTTAAGTATTAAAACAATTCAAAGACGTTCATGAAATACTACAATATAAAGAGTGAATATTTGCTAAAAACCGAGGCATACCACATCTAGAATAAATAGCACAAGCCCTACTATAACAAATCAGAATTTTCCAACTAAACTTAAAGTACAACTGTAAATACCAAAAATATACCAAACTAAGGGGCTGATTACGATGGCGGGCGGACTTGATTCGCCCGCCATCGTAGCGGTGTTTGGAACCGACCGCCATGCATGCAGAGGTCCCACCTACCCGATTAGGATGGGACCGCCACCTCTGCGGTCTGATTCCGCAACGTTAACATTGCAGCGGTGGCTGCTGACAGCAGCACCGCCGCGATGTCTAAAAGAGCATGTTGTGCATTTCACTGCACTACGTGGCAGGCACTACACTGTGCCTGCCACATGGTGCAGTGAAATGCAGGGGGGTACCATGGGTACCCCCCAGTGCACCCACACCTCCCCCAACACAAGGGGGGCCTGCAACGGGCCCCCAAGCCCCATCCCTGCCAGCCTTTCCATGGTGGCATCGCCGCCATGGAAAGGCCTCCTGAAACCCACATCCTAATATGGCGGACGGTGCCTGCTAGACACCACCACCATATTAGTGGCCCTGCTCCACCCACCAGGCAATCAGTGCGATTGACACCGGCGGAAAAGCGGTGGACGGACTTTCCGTCCGCCGCGATACCCACCGCCATCCTAATGTGGCGGTGGGTAAATCTCAGTTTGATGGTGGAACAATCACCACCGCCGGCCCGGCAGTGGCGATCGTTCCGCCATCGTAATGAGCCTCTAATTTATTTATAAATACTGTTTTAATAATTTCTACTAATCAGTCAAAACATATGTTTTATTAAGAACAAAATCCAGTCAGACTGAAAAAAAGGTACTAATATAAATATAAATAAATAAATCATTCAATATAGAGCGAACCAAACAAATAGCACCTCCTAAAAACACAACACCTAAAACTAATTAAGCAGAATCCCTAGTTGTCTCATTTTAGCAGAAAATCACTTGATATCTGAAGCTATAGTCTTGTTTTCTGTCCACTTTATATTATTGCCTGAGAAGAGAAAGAATTGAACCATTAGAGTGGGCATAAAAGAAATGGGTTTTGATACTTTCAGTGTGAGATTGGCAGGCTAAAGATATGCTCAGGCAACATTTCTGCTAGCATGCTCTAAATTTACAGACAAGAGCACAGGAACAATGCAAATGGCCAGAACATGAGTGTCTGCTGTTTACTGCACTTTTTTGTTAAGCACTAAATGTGTCCTTGTGTCCAAAATAATGCGCTAAATGTTATTTTTACATTTCATGGATGTTAAGTTGGGGAGAGGATGTGGCATGGAGCTGCCGACTTTGGAACTGGGGATTAGGGTTTGAGTCTCGGCATCAGCTCAACATCCTGTGATTCTGGGCAAATCACTTAGGGCCTGATTTATATCTTGGCGGTACTTCTGCTGCCCTGCTGCGGCGGTGGTCCCAAGTACTCCATCCCTATGACGTTGGCCCGCCTACCATATTTAGATGTTGCAGCAATAAATAGGAGACCGCCGCAGCAGCGGTCTTCTTTGCTGGCTACTAACAGTACTCTGTTGGGTTTTCCACCGAGCAGATTTCGGTGTTCCCATTGTGGTGGCGGTGTCCTGGTGATGGCGTCCTGACAGAGTAAAGCCATGGTTGTGTGGAGACAGGTAAGTGCTACTCATCAATTATCTTATTACACATATATGTTGTGAATGTGTCATAATGAATCTGTAGGTAATGCATTATGCCCCTTCTTGGTACATATTGAATGCACACCCACAGGCACCACCAGCACAACACACTAAAGCACCACAACAACAATATATTTTTTTAAGTGTCAATACAGGTGAGTTCAGTTTAGCTTGATGAGTAGGAAAATGAACACTATTGCATTACACCTAAGGAAAATGTTGCATGTAAGAGCAATGCACAAAATACAAGATGCTACAGCAGTTGTCAATACACGATACATAGGACAATTGCACAAGTAGCTTAGCAGAGATCTCAGAGACAACGGAGTTGTTTGGCGTCGTGGTAGAGTTGGTGCAGCAAAGGAGGGATCTGGACGATGGAGTTCAAGATAGAAATGTAAACTTGAAGCTGGAAAAAGGTAAGTTTTTACCTCATTTGATTCCGCCAACTTGAAGTAGGAGGGATTCCCGCCACAGTTGACATGGTGGAAAGAGACATCACAATTAGGACAGCAGGAATCTAGGCCGGAGTTCCACCAACAGCTTCTTCTGCCTAGACCACAGTCGACGCGTTTGAGAATTCCTGGCAGAGTAAGCGGAACTGTGGTGGTCTTTCATCTATGGACCAGCCGACATCTAACTACGGCAGGAAGGACTGCCAAGCCAGTGGGCTGGAAGGCCTTCAAAAAAGTGACTGCGGGGGGCGTGGCCGGGCAAGATGGCCGATCGGACGTAGACCATCTCGGCTCCCGGTCCACGCGCTGCTCTGGCCCTGCACCTGGCGGCTGGAGGACTCCTGCGCCATTCCAAATGACCCTCACCTGCAGCAGAGAGCGTGGGGAATCGGCAGAGCAGCATTGATCCCTTCTGGGATCGCGGAATCGGCAGAGACCTGCGGGCTCCGCGAGATGCTGCTGAGCTCCCCAAAATGGCGGCCGGAGCTTCCCTGAGGATGTCGACTGGGCCGGGTCTTCAGAACTAGATGTACGGGCGAGGAGCTGCCGTGGACAGTTGGGCAGGCCACACTAGCGTGACCCAGCTTTCCCAGCGATACCACGCAGAGCGGGGCCCCCACGGCGATGGTTTTGCGGTGTCTGCCTGACCCTGCAATGGCGTAGAAGAGCGCCTTTACTCCCGCATGGGCGGGTTTGGGGGAGACTGCTCCCTGTGGATGCCTGGGGGCTGCGGCCGCCACCGGAGAGATCCCTGCCATCGACGGTGCTGCATTTGTAGGCGAGCCCGCTGCAGCAGACTCTCTCGCGCTCGCCTGACCCCAACATGGCGGCCGAGGTCGTCGCTCGTCTCCGGGGGAGAGATTACTGAAGACCGGCAGATACCGGCCATGAGCGAGGGGGTTTGCAGCTGGAGGGACCCTGAATTTGCCGCCATCCACCCTCTGAGGTACACACTATCTCCATAGACAGGGGTCCCAGATTGCCTTGTGTTGCCCAGTGGATCCCGGACAGTACTCTAATGTGAGGTACCCCACTCGCCAGCGTTGACGTTATTGCACAGACTGTGGACCATCAGATCCTGACCTTTGGGCTTCCCGAGGCTATACCAACGCCCGCTGCCTCCACCCCCATTCCGGCACTAGCCCTGGGCTCTCCCCTGGGTCTAGCTCCCAACTGCTACAACCTACTTACCTCGGGTAGACGTGGTCCCATGCGATGAAGCTGGCACCGTAAACAGAGGAGGCCACATACCTAGCCTGAGTGTAGCCCGGGCCATCCCTTACCACCACTGAGACTGGTGTGGTCTCTGCCCACCCTCGCCCACTCTGTCATTCCCAGGCCTGCTGCCACGATCTTCATCCTGTGTTGCCGCACCGCCTGGGCCCCCGGGTATGTGCTGAGGGACTCCCTATGCCGCCGAAGAAGGTGCCGAATAGGATGACGAGTACAGTCTCAGATTTCTTTGCGCCCTCTGACAAAGCCCCGGCGCAGAAAGGCGATACCGAAGTCACAGCCATGGCCCTAACGAAGTCGGACCTACTTACCTTGCTGCAAGATTTCAAAGGCGAATTACGCAAGGAACTGGGACAAGATATCCAATCATCTATCGACCAACTGCGGACAGATTTAACGGGGCGCCTGACCTCTCTCCAACAAGACATGGATTCAATAGGCACCAGAGTTCTGGATTTGGAGGCGCAACATCAAGAGCAGGAACAGCTCTCTACTGAATTGAGAGGGGATGTACAAATTCTTCGGGATCAACTACACCAGGCGCAGCTCAAGACAGAGGACCTCGAAAACAGAACCCGGAGGGAGAACATACGAATCCGGAATCTTGAGGAGAATGCAGAGGGCACGGACTTGGTGGCTTTTGTGGAAGGACTGTTTGCGGAGATCCTAGCTCCCCAGACCCCCAAAATCAAATTGGACAGGGTTCACCGGGTGGGAGTCTTACAGGCGGGCGAGAAGAAGAGACCACGGGACGTCTTGGTGAAGTTTCACTCCTTCACGGTCAAGGAGGCGGTCCTAAAAGCGGCTAGAACAAAAGGAGCCATCTCCTTCCAGGGCTTCTCCTGCGATGTCTACCAGGACCTGGCGCCGTCCACTCTGGCGTGAAGACAAACGTTTAGGCCCCTCACATCCAAGCTCCAAGACGAACACGTACGATACAGATGGACCTACCCCTTCGGTCTTAGCTTTGAGTTAAAAAACAAACGTTGCCATGTCACCGACCTAAAGGAGGGTCTGGAACTGCTGGGCCTTCCGGTCGAGGAGCCCGGCCCTTCACGGGTCACGAACGGGGGGGTCCCACCGTGGATCTTTGAAGCCCCCAGCGTGGGCTGTGGTCTCCCGTGGAGGCCGCTGATGAGCCACGGATGGGTTCTTGAGGAATCCGCCAGGGACACTCTGAGGGTGCTGCTGCCTGCTGCAGAAGAGAGGGAGGGGGACCACGACTTACCCTCTCCTGGAGGCGATGCCTGGGGAGTACACATAAGGCAGAGGAGGATCCCCGATTCTTCACCTCATCTCTAGCCTTGGGGCCGCCTTGGCACCGGCACTTCGGATTTCCAGTCGCTGCGCGGCGGAGATGCGTACTCTCTCCTTTCCAACTGTAAGAACAGTATTCACCTTGAGTTTCTGTTGTTGACTTGATATGGCTGTTATACATGGTACCATGAGGGTTTCTTAAAGATGAGGGCTCGATACGTTGGGGCCTACGTCTCCAGCAAGGGTCCCATTTACTACTCGCATGCTGGCTGCGGGACTACACCGCTTGACAACCTTCAGTCGCATTATGGTGATATTTTATCTGATGTTACATTTGGTGCATGTTGCCGGAGCGGGCGTGGACGGGGCCCTCGGTCCCGTAGTCCCCCCTAGTCCCGGTGGGGGCATTAATCCCCCCAGCGGGGATCTAAGTAATGTTTTTTGAATGTGCCTTTTTATGTTTGGTTGTTTCTTTTTTGTTGCGGGTATTGGGGGGAGGTGGGTGGGACATGGTGGCAGCATTTTATTATCTAGCCCTGACGGCATTTTGACCAACTCGACTTGTACTAGTCTAGCGAGGCAGCGGTGCCTGACGCGTAACACGTGGGAGGGAACGGGGGTATGAGGAGGCGAAGAGAACCTAACGGAGGGCTGAGGTTACTACTTCTACTGCCATGACGATCACTATTGCGACCTGGAATGTCAAAGGCCTTAATTCCCCTCAAAAACGCCAAAAGGTTTGGAAATACATCATTGACCACCATCTAGATGTTATAGCCCTGCAGGAGACCCATTTAGCTAGGGCTGAGGACACTCGCCTTAAACATAAGCAGTACCCATTAATTTATAGGTCCTCAGCACTCACGAAGCATAGAGGGGTGGCATTGATGTTCCGATCAGCTCTCCAATTTCAGCCCATAGAGGTCCTTAGTGATAAGGATGGCAGATGGTTAATGGTTAAGGGTTGCCTACGAGGGAAAACTTGCACCTTTGTGGTGGTATACGCCCCTAATTCTGGTCAGTCTTCATTTATACATACTCTACTGGGAAGGATACTAGATTTTGTAGAGGGACCATTGATCCTTATGGGAGATTTTAACCTGACGTGGCAAAGGGACCTGGACAGTTTGCACTTATCACGCTCAGATGTAGGCTCGTTTTCCTCTGACACTCAGCAGCGCATCCGCGATATGGGCCTCCTGGATGCATGGCGTACCCTCTATCCACTTACCCGGGATTACACTTTTTACTCCCACGTCCACCACTCGTATTCCCGGTTGGACTATATCTTTATCAGCCAATCGTTGATGGGAACACTTCGGGAGTCCAAGATCTTCCCGCTCTCAGTTTCAGATCACAGCCTCCTCGCCATTAACTTGTCTTGGGAGGACAATGCGCCGACGACCTCCAGATGGTACTTCCCTGCTGCGCTGACACGCGATAAGGAATCCTGCACCAAGCGTAGAGGGTACATTGCGGAGTATTTTGACACTAATCTACCTGGGGACACATCTGAATTCAACACCTGGGACGCATTTAAAGCAGTCTTTAGAGGGCAATGCATTGCCCTTAATTCGGCACTTAATGCACAACGCGCTAAGGACAGGGAGCGCTTAGAGCAAGAACTGGCAGTTGTCGAACGTGATCACAAACGTAATCCCTCCCGACAAACTCTCCGTAATCTTACAGCCCTCCGCGGTAAGCTACGGGCCATCTATAACAGTAGAGCAGAGTATAGACTCCTTAAAATACGTCAGCTTTCCTACACTCAGGGTAATAAGATTGGGAAATATCTTGCGAGGCAGTTACGTGATAAAAGAGAGAGGGAGTACATCGGAGGAATACGGGGACCCTTGGGCGAGGTCATGCACAGCGATGCGGATAAAGCCGAAATTTTCGGTGCCTTCTACGAAAATCTTTACTCGAGGGAGACGTTAGATACGGAAGCCCAGCAGGACTTCCTTCGGACTCTGACCTTCCCCCAGGTATCTGATGAGTGGAATGCAACGCTCACCGCTCCGATCACGCACGAGGAAGTCATCCTAGCCATCAAAGCCCTCAAACCCCACAAAGCCCCGGGCCCAGATGGGTACACTGCCCTTTTGTACAAAACTTTTGCTCCTGATATCGGCCCTTACCTCACGCGTCTGTTTAATAAGATAGCGGCAGACGGGGATTCTGCTCTCTCTATGACAGAGGCTACGATCTCAGTGATACCTAAACCTGGGAAGGACCCCCAACATTGCGCCTCATACCGACCCATCGCGCTCTTAAATTTAGATGCTAAACTATACTCTTCCATCATTGCCAAGAGAATGATCGACTTACTACCTGATCTCATACACCCTGACCAATCGGGGTTTATTAAGGGCCGTCAGTCCCACGATAATAACCGGAGGATTATCCACCTTATAGAAAAAGCCGAACTGGTGGGTCTCGACGCTGAGAAAGCGTTCAATAGGGTGGATTGGGCATTCCTTTTCCATACCCTCACGGCATTTGGCTTTTCCCCTAAATTTTTAATCATGATACAAGCCAACTACCAGCAACCCCGCTCTAAGGTAATGGTCAACGGGCTACAATCCTCCTCCTTTATCCACTCTAGAGGAACCAGACAGGGTTGCCTGCTGTCACCCCTCCTCTTTGCCCTCAGCATTGAACCACTGGCAATGGCAATTAGAAATAGCCCCGCGATCCAGGGGATTCCTTTCACGGGTGACAATCACAACATTTCTCTCTTCGCGGACGATGTTCTCCTGTCCCTCTCCGACCCGTCCGCATCTCTTCCGCCTTTACAATCTGAACTCGAACGGTTTGAGATGGTGGCCGGTTTTAAAGTAAACTATAACAAATAATACATTCTCAACCTTACCTTACCGCAAACGGAGGTTGGTAGACTCCAATCCGTTACCCCGCTTTCGTGGGCTCGCACCTCTATACAATACCTGGGAGTACGCCTCACCCCCTCAATCGCCGGGTTATATGCAGCCAATTTCCCGCCTGCCCTCACACGCATCCAGTCAGAATTAACCAAGTGGAAGCCTCTCTTCTTGTCCTGGCTCGGTCGTATACATGCAGTGAAGATGACCCTGCTCCCGAAGCTCCTCTACCTATTTCAAGCCCTACCAATTGAGATGAATAGAGACTTCTTCCGTCGCATTAAAACAATGATTCTGCATTTTATTTGGCAGGGTAGTCGTGCGCGCTTCTCTTTTTCTCTTCTCCGCCGTTCCAGTGCGAAAGGTGGAGTGGGACTCCCAGATATCCAATTGTATTACAAAGCCGCTCAGCTAAGAGTCCTGGTTGAATGGTCTAAGGGGGAATCCGACAAGCACTGGCTCCACATGGACCGTAGTGTGACGGGGAGGACTATTTGGGACCTGATATGGCGCCCCAAACAAGACAGACCCAGGAATGCTTATCTTGCCACTCCCACCCGAGCCACCCTTAAAGTCTGGGATACAGTGTCGGGGGATGACCAGTGGACCTCCTTTCCTTCTCCCTTCACACCACTCCATTTTAATCCAGCGTTCCCACCGGGAATACAGGAGGGACCCTTTGATGCTTGGAGGGAGGGTGGTTGCCTTGCATTGACCCATCTTTTTCACAACTTCGATCCCCTCTCCTTCGACAACTGCCAGCGCGACTATGGCGTAGGGACCTCAGAACGTTATCATTATACTCAGTTAATGCATTGGGCCCTGTCATCACAAGTGCGCGACGCTGCCACCCGCCCTCTTACGAAGTTTGAGTCCTTCCTCACTAAAACCACGGCCATGAGGGGGACGATTTCCTTTTTATATAAATTACTTCTCACCACCACCCTCTCCCCACGTCCGCGCTACATGTCTTTTTTTTTTTTAAGTTCAAGAAAATTTTATTGAAAAGAATCAAGGTGTCATTGAAAAATACAAAATAGTAATCTCATACCAAAACAATCAAAAAGGATATCGTAATAAAGGTAATGAAAGTATACAAATTAGGCTCATAGAAGACAACATACAAGGATCAAATAATACAGAGAAGATCTTAATAACAATAAATAATGAAGAATATTAGGAATGTTAGGGAATCAAGGGGGTTTAAGAACTTCTTGTTGAGATGGTCGCAACTGGAAATGCCTCCTGGCACTTGTGTCAAGAAATGTAGTAAGAGGTGACCACAGTTCCAAACGCTTCATAGCCAAGGTTATAGGATAAACGAAAGCAGTATCTAACCTGTGGTTATGACAAACGGCATACCACCAAGCTCTATAAGAGATTTTGGTGGAGTCCTTCCAATTTATAGTAATTTGTTGAAACGCAACCGCTAATAACAGGTCAATAATTTTGACATTGAACATCACATTTTCCCAAACAGGTGAGAGACTACCCAGGAATATATTATTAAAAGAAAAAGAAAACTTAGTTCCAAAAATTAGGTTGATTTGAGCCCAAACCTGTTTCCAGAAGTTACATACAGATAGGCAGGAAAATAGCATATGGAACAGATCAGCATTTGGAGAGGAACATGTCCAACAGACATCCAGTATAGTTGAAAAACTCTTACTCAAAACGTGTGGTGACAATAAAAGTCTATTATATACAAAGTATAAAGTTTGCGTTGTGTTTGCTGCTCTGGAGGATCTCCGTATTTTAATCCATAAACTCCTCCTGAGGGGAATTGACCAAGATGTCTGAAAATCGTGCTCCCACGACTCCTCTATTCTGGATTTCTGCCTGATCGTGTCACTACCTTGTAAAAAACTGTATATAGTGGAAGCTTTGGGTGTAAGCTTCAGCAAGGCATGCAATTGTGAAAGGGATTTTGAATCGTTAGAAATAATGGGTGTTCTAGATAACTGGGTATATGTGGACATCACTGCTTCCTTTAGAAGATTATATTTAGGAGTGAATGAGACAGGTAAGTGAAACAACTGACTAAGCAAGGGGAAAGACAAGAAGACTGAGTGAGAAAATAATTGGTGGATCCAAAGCAGACCCTTCTGCCTCCAAGTTTTCCAATAGAAGGGCTTATTATGGATAAGAAAATATTTATTGTGCCATATAGTTGAACTTAGAAAGGAATCAGTAGTGGGCAGAGTCTGGGAGGGTGATGGTTGAAGAAGTTTAGTCGTTAATTTAATTATGGGAGTAGAAAGGGACTGTGGCTTGCGCGAGAAGGAGAGGTATTCATGAAAAGAGCAGGGAGACAGAAATAATCCTTCAATGGAAGTCCATAAGGGACAATCATCTGTGGAGTCAAGTAGCCAAAGAGAGGCCTGACGTAACAGGAATGCCTTCTGAAACGCCTGAAAATCTGGGAAGTTGACTCCACCCTCCGTTTTGGGACGGAACAGTTTCAACAAAGACATTCTGGGCTTCTTATTATTCCATAAAAAGGAAGAAAGAATAGAGTTAATTTTCTTAAATGACTTAACAGGAATTGGGACTGGTATATTAGAAATAGTATATAAAACGATGGGCGACAACATCATCTTAATAGTATCCAAGCGTCCCCACCAAGACAAGTAGAGGGGGTGCCACTTAGTAGTGAGGTCTGACATTTTTTGAGTACATTTCATCAAACACAAAGCTACTGTGTCAGAAATACATGGTGTAATATGTAGTCCTAAATACTTAATATGATTGGGACTCCATGTGAAGTTGGAGGCACTGAATTCCGGTTTAAAAGTGTATTTGGTTAAGGGCAGGATTTCGCATTTATCATCATTTAGTTTATAGCCCGAGATAAGGGAGTACGCATGAACTTCCGCAAGAAAGGCAGGAATTGATTCATTTGGTTTTGACATAAAAGCAATATGTCGTCAGCATAAGCTGCAAGCTTAATAAGACAATTATGTGTTTGGAAACCATGTAGATTTGGGTTGAGGCGTAATTTGGAAAGGAATGGTTCCAGCGCCAAATTAAATAAAAAGGGAGAAAGGGGGCAACCCTGTCTAACTCCTCTGCCCAAGCTGAAAAATGAGGAAATCAAACCATTGGCGCAAACCGCAGCGCGAGGATGGGAATAAAGAAGAGAGATTAGGGATATGAATTTAGGACTGAAGCCAAACCATTTGAGAGTATAAAACAAATAAATCCACTCAACCCTATCAAACGCTTTCTCTGCGTCCAGTGCAATCGCTGCTAGGGAATGTTTTAGGTGGGAAGATTTGGACAAAACATTAAAAAGAAGACGTGTATTGTCTGTAATGGATCTTCCTTTTACAAAACCAGACTGTTCCCTTCCCAACAAGTTCGGTAGGAAGGAGTCAAGCCTGAGAGCCAACGCTTTAGAGAAAATTTTATAGTCAATGTTAACCAGAGAAATAGGCCTATAATTCTTACAAAATTTAGCGTCTTTGCCTTCCTTGGGAATGAGGCAAATATGAGCTTCTGAAAAGGTTCCAGAGGATTCATCCAAGGAGCGGAAGAGTTGCATTAAAGAAAACAACTTAGGCAGCAAGAGTTTGGAGAAGTGTATGTAAAATTCAATGGTAAAACCGTCTGGGCCTGGTGCTTTATCCTTTTTTAAATGTTGTAGTGCACTCATGAGTTCCTGCTGTGAGAATGAGGATTTTGGTATATTAGAAAAGAATTGTAATAGGGATTGTTCTGAAGGCTGTGTTTCAGATGAATACAGAGATTTGTAAAAAAGGGCAAATTTGTTTAAAATTTCTACATCTTTAAATTTTAAATCTAAATTAGTGTCATAAACCGATTCTATATTTGACTTGTTCTGCCTAATTTTTAAATAGTTAGTCAGTATTTTCCCTGCCTTGTTTCTGCCTCCATAAAACTTTGAACTTGATTTTAACAAGTATAATGATGCATCATCAGTCGACTTTTTATTAAATTGCAATTTAGCGTTTATCAGGGCTGTCAGGCATTCATTCGAATGGGATGTATAATAAGAATGGTCCAGTTTTTTGATATCATTAAGGAGAATTTTAGTGTGTGAACGTGCAATTCTGCGATTCTTGGAAACGAAACCAATAATGAAGTCTCGTGCTGAAGCTTTATAAGCATCCCAGATAGTGGAAAACGGCATATGCTCAGTGTAGTTTATTTTAAAAAATTCATTGAAGAAAGAAGTAAAGGAAGCAGTAAACTCTGGATTTAAAAGGAGAGCGTTATTAAAACGCCACCTCCTAGGGAGTAAAGATTTAGGTAAAATGTCTATGCCAATTGAGACAGGTGCATGATCCGAGAGTAAAATGGGACCTATTTCCGCATAAGAGATTGTTTGAGAGATATTATGGGAAACAAAAATATAATCAATTCTTGACTGGGTATGGTGGGAGGGGGAATAGAAAGTGTACTCTCTGGTTGTCGGGTGACATAAACCCCAAGCGTCCAGAAGTTTATGTTGGGTAATAGTGTGGATAAAAGACTTATGTGGTTTGTTGGGAATAAAGGCAGATTTAGAATTCCTATCAACAAATGGATCAAAAACCTGATTGCAGTCACCAGCGAATATAAAATTATCTTCCATAGACTGCGTTACTTGTTTGGCCAGAGTGGACCAGAAAGAGGGTTCACCACATGTAGGAGCATAAACATTGAAAAGGGAGATTGGAACATCCTTCAACAACAATTTAACACTCAACCATCTGCCCATTGTATCAGATTCCTGCGACACAAGTGAAATTGGAATAGATTTATGACATAGTATCGTTACTCCATTACGTTTCCCATCACCTGGGGACGAGAATACAGTTCCCACCCATCCTCTTTTTAATTTTGACGATTCAATATCTGTAAGATGAGTTTCTTGTAAGAAAACTATATCAGCATTCAACTTAGCCAGATGAGTGAGTACTCTTTGTCTTTTTATGGGAGAATTTAGACCCTTAACATTCCATGAAACGAGTTTTAGAGACATATATAATCAAAGCTAAAATGGTCTAAACCATGAGGCATAGAACCAATTCATTACAACAAAACTGTGTATGAATAGACCAGAATGGTGAAAGAAGGAAAAATGAGTATATTTCAGATATAAAAGAGAGTGATACCTTAGACAGTAGAGGCCATATGTGTAGAGATAGGTAAAATGAAAAGAGAAGACTAGAATGAATGGTTATACAAAAGGGGAGTAAAGAGGTAAAAGGATTAAGTATTGGGGTAGTAAGTGATGAAATGCATAAAAGAGAATAAAACAGGAAAGGATTGTAAAAGACACCAAGTTCATAGAGAGAAAAAAATTGTGAAACAATACGGAAAACAGATAACAAAACAAACGACATACCTACATAAAGGGAACGAAATTGGAGGGGTAGGTGGAACCACATGAGGCAGACGAGACGACCAGCGAGAGCTAGACCGGCCAGGAGGGGAACACGCCAAAACACAAATGGGACTGCGGAGATAAAGAAAGATAAGATGGTCAGAATAACATTAATTAAAATACCAATCCGAAACAATGAAGAAGCACAATCACAAAACATTAATGAGTGCTGTCAAAGATAACATTGGATGAAGGACCCATACATATATGCAACGGCATACAACCTGTGATACATAAGAAAAAGAGAAATCCATATTGTGCGCATTAAGGAAGCTTTGCAGGCGCACTGGATCATCATATGAAGTAGTCTTGTTGTTGTAAGTAACTTTGAATAAGCATGGATGGAAAAGGCCGTATCTGGCGCCCATGGAACGAAGAGCTGGCCTCATGTCGAGAAAGGCCTTGCGTCTTGACGCAGTTGCTTTTGAATAATCCTGCGTGAAGAACAGTGTGGCACCAGACCATGAGATTTTTTGAATAGCCCTAGCAGCAGCCAAAACCTTTAACAGATCTGTGTACTCCAGAAAGTACAAAATGACACCTCTCGGTTTCTGTGGAGAAAGAGAATTAGTGGTAATGCGACCCAGTCTATGAGCACGTTGTATGTTCAATATAGTTCCTTCTGGTAGAAGAAGAACCTTGGGAAGAAAAGATTTAAAGAAGGCAATTGGATCTGTACCTTCGACGCCTTCTGCCAAATTATAAATGCGTATGTTATTCCTCCTATTTCGATTTTCCAAGTCCTCGACCTGTTTTTGTAGTGAAGATACTTGAGAATGCAAGGAGTGTACGTCCTTGGTGGTACTTTGGAAGGAGGAAACATTCTGCTCCACCGTTGTGAGTCTCGCGTCCAGCTGTAACCAATTGTCTGAGAGGGTTTGTAGTTTGGCACTTGTTTCTTCCACAAAAGGTCTGAGAGCTCTTATTTCCTGAAGTATTAATTCCATGGAGACTGGAGCATCCAATTTGGGTGGTGAGGGAGGGTCCTTTTTTAGACGTTTCACATTGGACTTTCCTGTTGCTACCTGCGTAGGTTCTATGTTTGTGCTGCACTGATCAGTATCAAGGACCCCAGATTTTTCCAGCCGAGAGAATTCAGAGAAAATTGTTGAATTTTTGATGAAGATGCGCTTTGGTTTCGGAATAGCAGAGAGGGTACCTTTTGTTCTGCCCATCCAACAATGTGAACCAGAAGAGGACCACTCCAGAGTGCTAGGAGCCAAAGGTGCAACTAAGCAAAGAGTCTTGAAAGTCCTTATATGACTGGAGACTCTTGAGTCGTCGCCACCAAATGAACCTTGAAGAAGAATTGAGTAACGGTGTAGCCAGCGTGCTTTTCGTCCATAAAGAGGATCAATCACACAGAATTTGATGATAAGTCACAAAATGGCGGCCGTTTCACATCACCTCAGTGTTGGTAGAAAAGGTGAGGTGCGAATGAGTTATCGTGCTGCATTAGGTCTCTGCTGAGAAAAGAGAAGATGTTGCCCAAGCGCCAATGAGCCTGCCATGCCTTTGTGCAATACAATAAAAAACCGCCCTTTAGGAGTTTAGAAGAGCGTTTGCTCCGCGAGAATAAAACAAAATGGCGGCCGTTACATCGCGACTCCTCAGACGCGCTTAAAAGTAAAAAATAAGCACCTCAGGGGTATCGGAGCATTGGTGAAAGGGACCGCATCACAGCGCTCACCCGTTCACCCGCTGAAGTTCTTCAAGCATCGACAGGATATTGCATTTGAAGCGTGATACGTCCGCTCCGAGCCGGGAGCCTCACTCGGGAGCCTCCATGTCCGCCGGGCTCCAAGCCATGCCCCCCCGCGCTACATGTCTATGTGGGAGGGAATGATACATCGTGATATTACTGAGGAGGAATGGGGTCATCTGTGGACCGACATAGCCAGATTCAATCACTCCTCTGAACTCAGGGAAGCCCATCTTAAGACAATGATGGACTGGTACCTCCACCCATCTCGGCTTAAACAAATTTTCCAGACGACTACTGACAGTTGCTGGAGGGGATGTGGGTTACTGGGGGACTTCCAGCACATCTGGTGGGACTGCCCGACCATTCGCCCTTACTGGGAAGAAATCCTTGCGCATATAAAGGACATGCTTGGGTACCCTGTCCCGACTACCATGGCTGAGGTCCTTCTGGGGCTGCGCGATCCCTCCCTAGAGCACCAGACACGAGCTGACAAGAAAAAAAATCATGTGGCTCTGCATAGGAGCAGCGAAGATTACTCTAGCGGCTGCTTGGAAGCGTAAGGAGGCCCCGGCAATCTCACTCTGGCACTCTAGGCTTTGGAGGCTATTAAGTTTAGAACGCATGTCGGAGGTATTTAAGGAGGACTTTAAGAATTTTGAATTCCAGTGGGGCCCATTGGTTAACTACCTCTCCAGAGGCCTACCCTCCGCGGTTTGCCCCCGTCCATCAGAGCTCTGCATCTCTTTCAATTTTGAGCTGACGCCCATGCTACTAGTATTGTACAAGGTACAGCTACCGCCGCCACCATGGTAGGGGAGGGAGGAGGAGGGGAGGGAATTATTTTTTGTTCTTTAGTTTTGTGACCCCCCGGTTGGGGGTTGCCTCTATGCACTGTCTCTTAGCTAATCACAGACCCTTCTATCAAGGGGTGAGTGGGATGCTAACCGTCACAAAAGAAAGATGGGAAGCATGCCGGTTCTGTATAGGAATGAGGCCCGAGTCTTATGCTTTGTCTTGGTCTCTGAGAATAAGCACACTGTACCCTTCCTTTATGCAAACTGTTGGGAGCGGGACCAGGCTATCATTGAACACTCTGTATCGTTAACAATTTATTTAGACTTGGTGAATTCCGCATCACCCCCTGCGAGAGGTGACAATAACTGTTGCTTTGTACTTTATGTTGGATAAAACTCAATAAACAGATGTTTGAGAAAAAAAAAAAGTGACTGCGGGACCGCCAAGATCTAAATCAGGCCCTAAATCTTTCTGTGCTTAAATAAACAAAAATTAATGTGTCCTTGTGTGATGTGACTAGTGAGCATATAAAGCCCTCCAATACTCTTGGGCCGAATTTGCGCTATACAAACCACAAAAAAATTGTTTTAAAGTTTTGATACTTTTTTTTCAGAATTTCATGCAATTATACAAATTTCCCACACCACAACTTAAAGCATTATTTTTGCTGACCTAGTCGGTCAGCTCATCTTACATTTTTAAGAAATGGGAGAGAAAGAGGAAGAAGGCAACATATACAGCAGGTACACTGGACTACTCCCCAATCCCCATGATGAACAGGAAGCAAAACCAGGGTTCAAAAGGCCCAAACCAAGCACAAGACCAACTACGGTTAAATATCAATGATAAAACCCTGACACTTTGGGGCACATTTATAAAAACAAAAAATCATGCAGCGCAGGAAGTCACCTTGCTGCGCTGTGTGATAGGAAAAGGGCAGGAATCTACTGTATGTAACATTATACAATGCAATCCTGTCTTTTCCTTGCACTGGCGCACAATATGCTGCCTAGAGCCAATGCAGGCACCTTTGCACCATGGTGCAATGGGGCCTGCGTTGCAAACAGAATTGTTTGTTTGTGCAGGAAGGGGCACCATCCTGCATAAAAACAATCCTCTTAGTAATTTTCCTCTTTCTTTGTGTGCTGCAAATTGCAGCAGACTTAGAAAGGGGAAAAACGAGGAGAAATAAAGATATTTCTTCTCATTACACCTCTCCTGGAAAGATGCAACATTTTGGCACATTCCCATATTTATTAGCAATCATAAATCAGGGAATGTGCCAAGATCCATGGATGGATGCGTGGGAACACCCACGCTCCACCCATAGAACGCCTCCCTGGGACAGAGTAAAGCAACGCAGTGATTTGCACTACGCTGCGTTACTCTAGATTTATCAAGCCACTCAAGGCCACGCAAGTAGTCCTCATTTGTTTGCAGTAAAACAAGTAACAGGAAGATCCATACCTTAAAATATTTACATCACAAATTATAATTGGCTTTTCTAAACACCTGACTAGGATGCAACATTACTGACCACACACAGCTACAAAATGCAAAATTGCGCATTCTAATATAATTTTCCTTAGCTGAGTTTTATCCAGCACCAGACTATGTGATTAAATCACAGTCTATGCTAAAAAATATATTATCATGGTGTGGATTTCATACTTTTGAGAGTTTTCTTTCTACATTAGGTTGAGCAAGTGAAACCTTTGTAATAATCTTCTCACCTTTTCTGAAATACTTTGGATCAAATGGCACACAGAAAAAATCAAATCAAGCAATGTTTTTTTTTCTCCCAACACTTTTAGGCTACATGCACATAATTCATACGAAGGTCGTACAGAAATTCCATTCCTGTACTAATTAGATTTTCACAGCTCAAAGCTCTCCCATGGAGAATTTTCTGGTGCAACATGTTACTTATTTTAAATGATGTTTGATACAAAGTATGTATCTCATCTCTTGCAGTTCAAACAGTAATGTTTTTACAATGACTTTACAACACTAGTATTAACAAATCATTACACATCATAAGCAACTCCTAAATGTTCTACCCATATAAGTGCAACAGAATAGTTCCCTGTAATGGCTCCACAGCCGGTGGCCGTCTTCTGTTGCAGTGCATGAAACATTTGGTGCTAGCAGCTTCAAAGCACTACTCACACTTAAGTTTTTTAGGTGTCTCCCCTGCACAGCAATTTCCGATCCCTGTTACTTTCATTATCTAAAGCTGATCCTTCTGTTCCCACAGTAGAGTAGTGTAGGATTCAGTTTTAATGCCCTTTAAAGAATACAATGTACATTGAATATATTAGCACCTAAACAGATTCAAAGATTCAGAAAGGAAGTCAATAAAGGAATAGAAATTGTAAGAAAGGTGGATGTCTTTCAGAAACAAGCTGCCGCTCATCTATGCCACCCACGATGGACCATAAAATTGAAGGAATTCACATTTAAGGGAACTGTGTGGCAAACTTTGATTTGCTGCAGATGCAGATCATCCCTTTCTAAGGATTCTGCAGGTAACCCAATCTCAAACCAAGATCGGCACAAATATTTTAACAATGATTTAAACAGCTTCAAAAGGAGATGAGTCTTCGGATTATTCATACACCTTAAATTAAAAAAACACTCTAATGGTTTTTGAACTTGGATTAAAAGTTAACATGCTCTAAGATGAGTGAGTTTCATTATATTTAATTACAGCAGCTCAAGGGGTTAATGTTTCTGCACATGCTGGCATAAAATCTGCAGTGTCAAAGCTAAAGCACTCATACGGGTATCTAAGGTAGCCATGCTCAATGAAACAAACTAGATGTAAAATAGATATGCATGGTGATCCAACATTTTTGTGAACAAATGACACATTTTATTTTGTAAGACCCATGCAGACTCTCCACACTATTTTGATTGCCTTTTCACTGCGATCTTTTCATTGACAATGTCAGGGCTAATCACAGATGTAAGTAAAATAATTTTATATTAGTTTCTGTTGATTCAGGCTCCAGATTCCTATGGGTTTGGACACCAAAGAAATACTGATAGGCTTAGGTGTTCGAAAAGACCTGTAGTATCAAAGCCACTGGTTTTTAATCTTCTTACTCAGACAATGGTCCTGAGTTTTCCTCAAAGGCTTACAGGGATGTTACATCTACTCTGGGTGTTTATCAGCAATTCTTTAACCTGTATCGACTTGTAAGCAATTGACTACGACCCACCACCACCCGCAACAGGCTCCCCGCCGGAGCTGGAGCAAGATCACCGCCGAGCAGCTCACCGCCTCCCTCAGCCAGAACACACCCACCAACACAACGGACCCAAACGAAGCAGCCAGCAACCTCGCCAAGTGGCTGACCGCCTGCGCCGACGACCTCGCACCACTAAAAACCCTCCCAGCAGACCCGGAAGCAAGAAAACCCCTTGGTTCACCAACGAACTCAAGGAATCCAAGAAGAACTGCCGCACTCTCGAGAAAACCTGGCGACTCGACCAGACCACAGACAACAGGACCGCCCTCAAGCACGCCACCCGCAAACACCACCAGCTGATCCGTGCCACCAAGAAGTCGGCACTCAAAGAACGACTGGACAACAACGCCCATGACAGCAAGGAACTTTTCAGCATCGTCAAAGAGTTCTCCAACCCCAGCGCCGGAAACAACGACATCACCCCCTCGCAAGACCTCTGCAACTCACTCTCAGCGTTCTTCCACCGCAAGATCACCGACATACATAACAGCTTCGACGCACAAACAACGCACCCTACCGCCGAACCAACGCCCGCCACCACCACCCTCTGCAACTGGACCCCGATCAGCACCGAAGACACCACCCGCACGATGAACTCCATCCACTCCGGATCACCAACCGACCCCTGCCCACACCACGTCTTCAACAAAGCCGACGCCACCATCGCACCCCATCTCCGGGACATCATCAACTCCTCCTTCCACACCGCCACCTTCCCGGAGAGCTGGAAGCACGCCGAGCTTACCGCCCTCCTGAAGAAACCAACGGCGGACCCCACCGACCTTAAGAACTACCGTCCCATCTCGCTCCTTCCGTTTCCGGCCAAAGTCATCGAGAAGACCGTCAACAGACAGCTTGCCGCCTTCCTCGAGACGAATGGATCCCTTGACCCCTCGCAGTCCGGGTTTCGGGCCAACCACAGCACCGAGACCGCCCTTATCGCAGCCACCGACGACATCAGAACCCTAACCGACAACGGGGAAACAGCTGCCCTCATCCTCTTGGACCTCTCCGCGGCGTTCGACACCGTCTGCCACCGCACCCTAGTGAAGCGCCTCAGCAACATCGGTATCCGAGAGAAAGCACTGGAATGGATCATCTCGTTCCTCGCCGGAAGAACCCAGAGAGTCCGCCTCCCCCGTTCAGATCCGAAGCCACCGAAGTCATCTGCGGCGTTCCACAGGGATCCTCACTCAGCCCAACCCTCTTCAACGTCTACATGAGCCCCCTCGCAGCCATCGCACGCCGACACAACCTCAACATCATCTCCTACGCCGACGACACCCAACTGATCCTCTCCCTCACCAACGACCCCACCACCGCCAGAGCCAACCTACACGACGGGATGAGAGACGTCGCCGACTGGATGAGGAACAGCCGCCTTAAACTGAACTCAGACAAGACGGAAGTCCTCATCCTGGGCTCATCACCCTCCGCCTGGGACGACTCCTGGTGGCCCCCGGCCCTGGGCACCGCGCCCAAGCCAACGGACCACGCACGCAACCTGGGCTTCATCCTGGACTCCTCCCTGTCGATGACCAGACAAGTCAACGCCGTCTCATCTTCATGCTTCAACACCCTGCGCATGCTCCGCAAGATCTTCAGATGGATCCCCACTGAAACCAGGAAGACCGTCACCCAGGCACTCGTCACCAGCCGACTGGACTATGGGAACACCCTCTACGCCGGAACCACAGCCAAACTTCAAAAAAGACTCCAGCGCATCCAGAACGCCTCCGCACGACTCATCCTGGACATCCCCCGACACAGCCACATCACCGGACACCTGAAAGACCTGCACTGGCTCCCCGTCAGCAAGAGAATAACGTTCAGACTCCTCACCCACGCACACAAGGCCCTCCACGACCTGGGCCCAAAGTACCTCAACGACCGCATGACCTTCTACACGCCCACACGCCAGCTACGATCAACCAGCCACGCCCTCGCCACCGTACCACGCATCCGCAGAACCACCGCCGGAGGAAGATCCTTCTCCTACCTGGCAGCCAAGACCTGGAACTCCCTCCCCACTCACCTTCGGCGAACCCAGGACCATCTCTCCTTCAGGAAGCAGCTCAAGACCTGGCTGTTCGAGCAGTAACTTAGCCCCTCCCCCAGCGCCTTGAGACCCTACCGGGTGAGTAGCGCGCTCTATAAATGCCGTGATTGATTGATTGATTGATTGGTTAGGTGAGCAAGATTTGGTATTTTCAACAAGTCCTGACCACTGGGATATTGAATGAGTTGGTTGCATATTCTGTCGGAAGTCTAAAGAGTAATTGGTGGTTGCACTTCATGTTATATGCTCTCCGGTGTATATACCTGTTCTAGATCTCCCTGGGATGGTGGCAGAAACAAAATTGTCTGACCCAGAAACTCATCAAAAGTTGTTGCAAAGAATTCAAGAAGTCAGAACTAAACTATCCAACGTGAAGCATTGCATCTCTGCCACCTTTGAATTTAAGCTTTTCAAAGCTGCAAACTGCTGATGGGTGTATTATCAAAATTCGAGAGAAGGTTTCTGATAAACAAGTATTTAAGCCATTTTACAGACCACATGTTCCATTTCTTGGAGTAGAAGGCAATTGGACTGTAATCCTGCTTCCTCTGCCTGATTCAGAGGAAAACAAGTAGTTGTCCCTCAATCACATTAATAGCGTCATGTGTCTGATTCTGACAGACCCCCTTTTATCACCAAAGATCCTTTAGAGTACAACCTACCAGTCCCTCCCTACTCTGGAGGAACTACCCCAGGAAGAGTATAGTGATTCCATTATCCTTAGTCTCATTCCAGGGACTACAGAGCCTATTGTGTCTGCAGCATTACATTAAGTTTTTACAGAGGAATCTGCTGCTGCAATTTCAGCTCTCAACTACTGCTCTGGTTTACCATAAAACTCAGCATGAGTTAACTTTGACTTCAATGATGCCATTTTGACCAGCAACGATTTATGAAAATGAATCTGAATTCTACACAGAACACTTTTCATCAGAATCCACATTCTCTCTATGCCATCAATTTCTTCTTACATATCACTGGTTTGTGAAAGGTACCTGATACCACTGTCGTCCGATGTGTGGATCACTACAAGAGTGTATCTTTTTCATCATTTGGCTGCCAATGTTGACTGTTGTTCTGCTGCTACTGAATAGACATCATATCCCTGAAATAAAGGTTCCACAAACTGTGGTTCAAGAACTTCAATTGCATCTCTCATCCCAAAGAGCTCAACAGCATCTCTATACTGCCAACATTACATTGTATCCTATGCCCAAGGGTGTAGTTTGGGAAAGAGTTATGAAACCCACTGAGACATTGCAATTGGCATAGGTGTTAAATGTTTTAATGAATGTTATGATTATTTCTGATTCCTTTTCAGGTCCTTGGGAAAATGATAATGTACAACAAATTACTGAATGATTTTTCTGTTTATGCAACCTCTGAAAAAGAAGGTTCATGTCCGTATACTCTAAATTTCATGGAAATGTACTGTTTTCATATTTACAGTTATTATGAAATTCATAAAAGCATTTGATCCTGAGAAACGTGCAATTATATAGACTACACACAATAGGAACACTGCAAGGCCTTGCCTATAAAAAAATGACATTTTCAGGGAAAAGTTTCTTATTTGATGTTGCTGATGCGTCAAGCACATCTGCTTTTGGTACATGCAGAAAACAGAGAAACGTCTGAGAAATCTGATTAAACACGAATAACACTCACAGACTCAGTTACACTGCCCATTTTGTTGAAACTCTTAGAGTCCAAGACTAAGAACATTGGAAAAAAAACATTACTGATAGTAATTTAGCTGAATTGATTCAGAATGGTATTTTCAATTTGACTGTATTCAGAATGGTATTTTCAATTTGACTGTATGTGATTTTATTGTAACACCTTATGACTTCAAGTACATACATTTGCTTCTAGGCAATAATTCATGTCTTATAATGCCTACATGCTAACTGTGAAAAAACGAATTAAAAAGTTATGGTATTACTTTTTTCTCTCCTCATGAAAAAGATTGTTTGAAAGTGTTCCTTAACATAAAAATAAATTTGACAGATTATACACACTGACAAAGAGGTATTTTAAACTTAAGCAGCAAAAAAATCTTTTCTTTCCTGCAAAGAAAGTGTTTTTTGTCTGAGATTTAAAGATTTAAAGACTTTCAAGGACTGGATTTCAAGTGCCTACCTTGTTGCCCAACAACTTCTAATTTAATAAGCAATGTAGAATACAGTTATGTACAGAGAAACAGTGTCATAAAAGTGGCATTCTAGTTTCAGAGCACCTATCTGTGAGCACTTGATTTTTGTCAATCTACAACCTAAGAGAACTGTATCAAACAAATAGGTTGTACTAACCTGTTGTACTGTTGCGCAAGTTACAACTTTTGCGTAACTCTGGAAGATGTGCTTTCCCACCCACGGGAGACAAGAGTGATCTCGGCTAAATGCACCAGACAAATTATTGTTGTCCTGCAAAACACTAATTAATGTGTAATTGACATAGAAGCATTGATTTTGGGTTGCTATTAATCCTATAAAGTTATCAGGGACACTGTTGAAACAGCAACAAAACCTTATTTAATTATTTACTATATCACACACACTGTACTAAGGAGAATGAACACTTTTAAGTTAAAAGTATTTATGACTACAGGAACAATCTAATTCTCATTACATCTAAAACAGCTGCACAGAATATTGCACACATACCAAGATGGAATGGTATGAATAACCAAAATAGAATGAACATTTCCAGCATTGTTAAAATATCATCAAAAAAAGTAATCTAAAACCTGACACCCTAATTCACTTTATTAAGAGATCATAGAAGGCAGAGTAGTTTCATAGGGATAAGAGATGCACTACATACTTTGTTGACAGCAAAGGCTGTCTTTAAAAGTGGAGGAACGAAGACAGTTTTCCCCGCGAAGGGCAAGCACACACTGTGGTAGCAGTCAGTCAGTCTTCCTTTGGGACTTAGCGTTATCATCTTCAGGTGAGGTATAGCATCTGTAAAGTGCTGAGTGTGCTGACAGTAGCTGAGACCATCTTTGGAAGAATCGCAGGTAATACTCTGGGTAAAGGAAATCTCCCGACAAGTGGTCTTTGTTGGAAAGTGGTTTATTAGTAGTGAGAATTAGCAACCTACCGCTAGTAATAAGGCCACAAACACAATAAGAAGTTTAGTCAAGGTCTCAATAAATTATTACATTGCTCAACCCTTGGTAGCTGGCAATGAGCAGACAGGCGTGTGAAGCATTTAAAAACGCCAATACATCAAATAAGTGAGACATAATACGCAATAAAAAAGCAACACCAAATTATAACAACAGGTTATATTTGTAAGAACAAATAGACACCAAATTGACTAAAATCCAAAATAGGGAACCAGAGATATGATTTTTTAAATAATAAAAGTAAAACTAGCGCTTTACAGTGAACTTCCTGGTTCTTAATCCACATAAAATGACAGCAGGCAACACTGTAGTCCACACTCTACTGGACCTCTAAACCTACATGCCCTGTAATATATTTGGGACTTAAATCTAGGCTGTTAGTATCAATTGTAATGAAACCTAATTGTCATATACCGTATCATCAGAGCACTGGCCCTGGGTTTGGTATGCAGAGCCCAGGGCACAGTCAGAGTCAGTTACCACCCATTTCAAGCAAAAAATGGATTTGATCAGTGCAAAAAAAATGATTTTCTCACAGTCATCCTTATATACTAAATCGTATCTGAAATTGGAATTTCCGGCATAAGTTTAAGAATGTCTGACATAGTTTATGTGCATCAAGAAATGCGTCCTAGACGTTTCCCTATGAACATAAAAGGTAAAAGGACATCAATTCAGACCACAATATTTTGGTTATATGTCTGTTTTTGTTCAACCTTGACATGGTGGTGATGCAGCGCGTACAATAAAAACTATTCTCCTCCTAGGTTACTTATAGGTCATCCAGGGGCAAACTATATTTCTCATATCCACATGACGATGGGGCCCATAAACATCGCCTAACACACACACACACTCCTGGATTTCCTTTTTACACCGTTATGAAATTCTGTACTCCTAGGAGAAGCATGAGAACTAAATGGAGAACACCATTTTGTGTACCGCTGGAAGAGCAAGGATATCTATTTACCTTAATTTGTCACTTTCTTTTAGTTATTTCTTAAGATATTCCTGCTCATTATTTTGTCGATGAATCATTCATTTAAGAAATTAGTTTATAGTGATTAAGACCAGCTGAATCACAATCAACCAATTACTCATGTCACAATCATTTAGGAAAATAACCACTGAGTCATTTTGGGTTTAAAGAATCTTACATTTTATATAATTTTAAAAGCATGGAAAGAATTTAATACTTTATTCAATTATTCATTTTTAAATTCACAATTTTATTAAGCATAACCAATTTATTGCAGAAAAGGACATTTTTGTCATGAAGCCAAAAACCCTAGTTACCTGTCTAGCTTCCTAATTTAGCCTAATGATTTCTAACCTAACTTTGGGATTAGAAATAGCCTGATTCTCATACTCAACTGTAAAGTTAAGACAGCAACAGCAACTTCAGCTCGTCAGCATCAGCTACCTGCAACCCGTCTCCTCTACTGCAACCACGACTCACGAACTGCTTGGACTCTGACTGGAACTCTCTGGAACTTCCCTGGAACTGACCCCCTCCCACTAAGAGTAGGCCCTCTTATACCCCAATTCTAACTTTGCTAACTAACTGTTGCAACATTAATATCACGCTTTTCTTTCATTGGTCCATGCATGCCAGCTTATTCATTCTTTAATCAAGTTCTCTTGGATTCAAGGGTCCTTGGATCATTTCCTTTCCCATACGCTTAAACATTTCCATCCGATTCGATCAGTCCATTTGTATCTTCTTTTGACACATTCAAGAACTCCGCAGTCATTGTCCTTTCTCTTGGGCTCCTTTCCCACGGACTCTCTCCTGATCATCAGGGCACACTATCAGTTCAATTAGGTCACACCAGCCTTGACCATTTCTTGCATCCTAGCCTCTCAGAGACATCACGAGGCTCCAGATTTCTTCAATCTCATCCCGTACCACGTGTCCCCTTGCACCTGCGCACATCTTCCCACTGGCGGCCATTTTATCTCGCCACTCGGTTCTACTTTAGAAGCACTAATTTGAGGCAAACAAAACATAATTAAAATAGAGAAAAATATCCCTTTCGTTTCCCTCCCGTCTACGTACCCCAATTAGTTGTTACCTAGCAAAAGCGACATTTAAGCTGCTCCTTACTTACCATCACTATTGTTTTTGCAACGACACATTTTATTTCTATGAAGCACAAACATGCATTTATTTTATTTAGTACGCTTTTTATTCTTACGTTATGATTAGACACACGGACATTCATTAGTAGATTATTTAGCACATACATTGGCATATTACCATTCCCACATATACAATGTTGATTAATACATTTAAACGAACATTTTTAATTAATTAATTATATAATTTGTTAGGGGTTAAAATTTTTATTTTTACTGCTCCATCAATCCCCCCTTTGGTGATTTTTAAATCACCACATAAAACCCAAGTCATACTTCTTTTCAGGCAGCATGTCTTTCATCCTTTACTTTCTGTTATTCATATCTCTGTCTCTTCTTCATCTTGCCTTTTAGTCTCTTTATACATGCTTTCTTTCATTTTCTCCAACTCAATTTCACCCATTTCTCTCTCTCTTTCTCTCATTAATCTGTTATTTCTTCTTATCTTATTCTGTCTTACTTTTCTCTTTATACATGTTATTACTATTTTCAATGTCATGGCTAACAATATCACTATAGTTGCTACTATTATAACTTTCCCTATTACTAGTTTACTCATCCTAGTTAACCAATTTGCTACTGAGGAAAACCCTCTACCAAGTTTTCCCAAAACACTTTCAACCTCCAGTGGAACTAATTCTTTGTGCAGACTTGTAATATTTGTAATATACTTCTGTATATTTTCACTGTTATCCGGAATGTAAGTACAACAATGTTGGACTTTCAACATTCCACAGACTCCACCCTCTTTTGCCAAAAGAATATCAAGGGCAAGCCGATTTTGCATCACCATAGCTCTCATGGCAACCATTTCGGTATTTACCATTAAGAACCCTCCCGCAGTATCTGTAGACAAACGATCTACTACTGTGGATAACTTCCGAATTTTAAATGCATTCAAAGATATTCCCACTGCTGGTATTAATGCTCCAAAAATATCACCTACAATTTCTGAAAAACTTTCCCTTTTTCTACGTGTAAATCTATTAATCATCTTGTATGTTCCCTTTTCTTCTCTGTCCATGTGAAAAATCTTTGGAAAGACCAGGCCTACATAGCAAGTTCCATACCAATGGTCCGGTAACCTGTAATAAGCTCTATTCCCACAAATATAATAGATACCTGGAAATATTGGGTCCTTTTCACCTTTGAATCCCCAACCTCCCAGAATTTGATAATTGTCATGGCAGATACTGGAACCTACAAAGTAATTGTCATAGACTGTCTTATTTCTCTTAATGCACAACTTTCCTGTTTGTGGCCAATCTAAAGTCATTGCTGCATTTATCCTTTTCCCTTCATGATTTCCTTCCTCAAACGTCCATAAACGTTTTCCTTCCTCCTTTATTGCTTCTTTTTGAAATTTCATTCTTCTTTCTTCAACCATATCCAAAAATACTTTTTCTTCTTTCTTTAACTCACAGGTAAGGTTGTTACTAACTATTTCTTCTAACGTTAATTTTCTATGTTCTAAAAAGAATTCTCCTAAAACTTTTGCTGGTTTTACTTTGTTAAGTTCTGGTACTACGGGAATGTTTGCAAATATCTTATCTATATCAGTATAATAAGATTCTAATCTACCTGTTTTATAAAATAAACTTGCTATTACACTACATGTTATTCCATAAGTCAAAGGTAAGTGATGATAAGTCACACCTTCCGATACTGATGCAGGCAACTGCATACAAACATAACAATCTCTTACTTCCATTGTTTTTACGTACTCATACAACAACTTTGTAAAAACATTCTTTGAGAAATCTGTTACTGACCTATCCTTATGCAACTCTGCACTACTTCTTAAAACAACTTGTTCTTTAATATTAGTTTCTTTTTCTTGTTTAGTATCATTCTTTGCTTCTATCACAGCTACACTAATAGGAATTGTGATTGCTAAAACTATCCATATGGTCATTAATAACCCTGTACAAAAGCAGCACATTTTGCACCATCTCTTTATAAATTCACATTTATCTCTTCTATCCCTATTATTTTCCATTTTTCTTTTTCTATTTATTAAGTTTCAGAGAATTGTGTCACTACACCTCAGAAATGACTTAGATGCCACTCTGCTTTCAAAAAAAGTCTTTGCTTGTTACTTTCTTTAATTCTCTCCAGAATTCTTTCGTTGTCACATCCGGTGATTTGTCACGTCCAGTAAATTTGTCACGTCCGGTAGAAGCACTATAAGTCTTCACTTCATTTTCGTTGCATCTCACCTTTTCCCATCCGACTTCTCAGTCTCTGGTTTCCGTGAGTGTTTTCTTCTTCTTCTTTGTAATCAGTTAATGCAATATACAGCCACTCAGGCGACTTAAATTTTGAATTCACTTTCTTTGTCCTTTTGGACTTTTGTAATCTTTTTCCACTGGGTTTTTCTTGTCCCTTTTGACTTGTCACCTCATTTACTTGTTCAGCATCTTCATCCTCTGCTCTTATTATTCTATATCTCAATTTTCTTACATAGCTGTTGGGCCAATTATCTCCTTTTCTTGGCCTTTTGGCTTCACCTTCTCTTTCTTCTCTTTCTGATTTCCAATTTCTTTTTCTTGATTCAGTCTTTGCTTTTTCCTCTCCTCCACTTTCTTCTGTTTCTGTTTCAACTGTCTCACTATTGTCTCTTATTTTGAAACTTATAATCTCGTCATCTCCTACTGGTGGATCTGTCTTCTCCTTTTTGTTTTCCCTTATCACTGTCCCTCCTCGGGGTTCTTCCGATTTGGTGTTTTCCTCCTTATCTGTTTCTGAATTTCCCTGTTCTCCTGTTTTTCTATCTATCCCTATTGCTCCTCGGGGTTCTTCTCGATTTTCTAACTTTTGTGTACTTCTTTCCCTACTTCATCTATTAATATTGTTTCTGAAGGATTTCCACCATAACTTGTACTTGGTTGTTCATCTAACTCAATTTCTTGCTCAGTTTCTTCTCTAATTGGTTTATAACCCCAAGTTCTCTTTCGGAATTCTTCCCAATTTGCAGCTGAATCATCAGATCCTGAAGTTGTATCAGATATTTCCAGATGTCGACTTACAGGTCGATCTTCAAGTTCTGGAACTTCTGAATTTCTTTCTTCTTCTTCTTCTTGTTCCTCTTCTTCTATAGAGGTGTTTTCCGTTGGGGTCTCCAGATGTCGACTTTCAGGTCGATCTTCAAGTTCTGGCACCCTTTCTTTTATCTTGGTTGTTCCAGCCGTTAAACTTTTATCCCACACTTCCAAACGCCGACTCACATGTCGATCTGTAGGTTCTGGAATTCTGATTGTGTGGCTGGCATGAACCCAGTTCTTCACTCCTGCACACTTGACAGCAGTCGTTGTTACTAGGATTACCTGTCTTGGCTCATCCCAACGCGGAACTAGACAGTTTCTTCTCCTGTGGACTTTAATACGGACCCAGTCTCCTGGATTCAAGTCGTGGGCTGGTTTTCTTTCAAGAGTGGTCGCATCCGGTCCAACCTGATGAAACACAGAACGCACCACATCAGCCAGTCCTTTGCAATAATCCAGTATTAGATCATCAGTTATTGTTAATAACTTGTTGACTGGTACGTGGGCTTGTCTCATTGCTCGTCCCATGATCATTTCATGAGGACTGAGTCCCGTTTTCTTTTCAGGGATGCTTCTGATAGTCATCAGAACAAGAGGCAGTGCATCTGGCCATTTGAGTCCTGTAGCTTGACACATTTTCCCCAATCTGTTTTTAATTGTTCCATTTATCTGCTCTACTACCCCAGAAGCCTCTGGTCTGTAAGCACAATGTAATTTTTGTTTAATACTCAGTGCTTCACAAATCAATTGGATCAACTCATTTTGAAAATGTGTTCCTCTATCTGTCTCAACTGTGACTGGAAAACCATACCTCGGAATGAACTCTCGTAGCATAAGTTTTGCCACTGTTGTTCCATCATTCCTTCTTGTGGGGTATGCCTCCACCCAACGAGAGAACAAACAGACGACCACCAGAACATATCTTAATCTGTTACTAGGGGGCATCTCAATGAAATCCATCTGTATCCTTGTGAATGGACCTCCTTCTCGTCCTATTGTTCCTAGACTCACTACGGTTTTCCTTCCTGGGTTAAACTGTTGACAAATAAGACATCTTTGACAAAGACTTTCAGCAATGGCTCTGAATTTTGGGTTATACCAGGTCTGTCTAAAAAGTCTGATCATTGCATCTCTCCCAATATGAGCTTGTCCATGGTACATCCGTGCCATGTCTGCAATCATGCTATCAGGCATAACTGGTCTTTCATCTCTGTATACCCACACTCCATTATCTTCCTGTCTTCTACATCCTGCTTTAATCCAATAATCCTTTTCCTCATCTCTTGCTGTTTCTTGTAACTGCCTTACTTCATCCCATGTTTCGACTGCGTTAGTGAAAAGCAAAGGACAAGAGACATGCTCCCTTTCTCTATTTTTGTTCAGGGACGCCATGTTTTCCGCACAATATCTAGCGATCTCATCAGCATAATTATTGCCGACCGCTATGTAGTCTTCGTTTTTCTTATGCGCCTTGCACTTCACTACAACTATTTGTTTAGGCAGCTGTATCGCCTCAAGCAGTTTTTTAACATAATCTCCATTTCTGATGGGCGTTCCTGCAGATGTCAAAAATCCTCTTTGTGACCAAATCTGGCCAAAATCATGTACGATGCCGAAACCATATTGGCTATCGGTCACAATCGTGATTCGTACATTTTTCCCCAATTTACATGCTTGAATCAAAGCAATTAGTTCCGCAACTTGGGCAGACCTAACTCCTTTCAGACAAGACGCTTCCATCACAGTTGCCACTGTGCATACTGCATAAGCTGCGCTTAACACTCCTTCCTTTGTGCGTAAACATGAACCATCTACAAACATGACATAATCGGATTCCTTTAACGGTTCATCTTTTATGTCAGCTCTTGGTTTTGTGCAATATTCCAGCACATTCAGACAATCATGATCTACTTCATCTTGTTCAATTATACTCTCTTCATCTGGCAATGATGTCGAAGGATTTACATTTATGCATCTATCTATGGTCACATTTTCTGCACTCAAGATGACTTTTTCGTACTTAGTCAGCCGACTATGTGTCATGTACTGTGTTTTTGTTCTTGTCAAAAGAATTTCTACTGAATGGGGAACATATACTCTCAGTGGATACCCCATCACTATACCTTCACTTTGTTCCAGACTTACACAAGTAGCAGCAACTGCTTTCAAACATCCAGGCAATGCTTTTGCTATAGGATCTAAAACAGCTGAAAAGTAAGCTATAGGCCTCTTCATGGTGCCGTGTTTTTGTACCAGTACTGAAAATGCACATCCATCTCTTTCACTGCAGTATAACTCAAAATCCTTCTCATAATCAGGCATACCTAATGCAGGGGCCTCACACAGTTTCTTTTTCAATTCTTTGAAAGATTTCATTTCTTCTTTGTTTAACTCAAAAGGGTCTTTTACATCTTTCTTTGTCAGTTTTTGTAATGGTTTTGCAATCAAAGAAAATCCACTTATCCATTGTCGACAATATCCAACCATTCCCAAAAACATTCTTACCTCTCTTTGAGTCATTGGTGCTCTCATTCCTTGAATCATTCTTACTCTTTCTGTCGCTATTTTCCGCACTCCTTTCTCAATTTTATGCCCTAAATACTGGACTTCTTTCTGACAAAACTGTAATTTTGAAGGAGACACTTTATGTCCTCTTTTCTCTAAGTGGTTCAGCAAAGCAATTGTGTCACTTACACATGCTTCTTTGGTTTTCGATGCCACCAATAGGTCATCGATATACTGCACCATCACTGATTTTTCTGGCATTTTTAAATCTTCCAGAGATCTCTTTAAAATCTGATTAAAAATTGAGGGGCTTTCTGTATACCCCTGTGGAATTCGGCACCATGCCAAAATACGCTCTCCGAAACGGAATGCAAATAATGGCTGGCTATCTGGATGCAAAGGAATAGAGAAAAATGCATGACACAAATCTATCACAGTGTACCACTCAGCTTCATGCGGAATTTGATATAGAATCACTGCAGGGTTTGGCACTATTGGACAGCATGGTACAACTATTTTGTTGATCTTTCTCAAATCCTGTACTATTCTGTATGTTCCATTTGGCTTTTTCAGTCCCATAATAGGTGAATTACATGGACTGCTCATGATTTCTTTCAGAATTCCCTGTTCAATCATCTTATTTATCACAGGAGTTATTCCTTCAATTATTTCTGGTGTTAATTTGTACTGTGGCGTGTTTGGATAACTTATCCCTTCTTTTACTGTCACTTTTACGGGATCAACTTCTCTCATTAATCCAATGTCCTCTCCTGTAAAATCCCACACACTTTCTTTTACTGCACCTTTTAGTTCTTCTGGAAGTTTTTCTGCATCAAATGCAGGAAATAAACCATTCGTTTCAGGTTCTTGATTCATCAAAGTTACTTTATACAACACATCTTCATCCGAAGTCTGAAAACCTATTCCTTCTGGTGTACAATAAATCGTGCAATTCATTTTACACAAAAGGTCACGACCTAGAAGATTTACAGGACTACAATCGCACACTACGAATTTATGCATTTTTCTAAAAGAACCAATTTTTACTTCTACCAATTCAGTAAGTGGGGTTTTAATCTGCTGATTGGCAACTCCTACCACTTGGATGCATTCACCTGAGAGAGGAAGGTTCGGAATTTCCACTGACCTAACAGTAGAACGGGTAGCTCCAGTATCGACAAGGAATGTTACGTTTGCTCCATTCACTTCTCCATCCACAAAGGGACCAGACTGATCTACCTCTAGAGTTGCGCCAAGCACGCACTCTTTCCCCTCTCTTGCGCACCGTCAGAAACTTTCATCCGGGTCATCCTCACTCTGATGCAACCAATACTGGGAAATGTTAGCCGCTCTCGGCAACTGTGTTACCTGCTCTCCTCCGTAGAATCCTGTTTCTGTACTGTATCTTTGCTGGTTAACAGTGTTGGGAAGTGGTGGTTGCGGCACCTGACTTTGTTGAACAACTACCTCATTCTGCACCTGTGGAGTTAATGATTGATGTTCCGGATTAGGTGGGAACTTACACTCATTTCTCCAATGCCCTAATTTTCCGCAATTATGACATGGCCATTTCTTCTTTGCCTCTTCTAGACTCACTTGTCCTTTTCCTTTACCTATATTTGGTCGCATCTTATTCTGTCCTGATTCGTTTCCATTATTATTATCCAATTGGGCTTCTTGTTTTTCTGCCACTTTCACTTGTGCCCACATTGCTTTTTCTTTCAACTTACGCTGTTTACTCTCTATTTCATCACTACAATACTTAGCATACCTCAGCACCTCATCTACACTTGCATTCTGCCAGTTTATCATATGTTGCTTAATCATATCGCTTATTTCTTGTTTCAAGCCAAATACAAATCGGTATACAAAATGACTCATATCCTTCTCACTTAATTCCTCATAACCACTATACTGTTTGAAAACCAACAACAATCGCTCATAATATGCATGTACACTCTCCTTATTTTCCTGTGTAGTTCTATCAATCTTAACCCAATCTGTTTCTTTTGGAGGAATCTTATTTTTCAAAAAGGTAATCACCTTGTCGTATTTCTTCATCACATCTGGTCCTGGAGCTCCTGTCTTAGGATCTCTTGGATATTCTGTAGTTGGCCAGTCAACTGTAATCTTACATTCTGACCACAGATCCGTTGGTACCACTATGTCAAACAATCCATCCAAATCTATCCACAACACTTTCGAGACCTTTACAAACCTTTCTACCTGTCGGTACCACTCAACTGGCTTTTCTCTTAACTTTGGAAAGTCATTTGTAAATGACAGGATGTCCTGCCTAGTCCAGGGAACATGCACATAACTACCACCTGGAGTTTCTCTCATAGGGTACTCTTTAACAACATGTTCCTTTTCTGTTATCATAAAAGCCAATGAACCTTTGTCTACGCTTTTCTCATTCTTCTTTGTCCATCTAACCTTCCATCTGTCTACATCACCCCATTTTCTCAACAAAACAATCAACTCTTTTATCTGTGTCAACCTTCCTGCTGTATTCAAATTTTCACTATCTTTTTCACAAAAATCTACTCTGTATGGTTTCTGCAACGTTTTTACTTTTGCAAAATCTATTCCAATCTCACCGGCCACTTCTTCTAGTTTGTCATGTAAATTCTTTGCCCTCCATGTTATACTTTTGCACAGAAACATTATTTCATCATCCTGATAATTCTTTATCTTTTCTGTACCAATCGTTCCTAGAATTAATTCTTCCATGTCAATTTTCAATCTGATCACATCTAATGGTTTTTCTTCTGTTTCTTTTATTTTAAAAGCTTTTATCCACTCATTTAACTCATCAGGAGTCGGACCTATAGGAGTACTATTTATTTCTGTCCAATTTCCACTCTTTTCAGGTGTCACTGTTGCAGATTCAGTTACCATAGGCATTTTCCTACCGCTACACTCATTCACTGTCAAATTTTCAGGTGGACTTGGTCTGTAAGCACTAGTCAAATTGCTCGTACCTGGACTTGTTTCCATTCTTTCCTTTTCTCTTTGGAATTGTGAACTCAAGGGAATCACCAAAGATCGTTCATCAATTTTCTGATTCTCGAAAACTGGTATTACTGGACCTATTGTTACAGGTACGGTAACTGCTTCCATATTCTTGGTTAATTCTCTAATTTTCTCAGTTAATTCTTTTGTTGTCCTTGCCAATTCTCTTGCACTATCATTTTCTATTCCCTCATTTTGGGAAGTTCTTATTTGTTCTTGTGACCTATTTATTTCTTGTCTTTTTTCTGGACTTTTATTTCGCATAGTTTCTATTGGTGGCGCATTTGGTGTCACCACTGTAGAATTCTGTTGATACGGAGGTGGATTTTTATTTAATATATCTTCCAGCAACTCGTCATCCGTTTCGCTCTCATGCATATACTTTTCTCTCTCTAAATGTTTCTTTTTCTCAGTCCGTTTTTTCTTAGTCCCTTCCTCAACTGTAAAAGCTGGAAACAAACCTCCTGTCATGTTAGCACATCTCCATCGTTTTATTCTGTCCTCATGATTCATTCCCCACAATCTTCCGGGCACGAACTCATAACCTTTCATACCTCTGAATCTTTCTTTCTCGTACATCTCATCTTCCCATTCTGTTAAAGCCTCAAACTGTGTCGGTCTAGGTCTAGGTTCCAATTTAAGCATCTTTTCTTTTAAATTCCGTAAAATCGCTACATTAAAAGAACCATTTTCAGGAAAAGCCAATGCTCCATCATTCTTTGTATATTTTACCCAATTATCCAACCATATGCACGTATGATATCCATATTTCAGCATCATATGTGAAGCTGCTGATTTCGGCGGAGGAATTACCTGTCCCTCTCTAGTCACAACCTTTTTGTCTTTCTTAAAGAAATTCTTTAATTTCGTTGTCCATGACGTTCTCTCCCTTTCATACTCGTAATACGGCATGTTTTCTATTTGTTTTCTCTTTACTCTAACGCTGTTTCTGTGTACGGAACTTCGTCCAATTACAGCGCGATTCACACTAACGTACCAATCAGAACAATTTCCACCGTCCGCGAAACAACCAATCCTAGCGCGGCACTTTTTCTACGTCACTCCTGCTCTGTATTCACGTGACTAGTGACCTAACCAATCCTAGCGCTGCACTTTTCCACGTCACTTCTACTCTTTACCCCTCCTTTACAAAATTTATCGGCAATTTTTCTTTTTACTGTTTTTCTTCGTTAGTTACAACAAATAAACAATTCCATAGTCTGATTCGCTAAACAAAGTGACAGCCTTGTCCTTTTACACAAGAATCCTGTTTTTCCAGTAGGCAGCGCTTACCTCTACCCTACCACAGAATTATTTACTTTCGCCGATAAAGTAGCACTTCCCTCTACCTTACCCTTCTTTCAAACAAACAATTTACTCGTTTCTCTGGGGATAAGACACATGTGGAGACTAGGCTCCTGAGAATTAAGGCCAAAGTTTCACAAGTAAACGTGATTTGCTATTTCATTTACACACTCTTCACACCGAAATCCCTAACATAACACAACCTGCGTTATAACCAAAATGAATTCAGACCATGTACCAAATTCCATGTGACTTCTCTTGCCACACGTGTTCCACTTCCTACATCCCAGAAGCGTGAAAACTTACATATAACATAACGCGACTCAACATATAGTGTTAGTCATCAAATAATCAATAATCAATAAACAATAATCACTAAACTAATCTATAGAAAACCATAACTCTGCTACCAAGAAATCTGATGCAGCGCGTACAATAAAAACTATTCTCCTCCTAGGTTACTTATAGGTCATCCAGGGGCAAACTATATTTCTCATATCCACATGACGATGGGGCCCATAAACATCGCCTAACACACACACACACTACTGGATTTCCTTTTTACACCGTTATGAAATTCTGTACTCCTAGGAGAAGCATGAGAACTAAATGGAGAACACCATTTTGTGTACCGCTGGAAGAGCAAGGATATCTATTTACCTTAATTTGTCACTTTCTTTTAGTTATTTCTTAAGATATTCCTGCTCATTATTTTGTCGATGAATCATTCATTTAAGAAATTAGTTTATAGTGATTAAGACCAGCTGAATCACAATCAACCAATTACTCATGTCACAATCATTTAGGAAAATAACCACTGAGTCATTTTGGGTTTAAAGAATCTTAAATTTTATATAATTTTAAAAGCATGGAAAGAATTTAATACTTTATTCAATTATTCATTTTTAAATTCACAATTTTATTAAGCATAACCAATTTATTGCAGAAAAGGAAATTTTTGTCATGAAGCCAAAAACCCTAGTTACCTGTCTAGCTTCCTAATTTAGCCTAATGATTTCTAACCTAACTTTGGGATTAGAAATAGCCTGATTCTCATACTCAACTGTAAAGTTAAGACAGCAACAGCAACTTCAGCTCGTCAGCATCAGCTACCTGCAACCCGTCTCCTCTACTGCAACCACGATTCACGAACTGCTTGGACTCTGACTGGAACTCTCTGGAACTTCCCTGGAACTGACCCCCTCCCACTAAGAGTAGGCCCTCTTATACCCCAATTCTAACTTTGCTAACTAACTGTTGCAACATTAATATCACGCTTTTCTTTCATTGGTCCATGCATGCCAGCTTATTCATTCTTTAATCAAGTTCTCTTGGATTCAAGGGTCCTTGGATCATTTCCTTTCCCATACGCTTAAACATTTCCATCCGATTCGATCAGTCCATTTGTATCTTCTTTTGACACATTCAAGAACTCCGCAGTCATTGTCCTTTCTCTTGGGCTCCTTTCCCACGGACTCTCTCCTGATCATCACGGCACACTATCAGTTCAATTAGGTCACACCAGCCTTGACCATTTCTTGCATCCTAGCCTCTCAGAGACATCACGAGGCTCCAGATTTCTTCAATCTCATCCCGTACCACGTGTCCCCTTGCACCTGCGCACATCTTCCCACTGGCGGCCATTTTATCTCGCCACTCGGTTCTACTTTAGAAGCACTAATTTGAGGCAAACAAAACATAATTAAAATAGAGAAAAATATCCCTTTCGTTTCCCTCCCGTCTACGTACCCCAATTAGTTGTTACCTAGCAAAAAGCGACATTTAAGCTGCTCCTTACTTACCATCACTATTGTTTTTGCAACGACACATTTTATTTCTATGAAGCACAAACATGCATTTATTTTATTTAGTACGCTTTTTATTCTTACGTTATGATTAGACACACGGACATTCATTAGTAGATTATTTAGCACATACATTGGCATATTACCATTCCCACATATACAATGTTGATTAATACATTTAAACGAACATTTTTAATTAATTAATTATATAATTTGTTAGGGGTTAAAATTTTTATTTTTACTGCTCCATCAGTAGCAAGTTAACATTCGATCCGGACAAGCATTGCATTGATAGTTGTACATGTATTATCGATTGAAGAGCTAGACACTTTCGCAGTTCTTAGAAAGATAAAGTCAAACAACATCTGCTTCTAATAGCAGACATGACAATGATTCTGCATAAATCGGGAAAGATGGTGACATCCTTGTTTGAAAAGGGGAAGATGGCGACCTCCATCAGCCAAGATTAAATCAAGGCTTACATAAAATGGAGTTGGACCTTAGGGACTTTACGTCAGCACTGCACTGCATTTGCCCATCTTGAAGCTTGCAGAAGTTGATGGGTCATCCAAATCACCAAATACTAACCCACCAGAGGTGTCAAAACCTGCTTTCACCAGGGTACGGCCACAAGACATCTCTTCTTCTTTGGAATCCATCAACACCAACGATGTCCTTCGACTGCTTTTGTTGCGCTTTCTCTGCTCTGTTCAAATGGAGAGCCATATTACCTAATCCAGCAGCTGTGGTGTTTTCACAAGCCTTCTCAGGCCTCATTCTTTCACCAAAGACTAAATATTGTTCACCCTTCAAATCAGTGGAGAACTTCATTAGCGTAAAGAAACAAACATGCCCGGATTGCATCCCTATGCACGAAAGCAACTCTATGAGATTTTGTTTTTGATTTTTCAAAATAGAAGGAATTGTTAATCGGACTGCTTACACTTTTTTGCCTTCTTTATATATTTTTTTTCTATTTACACCCAGCCCCAATACTCAGAAAATTGTATAAATTGTCTAGTTTGCTTTTATTTTTCAGTGCACATAAAACCCTAGTTTATATTCTTTGCAAATGATGTTGCACATTATAATGAATATTTTTTTTAATGTATCTTTATTATTAAGTAAGGAGATGTTGTAAGGATCATGTCTTCCAGCGCTGAGACCCCTTTTTCATTTCAGTTTGAAGACGTGTCATTGAACATGTAACAAGTGATGAATTACTCTTTCCTCAAATGCATGTTTCTGGCATGTGGTTTTAGTCTGTAAATGTATAATGAATATGTATGATAAGCAAGATCAATCAAGAACACTTTCAGTGATAATTTAGTGACTATTTAGCTTAGAATTTCTTTCAGGAATTCATAAATCTTATGACTGTTTCCCTCCATAGTTCTTTGATTTTATCTATTTTATTCACTTGCTTTTAGGCCTCCTTCTTTTAGTGTTTGGTTCTTAAACACATACAGGACAGGTTCCATCTTAGCTATTGTCTCCATTTTAGTTTGCCTGCCTAGCTTGTTTCCCAGATTGCATATTATGTAAAGTCCTAATGTCAGTTTTAATTTTAAATAGGCTCTGGAGCCATCTTAGGTAATGCAGGTCACCATTTTAGACAATGGACACTGCCATTTTATATGATGGAGGTTGCCCCCTTTCTCAATTTATGCAGAGTCATTGTCATGACTGTCATTTGATGCAGATGTCGTCTGACCTTATCTTTCTAAGAACTGTGAAAGTGTCAGGTCATTTGACTAATGACATAGGGCCAGGTTACGACTTTGGCAGTGTGGGAGCAGGCCTCCTCACCGCCACCCCATTCCTGCACCGCCAAAGCTCACCGCCGACCGCCCGCCATATTACAAGTATTTTTGTAGATGGCGGGCAGTCCTTTGGCGTTCCTGTGGCGGCGCCTTTCAAAAAGGCACCGCAATGGGAACAACAAAGGCCGTTCCTGCACGGCATTTACTGTTAATTCCATGCCATGCAGGAACAGGCAGTGCCCCCTGCATGTATCCCCAGACCCAGAGGCGCAACCTATGTCTCCTCACTGCCAACCATATTACGGCCTCAGGACTGCTGCATCACTGCCAGGAGTCACGGATCCCTGGCAGTTGCGGCAGTCCTTTCACAACCACGGACCGCCAAACTCGCAATCAGGCCCATAGATATAACACCTAATCTGACATCAGTCTGAGTCAAGTGTCTACTTATTGCCATGCCTGGGTTAAATAGGAACAAGTACAGACATATATTCAAAATAGTGTAGCCTGAATTCACGTCCTCCTATGTCAAAGAGTTAGTATATAAAGGTTGCCACTTGACCACTTGTCAGGAGCCAAACTTCAGCCATGTCTCAGATGCAGATGAGCATAGCACTAGATTTCATTCAGACAGAAGAAGCATCCAGCAAGACTCCCAGAGGCTCTGTGAAGCATTTAATTCTGCCTTCAGGAACTGATGCCAGGATTGTGTTCTCGCACAGAATGAATCTCCTAACTCTTGGCCTTGTGCTCAAAAAAGCTGGCAAGCTATTCCAAGCAGACAACAAACCATGTTGTCCAGGTATGCGCACCACCTCTGAAACTAAAGCACAATATTTATTCATCTGCTAGAACTAGCATAACACTTAGAGATAGCACCATGAGTGTGTAAGGGCCATAAAATGTGATGTTACAACTTTTCCCTGTTTTCACTGTTACTGAAATACTTAGCTGCTTTTTATCTTCTGTGATGTTGTCAATATTATGTGCACTAGATCCTATTTCAAAATAAATATGTTGAGTTACATTTTCCGGTTCTAGTGATCTTGAGTGTGTAAATAATTCATGAATGATCGTTTGGATTACCACTGCTCCTTGTTAGTACCCCAAAGGCATTGATATCACCTCATGTATGTATTGGGTAGGGTTCTGCGGGGCTACAATAACCTGTGTTTCCCATTAAATGCTGATGCATTGAACTCAGGGGCTGATTGCGATGTCGGGCAGAATGTTTCAGCCCAACTCCTTGTCGGATTCGGTTCTGACCGACTCACGATCGGTGGTTCCGTAGACCAATTACGATACTTCCGAACACCGTTTGGATGGACTCCCATTGACTTCTATGGGAGCCTGTGTTCCAACCGACAACACAGGCTCCTATAGGGAAAAGGGGTGTTTGCGGAAAACCTTGCACCCTGTTGCGGGGACCCAATGGTGCCTGCCACACAGTGCATAGTTTTACAGGGGGTTCCCTTGGGTATCCCCTCAACCCCCAATCAGAGGCCTCAGGATGAAGCAGGGGGCCTGCTAAGGGCCCCCAAAGTCAGTTCCCGACAGCCTTTTCATGTCGGACAGACCGAGTCGGAAAGGCTGTCAGAATCCGACATCGTATTCAGTCGGTCGGAAACGCTGTCCATAGAGCTGTATGAATTGGCTCCGCCCAACTCGGATTCTCCGATTGCCAGTCGGAACTGATTCGTAACGATCGAACAGTTCTCCTTCCGACCGTGAGCACCATAATCGTATTCAGCCCCTTAGTTCACTCGTGTTAGCCAAGGGTGTGAAAACAAACCTTGTAGAGCTGAGCCAAAAACTCAGTTTATGCAACAGAATAAATTGAGGAGCAGATTGCAACACATCAGAACACATGATTAAAAAGAAATCTATGTGTAGCACACAATCTCAGAATATTTCTTCAGAGATATACACGTTTGAGCAAGGAGTACTGAGAGATTTTGAGAAGTCCAAAGAAAATCATAAACACCTGTTTTAAATCTATCACAAAAAGAGATACAAATTGACCAAAAACTGGGCTTTGATCCATATTTTATGATCAAACCTTGGACAAGAGCATTGCAATTGTTCTTTTACATACCACAGATTAAAAACATGAATGCCTACAGCAACTCAGTAACCATCAATACTACTGCCAGATTTATAAAGACCCCACAACTAGATTACTATCAGAGATAAATGATATGGTGGAGGAAGCCCTCCAAGGATTGTGAATTACAAAAAAATAAATCAGAATTTGTTTAACCCAGCACAGCAAGGACCCTATATGTCTATATACTTCTGAAAATACATAACAAAGTGACCACCCCTACAAACACCTATCATATCCAGGACTGACTCACCCTTCTTCCAGTTCATAAACATGTTTGTGTGACCAATCATAGCACAAATCCCATCCTGCTTCAAAGACATTAAAGAGGTGTTCAGTCTGCTAGACAGGGTTCAATTTAACATCGGCAGACACTATTAGAGAAGATTAGATGTGTAATCTCTGATTACATTTATTCCTTAGGACGAGACCCTTGGTACAATAAGGAATCTTTTGCTGTTCACCGAATCACCTTCTGACACCCATGAATTTCAAGATGAAATGTGCTACAGCTGCAATAAAAGACATTGTTTTCTTGACAAGAACCAATTCTAGCTTGAGATCACCAGTACATACGTGGGTAGCACATTTGCCCTGAGCATGGATAGTGCTAATATGCATCAGTTCGAGACCACCATCATCTACTCATCTCACAACCCTTACTTCAACGCTTTGAAAATGGTATATTGATAATATCTGTATCATATGACAATGAGATGTACTCACAGTTGCTGACTTTGTACATTGTCTCAACTCATGTAATTCACATTTGAGGTTAACCAGTCAACACAACAGAGAATAACTACCTTCTTTGGATCTACTGATATACCCTGAGGGAAGTCTACTAGACACTGAATTGTACAGGAAACAAACTAATGGAAACTCACTACTAATTTTTGAAAGGTATCACCCCTGAAAATCCACAACTTAAAATCATTTTGAACTTAAAGACCTATGGAGAATCCAGGACCAACCTGCAAAGCGAATCTGCCCTAGGCACCTTGCCCTGAGATGAAGAAACAGGTTTCTCCCACTCAGAGCAGAACCTCTTGGAGAATGTATCCAGCCTCGATGAACCCTCTTTGGATACAGCCCACAGACTTGGTCTGCTGGAGGATTCTGAGGTCCGAAAAAAGACCAAATCTAAAGGTAAAATCTCAACTGGGCGAAGGCACCAAAAGTATCTGACAAGCGAGAGGACTCGCTTGGTCAGGAAATTCAAATATTCCTCAGAGCCTTTCTCACCAAAATCAACGGCTTCACTGGTACCTAGTCCAACAGCTATCCATCATTAAGGAGCCATCCTCGAACACAGCTTGCTGACTTGCGCAGCTGAAGGATATTTTTCCTTCTATTTCTGAGGCTAAGTCCCAAGGTAAAACTTCTGAACTGGTTTAACCTGGTCGGTGTACCTGAAAGATGTTCCACTGTAGTCGGCCTGAAATGGTGCCTAGGTCCCAATCTACACCGACCACTGGATCTGCATTGACGCTTAATGAGTTTTGCTACTATTTTCATTTTAAACCTTAAAAATTCAGATTTATGGTTCTCCTGATTGGATTTTTGTTGTTTTGGTGTCATTTTATTTAGGTAAATGTACTCTATTTTCCTAATCCGTCTTTTTCTTTTTTATAGCTTGGTATTTTGACTTATTTACTGTTTTGGTACTGCATAAATACTTTACATAATTTTGTAAGGTAGGCCTGTCTGCTGTGGGCCACATCTAGCAGATGTTTGAACTCAGATTATTTTAATGACTTTAAGGGTTCACCCTGACAGGGTTTGTGATAATTCCTTGAGGTGGGTAGTCACCTGCACCAATTAATAATTCAATTACTTACACTTAGGTTTGCTCATGCTCTGTCGGCAAGCCAGAGTTGAAGTGTTACCTCACTTGTTTTTCTTGGATGCATTTGGATGTTTTGTGTGTGTCCATTGTCCACTCATAAATTTCACTGTGCGATACACCTTTGAGTCTGCTCCCCATGGATGGATGACCGCACCATCTACTCTCCACTATTGGTGTATGTCTTTTCATGTAAATTATATTATATTCTGACAAATATAGGTTCAGTCACCAGTGAATGCCACTGTATACCCTGCTATCACTTGTTATATCATTTCTGCAGTAGCAGTGTGGAATTCGGTCCTCAAGAATTCCTCCAAACATCTTTCTCCAGAGAATGACTCAGCCAGAAACATCATGACCTTGTGTATTGGATCAAATTAAACCCATTTTTTTTGTATCCTGTACCTACTGGGACCAAGAATAAACATTTGTCGGGCCAACCAGGAGGTAGTTTTAATAGTTGGATTTCCCAATGCACTCATCATCAATGTGTACACACCTTCACAAATCCCTATGGCAGACTCCCTCCAGAACATTTACCACTTTATGAGCTTTTGTCACTAAGGGGTTGTAGCCCACACCAACTACATGTGTTGAGTTGGAGTAAGGAGGGATCTGCTGATGGACCATGTTACCTTAGTGTGGGTGAGAGCACCCACCCTTAAAATAGAGATAATGTACACACTTTAGAATTATGTTATAGCTTAAAGAGATTAGGACTGACAAGCACCTACCAGATGAAAAATGACACTTCTAATTAACTCCCTTTTTAACTGGCAGAGATGCAGGTCTCTTAAAGAAGAAAGAAGTTGGCTAGAAATGAGGTGGTATTTTACCATTTGATGAAAATGAACAGATATTATAATTAAGGCTCCCTGTTTTCTATTTTTACAGATTTTAACAGAGTAAAACAAACAGAAAAACAATTATGTGGATAAAAACAGAAATATGAGTTGTTTTTGAATGATTCTAAATGCTGTCAATCATGACTGCCAGGCCAATAGCTGTGTGGATTGACAAGCAAGGGGATTAACAAAAATATAAAGAATTTAGTAAAGAGCCTCAAACAGCAATAGATTTGCACAACCTTGATACTAAAATGTACATATTTTCTTACAAGTGCATATTTTACCATCTGAGTGTGTATATATCATTGAAACCTGTCAGGCGTTGAGGCACGAGTGCAACACACTAACCCAGGGGAGGGAACTACAGGCACAGGGCATTCAGGGTGAGCTGGCCTCCATACTAAATATTTATACACAAAAGAAGCTACCCTGAGTGTAAAATGACCGAGGCTTAAAAGGTACTAAGTAGAGTAACTGGCATCTCACAAAAAGTAAAGGACTGTCCTCACACACCACCAGGTGTCATGCTTCATCATTGACAGTACTTGCTCTCTAAAAACTTGGTTTGAAAGAGAGCGGGCCTACACCTGGAGACAGGAAGGCACTTCTAAATCTAAGTGGGGGCCCGTGACATTGAGTGATTATTAAAAACTAATATAATTGCCAAAATGCATTTATTTTAACAGGCAACTACTTGATATTAAAAATGGAAAAAATGGTGATTAGGGGAATTAGTACCCCATCACCATAGTAATTAAAGTCGTCGACATGTTTCTGCCCTTATGGCCCAAGGGGTCCGTGGCATTCATCAGGACGGAAAAAAAGGAAGAATTGTGGGCTCCTATCTTACCAAAGAGTTGGTACGAAATTACCACTGGGTAGGTTGACCTGTGTCAAACTCTACCTGAAAGAGTTTCCTGAAACCTGTAAATGTAAAGAAAGTGAGATTGCAATCAGAGACAGATTAATCTGAGATGAATTCAGTCAAAGCAAAGTGAAAACTGCAGTGAAAATTGCCCCACATGCATCAATATACATATAGTGGCTTTTGTGTGAAACACGTGTCACTGCAAACATGAGACACACACAATTGGTTTTTTGCACAGAAGTGTGAGACCAGCTCACAGCCTTACCCTAATTTAGGTTCCTACACACGAGTGCCTATTTACTGGTTAAATAAATGCAGAGATATACACATATACAAATATACATTCCAGCTTAATTTTTTCACAAAACCTAAAATAAATATGGATAAATACATGTAAAATTGGCAAAAAATAAATATGGATAACTACAGATGGAAATGACAAAAATATAAATACCATAAAATTGGGAGCCCTAATTACAATAAAGCTCTTTCGTATCATCCACAGTGTCATCATAGTGTAATACTATGTAATATGCTGATAGTTATGGAGAGTGATATACATGTAGAATGGGTGCATGTACCTGGGAGAAAATTAGATAGGAGAAGAATGCTTCAGGACATCTACATGAGACATCCTAGAGTGGGTTGGGAGTCAGTTAGAGTATAGAATTGTCAGAGAAATAGCATTGCAGTTATCTGGCTGGATAGACTATATGTTCAACTGAAATGTAGGGAATATATAAACAACAGAATATGTAGTATGGGCTGATAGGTTCTTCTCCTCAGGAATAGGAGAAATGTGAGTACCTGGGTCAGTTCTATAACCTTTCCCTGTACTTTACCAAAGGTAGATGTCTGCCCTGGTAGATCTTTATATTAGAAATGCCTTGTAAATAGTGGAAATAGTGGAAAGACTGCTGAAATGAAGACAGAAATAACTGTGTATTGAGATACCCTTTTAAATTGATTTCATTTTTCTATATTTTCTTAGCTATATTACTCTAATTATTCTATTTGGAAAATTGTAAAGCTTTCAAGATTTATAGATTACTTCCTAAAAGTGGGATTTTTATGAGGTGACTTAAACTCATACTCCTAGGCCATGTGAGTAAAGGAGTTGTATAATCGATCCATCATTATTCCATAATTGCATCTTATAAACAAACACTAGTTCATCAAAATAACCTGCATAATAGTAATTACAATTACATTACACTGCAAATGTGAAATAAGCTGAAAATAGATCGGGGGGAGCAGCAAAGAACTGGAGTGAAAGAAGCTGAAGATTATAAATAGATTGGGGGCCTGATTCACAAAGGTAAACTTAGACATTTGCGTAAGTTTATGTTGATTTTGGAATTCAGAAGCCTGCGTTTTAATAATAAGTTTGCAAGTGCAGAAAGGATAGCCGGACTGTAGATTCTCCACACTTGTAAACATACTGTTAAAATGCAGTTTTGTGAATTCCAAATAAACATGAACTTACATAAAAGTGTAAGTTTACCTTGGTGAATCACGCCCAGAATGTTTTAATTTAAAAAATGATTTAGGCATAGAACTCTAAACACAGTTTAGAACTGTCCAGTGTCTTAAATAGTTGAGGAACTGGAGACAGTTTTCTTCTACCACTTTAGACAGTGGTAAAAAAAAATTGCCAGAAGAACTTTAAAGGAATTTCATGATTTTGGCTGGAAATGTTGCCGCCCTTGCTGACATTTCTAAGTTGAACAAAATAACATTAAGCAGTACCATATTCAAATCAACATAGCAACACAATGAAAACATACCATGGTACAGCAAAATAACCTGCATAATAGGAATTACAATTACATTACACTGCAAATGTGAAATAAGCTGTAAATAGATCGGGGGAGTAGCAAACACCTGGAGTGAAAGAAGCTGAAGATTATAAATATATAGGGGGCATGATTCACAAAGGTAAACTTAGACATTTGCGCACGTTTATGTTGATTTTGGAATTCACAAGCCTGCTTTTTAATAATAAGTTTACGAGTGCAGAAAAGATAGCCATGTTGTATTTTTTTATATGCGGAGTTCTCCACCTGTACTGTAGATTCTCCACACTCGTAAACATACTATTAAAATGCAGTTTTGTGAATTCCAAATAAGCATGAACTTACATAAAAGTGTAAGTTTACCTTGGTGAATCACGCCCAGAATGTTTTAATTTAAAAAATGATTTAGGCATAGAACTCTAAACACGGTTTAGAACTGTCCGGTGTCTTAAATAGTTGAGGAACTGGAGACAGTTTTCTTCTACCACTTTAGACAGTGGTAAAAAAAAAAAAATTGCCAGAAGAACTTTAAAGGAATTTCATGATTTTGGCTGGAAATGTTGCAGCGCTTGCTGACATATCTAAGTTGAACAAAATAACATTGAGCAGTAACATATGCAAATCAAGATAGCACCCCAATGAAAACATACCATGGTACAGCTCAACAAACTAGTCAAAATAGTACACGACACAACAACTACAATACAACACAAATCTTCAACCATTTTCAAGGTGAAAACAGGTCAAGAGAAGTTTGGGAATGCCTTCAAGCATACATGTTTTGCATCACACAGAGTAATGCGTGAAAGGGACCCGTATTTACATTTTTTGGGGGAGGGGGAATATTACAAAACTGTTCAATGTCCAAGAATTCTGTAAAAAACATTACTGGAGCACACATCACACTTGTTGGTCATACAAAAAGGCCCTATATACATTATTAGGCTTACCATATACATGTAGTTACATTTATATAGTTTCATTCACCTGATAAGGTGCCAAAGTGCTTTTGGTGGACAGGTTACTGCTACCCCATAGGCTACACTTGGCTGGAAGAGTCTGTGCTTACAGTGTGGCCTATGGTGGAAGTGTGTTGGTGTCTTGCCTGGTGAATTTAATCTTGCCACATGGAGGTGAGATTAAGGGTCATATTTATGAAAACCGACGCATTGCTGCAGTAACGTAGTGATGCTTCAGAAAAAGTTGCGCTATGGTACGACACTTTCACGTTACAAGGACGGGTCGTATTTACGGTACGGCGCACCATGTCGTAAGGTCCCAAGGCGGGTTAAAAATGTTGATGCATCTGTGGGATAGATGGCACAAAGAATTGTACCACATCTGCTGCTAAAGTGAAGCTAAGCTGATTTGCGGGTCGTAAAGCAACACTTATGTGCCGCAAGTCAGCTTGCAGGCAACTTGAAGTGCATTTGAAAGCATCAAAAAGTGACACATTGAAAACAAAAAAACTTTTGCAAATCTCCAAATACAAGAAATGGAGGGAGCAGCAGATACAAGCAGGGAGGGCAACAACCCCAAAACCAGGCAAGATGTCTAGTCAGAGTCCCAGATGAAGAGGAAGAGCAATTTCAGTGTGTAGGAGAACCACATTTTAATATCTGCGGTGACAAAAATGGAACACCTTCTCTTCGTCATATTCAAATTGCAATTAGGGAAGAAGGAAGCCATTTAGCAGTCCATAGTGGATACAATTAATAGTGTAGGCCAAACAAGAAGGGCAGTGCAAGAGGACCGAGGGAGGGCCTGAGGACCAGGAGGAGTTGGACCCATTGGTGTCATTCATCCCAACAGAGTTGGTGGGAAGGGTGGTAGGGCAGGACAGTGCTGCAGCTGAGGACCTGGAAGATCTACAGGGTTAAGTGACAACAAGGGACAATGTGGTTAAAATTGTTATGCATTGCAGCGCAGCAACACACTTTTCAGCGCTGCACTGTGCTGTGTGCAAGGTAATGTGCAGGAATGTCTCACTTGGGAGCTCATCCATCATATAAATTTAATATTTTTTTTTGCTCAGTTATAAATGTCCTGCCCAGCCTAGCCCTGCCAAAGTTTGTCAGGTTTATGCCTGATATGCTGCCCCAGTCCAGGTTGTCCTATGAATTTTGTGACTTGTAGTGCAATGTATGACATGAGTGAGCAGCACAACAAGTCCCACAATACACAGCCCTAAACCTGCACTGGAGCAAAACATCATGCATGTCCCTGGGAAATATACACAACCTAATTGTGACAATGCATGTCCCCTTTCACCATGAGGCAATCGTGCATGTATTGGGCCTGCACAGTTAAACGTGGAGTGGAAAGTCATGATCTGGACTGGGGTTGCCAGAGGATTAACTTCTCACCCAAGAGGGGATACAGGTGCTGAGTATTTGAAGGATCACCAAGAAAAGTCATGTGAAGAGTCACGTGTACAGTCACTAGCATTATGCCATATTTCACTCAACTGACCCTTTGCGCTGGTTGAGATTACACAGTTGTTGTCTGCCATGTCAAACACCACACTAACTCCTGTCTAGAACAACCATTGTTTTGGGAGGTGGGGATGAATGCAAGTGATGCACACCAGAGGTACATGAGTGTTTGTTGGCAGCATACATGGTGTGCAAAATTGGTGGGCTCCGGGGAGTGTATTGCCATGTAGGGGTGGCTGAGCACATTGACCTGGCAGTGAGTCTAATTGGGGAGCCATGGGATGTCATGGAGGGGAGGTGTGAGGTGGGTGTCGCAAGGTATCTTGAGTGATAGTCATGCATTGCTATGTGTAATAGTTTTCCACTGGTGTAGCAGCTGTGAAGGGACACCATAGAGGAGGGCATTGGTGGACTACATTATACATGGGATGTGGGCTTGTGTGATGCTGGTGTCATGAGGGAGCCAAAAGCAGAAAAGTCTGACTATGCTACATATGTCAAAGCTGGAGGATGTGAAAAAGGGAAATTTGAAGTGTAAGGTGAGCTAGGTGTCCAGGATGATGAGCGAGTTTTGGGCGTGCTTGGAGGGTGAGGTGTTTGGGTCTAGTCGTGTGGGCAACCTGCGTAGGTACATATTACAGAATATCCTCACTGCTTTTTGCTGTGGTTCAGCATGACCCATACCTCTTACATACAGGTAGGCCTGTTTGTCAATTGCATGATAAAACACATGTAAGAGGTGTAGGTGTGCCATGAGAGTAAATGAATCATCTGGGTGTCATTATTGTGTGAGAGGAAGTTTGGCCCCTGGGTCTGAAGGATGAGTGACATAGGAGTCATGCACAGCTAGTAGTGAGTGGGACTGAGTGAAGAGATTTGTGCATCTCCGCCGATGTTCAACTTGAGTAATGTAGAAATGGAGTGAGTGTGTCAGTGGTTGCATATTTCCAAGTGTGACAGTGCCTATTGTTCTTGTAGGAAGCTTGCTTTGAATATACTACACCAAAATGAGGCATAGTGTGCACAGAGTCCAGTGGAACCCCAAAGGAAGGCAGAGTTAAAAATTGATAGCACCTTACTCTCTATTTGTGGAAGTGTGGGTGAGCAGTAAGGCTGTATCAGAGGGAAGTGTTAAGCATTTGTTGTACACCCACAATCAGCAAATGATGTCACACTCAAAGACTGAACTCAGATCAATTTTGTTTGTATAAAAATATTGTTTAGTTATATTTATTTCTTAGAACCAAGCAACCCTGGCACAGGTAAGTGATTTATACTTTGCAGTAACCGTACAGTTTGAATTACAGTTGTATACATACTTTGTTTTGGTTACCGTAAACTTACTGGAAATGCAATACTTTGAAATATTGTACATATACTTTGCAATTACTTTTCAGTAGTTGGTCATGTACATTAATTTGCAGATTACTTTTCTTACACAGTGTAGTATACCTGGATACTGCACTGGGACATTTCCTGTATAAAGATAAGTAAATGCGTTTTTGTTATTTGTACACAGTTGTATAGACTTTTATAGATTTACCAACTCCACACTTAGAAACCTTTGCATAGAAAACAGTCAATGTTATCCTAGGGGAGGAAATAGAGTTATTGGTTAACAGGTAAGTACTTTGTTGTGGGAGTTGGTTTTCTGGGGTTAGACTCAGGGGTCGCCCAGGGTCGAGGATGCACTCTCAAAGCACCCTCAGCGGCACTAGGGTGAAGAGTGCTGAGGCCCGATGTTATCCAATGGGGGATAGGGGGCCTCCGGTTGGTGGCTGCTCAAGAGCAGGCCACAAGGTTGTGGGAGCAAAGCTCCTGGACTTTAGCTCAGGGAAAATGGGGGTTCAAGTTGGCACCAAAGGTACACCTACAGCGGCACAAGGGCGGCCTGGTGCGGGGTGCTGTTTTGGCGTCAGAATCCCTGTTACTTTCAATGGGGATCCTCTGGTTTGCTAACACACTGCAGGCTCGGGGACGAAAGTCTACTGGGTGCGACCACCACTTGGAGAGGTAAGATGGGATGCTGGGGGTTGGCTAGACACTGTCGGTTGGGCCAACCAAGGCCGTGGGGCATCAGGTGCAGGGGTGTCTTTTAAGGTCGAATCTTCTTGCCAGCTCCTGGTCATGGTTGGGGGACCTTCCGGATTGAGGCTGCAGGCATTGGCTGGAGGCTTGAAGCTGGTCACGGATCACTGGATCTTGGGTCAAGATTGCCGGGTAGACCTCCTCGTGGTGTTGGGCCACTCGAACTCGGGCAGTAGGCGACGGGTGCAGAGTGGTGCAGACTCGCAGATTTTGCCAGAGCTCGAGTGTGTGGGTGAACAAATCCAGTGTTCATGGGAGACAAAGTATTTTTCGTGGAAGGCAGGGCAGGTCCTCGGGGTTCTTGAGGTTGCTGGCTGCAGGACACACCGGAATTTTGCTTCTGTAGGTTCGAGGTGGGGACAGGCCGGTAGGTCTGGGGTCAAGTCAGTGGGCGTCCTCCTCTTCTTAGCTTTGGCAAGGCTGTTCGGTCCTTCTTCTTTTGTTGTTGGTCGTTTCTTGTCTGAGGAGGCAAGGTTCAGGGGTGCCCCTAAATACAAGATTTAGGGGCTTTACAGGAAAGTAAAAGGTTGGGACCAATGGGTCCCTTCCTTGGGGTGGATACACCCCTATTATGCCACCCTCCAGTGGGAGGGGGGCATATGCTTCACTCTGGTTGGCTGGGTCCCCCCATCTGCAAGATGGCGGGGACTGAGAGTTGTGCTTCACCTCGCCTCCCCCACCTGAGGGGTGGGGTTGGCAAAGGTGGGCATACCTCCCTTCCTCACTTGGTTTTCCCGCTGGTTCTCCCGCCCAAAATGGTGGTCAGAACCGGTGGGGACCAGTTGCTGAAAGCAGCAAAATGCCTGGGGAAGCTCACAAAGGTGGCAAGCCTTTGAAGCTTCCCCTTTGTGGACCCTGCCCATCCTGGGGAAGGAGGCTTGGCACCTCGTCGACAGGATGTGCATTGTTTCAGGCCCCCGAGAGCAGCAGGCTCTCGACCCAGGGGTCCAGAAACATGCCTGGTGGTAGCAGCTGGGGAGCAGCCACTCAGCCTGGACACTAGTGTTAGATCATTTTTCAGGGGGCATCTCTACTTCACTTTGTTCTGCACCAAAATACGCAGCCTGCAATGGCAGTGTGTGAGTGTAAAGGTACAGGGCCTCTAAGGGAGGCACAATAAGTTCTGCAGCCCTTGGAGGCCTTCCCTGGTCACAGTGCCCTGGGTACCTATGGTGCCATTTTCCAGGGGCTGACCTGTGGCCAGAGAGTGCCAATTGGGTTTGGTCTTCAATGCAGTTTTAGGGAAGGAACATAGGCCCTGGGTATATGATTGCCAGGAGCCCAGGGCACACTCAGTCGAAGTACATCAGCAGTTCAGCAAAAAGTGGGGGCAACCATGCAGAAAGAGGTCACTTTCCCACAGTTCTGGACTTCTGTCCTAGGAAACAACAGCTTTCCGTACAAATAAGTACACTAGGGTGAGAACATGCCCTCACCCATTCTGGCTGTGTAACAAGGTTGCTTGCTGTGTAGAGTTGTGTCATCGATTGGGAACTATGACTCCTCAGGCACATCAATGCACAAATTGCATGCATTACAACAGAGCAAGGCATATGGTGTGTTATACTGTGTGAAAGCCAGAGTGCAGGACCAAAGCTAATAGATGACAAAAAAACATTACTTTGTCTGGACCTGTGGGCTAAGTGATGGGCAGAGACAATGCAGGCACGCTGGTGACATTGTGCAGTGTTCTCAGCAGTGTTGTCAATAAGTAAACCTTACGTCAATCTAGTCCTAAAAATATACAGTGAGCTAAGCAACATGGTAAATAGTTCCCTTACTTGCACTCACCCTCTCAGGCAGGGTAGGCCAGAAAACTGCAAAACTGCCCTGCAATGTGTAGTATGACACCAAAAGGATGCCTTGTCACACAGTGATTGTGTGAGCAATGTTATTGTCATGGGAAAGGCAACACCAATTTAACTTGGCCTCTTTCAGTTTTAGTAACAGATGGTCAAAACGTCTATGTGTAACATATAGTGAATTAAAATGAGGTCTGCATGTCACCCAATGAACTTAGGTCAACAGTCATTATATCCTTATTAGGACTGAGGCACCTACGGACTCCCTCTAGGTGGCCTATTATGGTCTCAATCCCCGCCCACACCACATCAACTATCCGCTTCTGGACTCCTACCACTTGCCGTTGGAAGACAACTTGGGGGTCCTCAGAGTCCACAGCTGGGCTTGGAACGGCAGATGGGGGCATGTCCTGTGGGTGATGGCTCCTCTGGAGACCCTTACACGCTGTCATCCCTTGCAATGACCGGAGATGGAAATTCTCTGGCGTCAAGGAGTTCTTGGAGGGTGTCATCGTCCATTGGGGGCAGGATGTCATCACCAAAGATTGGTCATCCAAGTCAGGCTGCTGGACAGGAGGTCTTGTTTGTTCCTCTGCATTGAAATTGAAAAAATATTAGTATGTTTATGCTGACCAGAGATGCACAAAAAGCTGGGCATTATGCTAACCTTTAATTAGCGCCATCAGGGCGGGTGTCCACAGATATTGCTTCATACCTCAACCCAGCTTGAATAAGAGAGAGGTCATTTCAGTGTGCAGTCTCGTTTTAGAGGAACCTATTTATTCATTAATGGTTTTCCTAAAATACCACTAAGCTATTGGTCCCAGTTCAACTCTGCCCAGTGTGATGTAGGTTTAGATGTTCCTAGTCATCCTAAGGGTATATCATCTCTAGTTAAGTGTGTTCCAGGGAATGTTGTCATTAAGGCCCTGTTTATGGGTAGAAAGTCTGTATACCCATCTCTGTTCTTTTTCCAATAGGAGTTTCTGTGTGTTCCCTGTCATTTGTACTTGCTCAATGATTGTCCATCTTAGGTCATCATTTGTTGTGTGACCTGTTTGCAAAAAATGTTCTGTCATTCTTGTTGTGTTTCGGTTACACCTGATGTTACTACAGTGTTTGAAGATACGTTGTTTCACTTTCCTGCTTGTCATCCCTATGTACCGTAAACCACAGGGGCACGTTATCAGATATATCATATTGGCAGAGTTACAGTTCGTGTGTGCACGTAGGACCCAGGTCTTGTTAGGTTCCAGATCAAGACTTTTTCTGGGGGCCCTAAGGTGACACACACTACAATTACCACAGGGGTAGTGTCCGGTCACATTTGGAAGACCCCAAGCATTCAGAACTGTCGTTGTTTGAGCACTTCCGGCTTTTCTAGGGCAGGTGGAAACTAAGGAGTCCTTTAGGCTCCTTGCTTTCTTGAAGGAAAACAGTGGTTTTTCCCATTTCCTGTTCGAAGTAGTTTCCAGTGTTTATTGATAGACTTTGTAACTAAATTGTAAATTGTGCTATAGGTTGTTACACACGTTAACAGGATTTCCTTTGTAGTCCTGGGATTATCCTCAAGAAGTGAGTCTCGTTGTTGGTTCCGAGCCCGTTTTTGTGAGGTTTTAAGTATGCTATCTGGGTAACCGCGGGTATTGAGTTTTCTGGAAAGGTCAGCCGCTTGGGCCTGGTAGTCCCCTAGTTTGCTACAATTCCTCCACAGACGGAGGAACTGTCCATAGGGCAGATTTTCCCTTAGTGCCTAGGGTGAAAGCTGTCAAATTTTAACAGGTTGTTTTTGGCAGTAGATTTATGGTAGGTTCTGGTCTCCAATCTGCCATGTTCCTTAGTGATGGTGATTTCAAGGAACGTCATCTCCTTTTTGTCAATGGAGTGGGTGAATTTTAGGTTTTTGTCGCATTTGTTGATCCACACAAGAAAAGCATAGAGTACGTCACTTGGTCCTTGCCAAATCAGCAGGACGTCATCTATGTACATTCTCCAAAAAGTGATGTGGCTGCCATAGGGGTTGTTCGTGTGGAGGATGAATTTCTTTTCAAAGTCGTAGACATAAAGGCCTGCCACACTTGGGGCAAAGTACTGCCCATGGAAGTCCCGTTAATTTGTAAAAACAGGTTACCTTCGAATTCAAAGAAATTCTCTTTGAGGGCTATTTTAGCATACTCAATGATGAAGGTTCTCGGAGTCCGAAACTCCCATGTAGCTTCAGCTAGGGCTTTGCTGATAACCTCAATTGTGTCGTCCTGTGGGAGGCTCGTGTAAAGGCTCACAATATCGAGACTCACTAGGAAGGTTGAGTCAGTGTCCACATCTATTTCTTTGAGAAGGTTCAGAAGACTTTTCATGTCTTTCAAGTATGTTGTGGTATTCTGTACTAAAGGCTTCAGAAAAAAATCACAGAAGCATGATAAGGTTTCTAACAGAGAACCAATCCCTGAAACGATCTGGTGCCCAGGTGGTGGGGTTCTGTTCTTGTGTATCTTGGGTAACATATAAAAATAGGGGATTTTATCTTCCCTCGTCACCAAGAAATCTGCCTCCTGTTTGGAGATGTGACCACTCATCTCTGCAAAATCGACCAATGCTTTGATCTTATTACATAGTGCCTGGGTAGGATTTGATTTCAGCGGTTCATAGTTTTTCTTGTCGTCCAACAGGCGTCGGCATTCATTGCGGTAGTCTTGTTTGTCCTGTAAGACCACTCCTCCACCCTTATCAGCCTGTTTGATTACAATTGTGTCATAGCTCTGTAGTTGTTTAAGAGCTATCGTCTCTTCTTTGGTCATATTGTGGAAACTCCCTTTGTCCTCCATTGTTGTGTAGTTCCTATTTTACCTATACAGGATCTGCGCGTTTGGATAACATAAACTGTGGGATTGGTGGCGGACGGATTCTGAGCACCCCCACCGGATGGATATGTTAGCCTGTCTGCATTAGCTAGCTCACAGTGCCACTATAATCTCCTCTTATCACGGAGAGAATAGATTCTGGCAACCTCAGAACATGACAACTCTGATCCCTCAGAATCAGGGAAATAAAATACTACTTTTTGCTCAGTCACTCGTGCTCACTTAGTTTGTCTCAGAGAGTTACACAGAATAAACAGGCTGGGCGTTTCAATAAGTATTTATTGAACAGTTGTTATTCCAGTGTAGAATAGATGAGCTGCAACAACCATTAGACAGTAGCAGAGATATATGATTAGCAATACTATGAAAGTAAAGGGATGGTATAGTTCTACCATCTTGCAGAAATCATGAATATATACAAGTACATAAAACACATGATAACAGTGCGTACTCCTACAATGTCTCTCTTACTAGATGTACCTAAATGTACCTAGCATCTATGTAGGTGTTATGCCAAGAATGCCTTTCGGATCTAGTCCACCCCATTACTTGAGAGTTTAGAGAATATGGGACCCGTCCTGGTCTCGAGTTGGACACCCCATGAGGGATGTTAGACCACTGCTAGCTGGAGCGTCTGCATGCAGGAACCTCAGCGTCTCTGGTCAGTGTGTCAGCCGGGAAGTCACGGTCTCCTCTATCTTCCTAAGCAAGATGTGTTGTATATATACCCATAGGTCTCCCCAGGGGTCCTACCTTGCTGCGTTACTGTGTCGGCCTAAAGGATGACGTTGGGCCTGAACTCTAAACAGAGATATTATACAGGAGATGGTAATCCTACTGTTAGTCCTGCTGTGCTTCCAAGAAGCCTCATGCATAATGTATGAGAATCAAACCAGGGAAAAACCCGCATTCTGAATGCAGTGTCATATCTAGGTAAAAGGTCAGTGCCTACGAACCGTTATGTATGTAATGTAGGGAAGGATGTAGGTGAAAGGTTGCGATGTTATCTGCGCCTATATAGGGTATCTATATGGAATATAACACCCACTCCTCTTCCGAATGGAAGACATATGTAACCTATTACTATACTACTATCATTACTGGATAGTGGTACGCACAAAGTTTATAAAAACATCTTTTGAACTAAAATGTTTAAAAACTTCTAAAAAATGTAAAAAAACAATTTTTTAAAAAGTTTGCAAGCCCTACCTCTAAAATGTCTGTTGGTATAGTCCGGATCACTATAAGCATTATAAAGCCATGTATGCCCAAAAAATGAAAGGAATGTCAATTTAGTTCCATAGTTCCAAATTTGAGCTTGTTTAAAAAAGGGCACATTTTTCCCAGCACACGACGAGCCAAATGAGTTCAAATGTTTATGTGTCCTGGCTGGTAGATGCAACATTTTCGCTGCTTGCTTCCGCAGTAGACGGCCCCTCTAGCACCTCGCAGAGCACATCAATTGAGCACAGATGTTCCACGCTGTCCGCAGCCGGTGCTGGGGCAGCCTGTGTGCCGTCCAAAGCCTGGGTGTCAGAGGAGGAGCCGGTGCTCAGACCAACAGGTGCAGTTACTACCTGTGGTGGCTCAAGGAATGCCGCCATCAACATTGGAATACGCTCAGGACACTGCAGAACATGGGCCGTTATGGGGTCCAGTAAAGCGTTCACGTCCTGTGGTACACATGATGGTAGTGTTAAACAAAGGTCTAACACGCATTCTTCTCCGCCAAACAGGCAGCGGAGGACAGGTAAGATGCAGTCTATCCAGACCGGTCGAAATGACAAGAACCAAGATTCACTTAGTTCTCTTAGGCGAGGCGTGCCTAGAAGTTGTACAAAGCGGTCACGGTATTTACGCTTAAGGAGTGTTCTTTCCATCGCCTTGGTGACTGGGACGTCCATTGCATAGCAAATAGAAAACAATCAGGATACCTGCTATTAGAAACAGGATCAGCGGAAGTCCTCCAAAGATGCTTCCGAATACGGAGTGTATGAAGTTTGGTATAACTCCAAGTACCGTCTGAAAGGTGCTCAGAAGTCCAGAACCTATGGTCTTAAATAGGTGGACAATGCCTGTCGTATCAGACATGTTAAAGATACGATTCACCTTTTCTGAGAAATGGAAAGGGCAGTTAATATGAATGAGCGCCTGTATCTCTGCCGAAGACCTTGCAAGTTGAAGATCAAAAGTCTCTCGAGCGGAGGTTAAGGGCACAGACTTCTATAGAAGCATGGCTTTCATTCTGCTTAGAGTATCAAACCGTATTAAGGAAACATTCAGTGAAGGCCATAACGGCGCCTCCCTGACTGTATGTGTCGGTGGAAACAATACTTGCATACAACAAATAACCCTGGAGCTCACGGTTACCAGATAGGCGATGCCCGGGAGCATGCCACAGCAGCCTTGACTGTTCAGCATCAAGTAACTCCCATTTGAAAGTAGCCTGAATGCCGAAGTAATCACTGCAGCTGGGGCACCCTTCAAATGACAGGACAGGTTTGCTACAGAACCATTACAAGCTCCTTGCAACATAATATCCTGGCATATGAGTGATCCACTTAAAGCATTCTCGCAGTTTGTACCACTCAGAAACACTTCTCGATCCCCACTCCGACATTGAAAGCTGTATGGTAATTCCCATGATTCCTTAATGTATTCCTTACCCATTTCTTCATATCTGCCTGCCTGCTTTTGTTCAAGGCAATATTGAAACTGAAAAGTAGTGACCGGTAGAGTTATGTGGCCATGGATTAGCCATTCTGTAGACGGCGATTCTGCCACTGTGAATGGTAATCTATCCAGTTTTTCGATACGCAGCATTGTATATTTTGCTCCCCTTTGTGCCATTTCCATCTGTTTATCTGTTAGATTGTATTCAGAAAACAGAGACGTGCTGTTGATAAAACGCCAAGGCATGCAGCCTGCATGCAAAGATTGCAGCGTCCAGCTTAACAACATAATAGAACGTAACTGTGATTGCCCGTGTTGTAATATGGCCAAATCTTGTTCTAGTATGTCTATCGCAGAAGATACCATGTTGCCTAAGGAATATATCCTGGAGGTCAATGTAGTTAATCCATTGTCTACCACTGCTAGAGATTTTTCTAGATTTATTTGTTCTAATTCCCGTAGTCTCTCTGCGGCCTCTTGTTGGGATATTTTCCAAATTTCATTGTAGACAGCATAATAGAAACGTTTCTGACGTGGCTTCCTGGGACCCATTAAAAAATCCCTAAGATCCACATCCTGTGACAGTAAGGATAAGTGCTGTTTCACCTGTGTGAGTGTTGAGGTTTTTAGCCAATCGAGGGACAACTTCCCAACACTGTAGGATGTCACTACCCCTGGATGTTGTCTCTGTACATAACGTGGATCTGGCCTATGGATACTAAACCCTTCGGTTTTACCCATGAATCTTGCCTGACAACTATTAGTGTCTGTGGGCCAAATCAACCATTTTCTCCAATCGGGGTCTGATCTGTTGTATTGTATAATGTCATCTACTGTAATCTCTTTTCGTGATGTTATATTGTCCTCGGTGTGTGATGGAGTTGGCACCCGAGGTGTGTTCAAGTCTTTGCTCTTAGCTAGTCAAAGGCAAGACGTCTGTTGCATTGTCTTGTTCAAAAACATGATTTGTTGAGGGATGAGGCATGCTCTAAACAAAGCTTCTGTCCACTGTACTTGCCATTCCCTAGTACCCCAGACTGATTTTAGGTTTATGGTGTCTTTCCACAAGTCAAAACCTTGTTCCGACAACTGGGCAATAAAGGAAGCAGAGTAAATCTGTTTGGTGTTTGTCAACATATTTTTGTGTGCTGATGTTGGTGCAACCTTATAATAGTATGAGGCTGGGTCAGACATATTAAACCCTGAAAAATATGGAAATTTCTGTGTAAATGTTTTTGAACTACCTTTCGGCGGTGTTGGACAATGTTCCCACTGGTGGTATGTGAACACATTTCTAGGATTTGCAGATTTATGCAAAAAATTATGACCATAATGTTGATAACAATACATACTCTCGAAATCTGATGTGCTTTCCAATGTTTCATTATTAGAAAACGCAGCAGATTTTTCCAAATCAGATAACATGTTATTAACAGTTTCAAAATCCCAATGATCGGAAAATGTACTTGAGGTAATGATATCACTCAATGATATTTTAAATAAATGAGGAATCCTTAAAATTTCAGTTGGACCAAATATATCGAAATCAACCTTGTCCCACATTATACCATCAGGTATAGGAACTGCTGTAATGTTCACTGATGAAAAGTCTCTTTGTTCTCGATGAGATGATTGGTGTGCTTTTAAAAGTAAGTTCACCTTTTGGGCTGCAGAGCTTTGTCGAATATATTTCCCATTAATAAACATACTAAAAACTATTATCAAGCCTACCCAGAAAAGAAAGAAAAGTATCCCGGTGATTATCCATAGTTCTACCCAGGGTGACATCAGGTAACTCTTTTTAAGAAAGTGCATAACGTCTTTAACTTGCTGTTTGTGTGATGTTTTGGCTGGCGTTGTTTCCGGTTCACTTGGATCCAAAGAAAACGTATCAAAGTTTATGAAGTAGCCAGAAGCAGTTCGATCAATTGTTGGAATTGCATCAGGATTTGTTGAAATCGTGGTTTGCTCATGTTGAGGCATGTTGACGTAGACATCTGTATTTGGTCTAACAGCTATTTGTCTTTGATTTTGAGTTTGATTTTGAAGTTGAACTTCAGGTTCAAGAGGAACGAGTTCCATAGCATTGTTGCATAGTCCTGCATTCCGTGTTGGAGGCTCTTCAAACGTGATGAGTCTTTCCGTTTGAACTTCTTGGATTGTAGCAAGAGGAGGGCGTCTGCTACTTTGGAGTCCACGTGGCCTACTGCTTAGTATCGGCCACATAGTGTGGTTTGATTATTACAACAATTTGTCAATTGAGACAAATCTTTTCTCCTTTTTTCCGGCAAGAGGCAGTAGAAGTACAGTTCTTGTAAATTCAACTGCTAGGACTGGTACAGGTTTTCTGTATGATGGCCCAAATTCTTTTTTGTCCGCTATTTTCTCTCTGACCAGATCCCCGACTTTTGGGATCCAGACAGGTCTTGCCGTGACTGATTTGACTTCCCCAGTGGCAGTCTGCTTCAGATGGACATTACTTTGTTGTACCCACATTCTTGTCCCAAATAGGACCTCATATGGAGTGACACCCCCTAGAGAACTTCTTGGCAATGTTGTTAAGAGCACGCTGCACTCCATACAGATGTTTTAGCCAACTTTCACCCGTGTCTAATACTCTAGCTGTTAAACATTGCTTTAAGTCTCAGTTTTTTCTCCCCACTACCGAATTTCCCTCGTGATGGTACGGAGATGAGTACTGCAATGCTACACCCAATCCTCGCATGGCCTCCTTGTAAGCCTGAGAGCTAAACGCAGGGCCCTGGTCAGAATGTAATGTGCCAATTACGTATGTCCCTATAAAGACTCGCAAATCTTTTATAACAGTTCGAGCGTCAGCCGAGCGTTGGGGCCACACCCATATAAATCTCGAGCAGGAATCCACTGCAACCATAATATACTTGTAAGCCCCTTCACATTTTAAGGGGCCGCAGTGGTCCAGGTAAGTGCACGCGAATGGTCAGTCTGATGCTGTCTAATAATGGGACCTGTGCTGGGCAAGCTACGGCGGCTCCATTTATCTGTTGACAGATATTGCAGTTTAAGACGAAGTCTTTGGTCTGCTTTGTTAATCCTGGCCACCAATAGCTTTGTTTCAGAAAAGAAACTGTTGCCCCAGCTCCTGCATGTACAGAACCCATCCCTCCATGTGCTGCTAGAATTAAACCTAACCTACGATCCATGTTTGGAATTACTCTATCCCTCACTCCAGGAATCTGAGCAAATGGAATGTTATTGGCATCTAACTTGTAGGAGTACTTGAATGGAAACCTTTTTGGTACTGCTCCGCTGTTTTTGCGGGTTGCATTAATAGCTACCATAATCTCACCGTCTATTCTCATTTTAGAACGAGTGATTGCAGTTGCGGAAGCAGTGCGTACAGCCCCCTTTGCGGCTTCATCAGCCAATGAATTCCCTTCAATGTGAACGCCATCATGCTGATGACTCAGTGTATGTATCACTTGAGCCCTCAGTAGTTCGGTTTTCAACTCCACTACCTGTTCCCATAGCAATTTATGCTTAATTGTGCCACCTTTTGCATCTTTGAACACATTTTGAACACAGTACTGCAAATATTCATTGTAAGACTGCACACAGTAAAAGGAATCGCACACAATTAGTGTGGGGAATTCTCGATCCGTATTTACTAGTGCCAGTATCAGCACTTTTAACTCTGCCAACTGTGCCGTGCAGTCTCCTAGGGACTGCGTCTTTGTGCAACTCGGGTGGAATTTTCCATCCCGCATGCGACCTTTAACGATTGTACATGCTGCGCTATATTGTTGCTTACTCCCTATGGCCGGTTGAGCAGATCCGTCAGTGTAAATGATATATTCATACTGATCTAGAGGCATTATTTTGTTTGGAAGAGGATATTATTGTTTGTATTGCATAAATGCTTGTGTCTTTAAATTTGGGTCGTACCTGTATTCTACATCTGTTGCAGTGAGAGTATTAGCCCATTGTATATATCTTGAATGTAAAGCTTTAGCATTAGGAACGCTCACCTTTGTCGCAGCCTCTAAGGCTGAAACTGGAGTTACTACTATTATTCGTTTCCCCTGAGCCAGTGCTCTTTCTCTCACTACTGTACTGCTGTTAGAATTTTTTCTGTAGATGCGAAGCGCATCTCAGCATTTATGTACAAATGTGATTTGTATGCAATTGGTACTGTTTCACCTTCATTATATGTTAGATAGGTGTACCCAGATTGACCCACAACTATACGGATCACCAGGTTGCATACGTTCACGCGTGTCTGTAAGTGTTTGGAAGCTATCATGTCAGCTTGTAAGGAACGAAGTGTATCTGTATGTTCCTGTGTCCATTGTTTTACTGAAAAATCAGGTTTTATTAAATCGTAGAAAGTCTTCACTCTTTCTGCATAATCTAAAATGTATGTTCTACCAAAATTTAGGAATCCCAGAATTGACTGTAAATTTTTCTTTTCAATGATTTTGGAGGTTGGAGCAGCACGCATTTTTCTAAAAAATTGGCTGCTAGGCTTTTCCCTTCACTTGAAAGCTCATATCCTAAAAACAGGAAACTGAGATGGACAATGTTTGATTTTTTAAAGTTGAATTTGTAGCCCTCAGATGCAAATCCCAAAAATATATATTCACTCTGTTCAAGTGTTCCCCTAGGTCTTCGTCCGTTAGATAAATATCATCCACATAGGACAATGCCTCTTCGTCCAAATTTTGAAGTAACTCCGTTACTCTGGCCAAAAACAACCCCAAGCTGTTCTTATACCCTTGGGGGAGTCGACAAAATTGACGCTGGGTCCCTAGCGCTGAGAAGGCAGTTAGATACCTGCTTTCAGGCGCTATATTTTGGCAGAAAAATCCATTTGAGATATCAAGTGTTGTTTTATACTTTTTCCGCTCAATATTATTCATTAATGCGGCACTGTGTGCATTTTGGACTGCAAATGTCTTAGTGCAAGTGTTTGAATGTCTGTAATCTAAAACTAGATGATATGAATTGTCAGGTTTCATGACAGGAAACAAAGGATTGTTCATTGGTGAGGTGCAAGTTTCAGTCACCCCTTGATATTCAAGTTGATCTACGATCTCCCTGACCTGTTTTTTAGCTTCTTGCTTTATTGGATACTGCCTTTGTGCAGTTGGAGTATTTTTTTATAGGAATTATGTGGTGGGTTGAATCCTCATCCCGTCCAACATGGTTTTTCTATAATGCCGGAGCCTGGGCTACTGCCCACTGCTGCGCATAAGTGTGTTGTAAATGCCTGGTAATATGGTCTGAGAAAGCCGGAAGAATGACCATTTCTCCTTTAGGGCAATCCATGACGAATGCTGGCGGCCAATCCTGTTCAGCTAATAAAATATCATAGCCAAACATCAGGTTCTCCCAAAAGACACCTCTCGCTGTTCTACATTTGTCCCCCTCCATTTGGAGCATTATTTCATATACTTTATGTGTGACACTTACCCTAGTATCGGGTGTTTCCACCGTGATATAATCATTCAAGTCCGCTGTCACCAGAAATTCCATCAGGATCTGGTGAGCTATTGTTACTTCTGCTGCATTGTCTAGCATCGTCAGAGCCCATTCCCCGTTCAGTAGTCGAGTCCTCACAATTCTGGGCATGTCTGATCTTTAGACCTGCAACTTTCTTCTATTTGAACTGTGGCTTTTGCTTTAGTTTCTCTTCTTTTTTAGAAGTGTAATCTTTAGCGTGCTGCTTGTCTCTGGACTTTGTATGCTCTTCTTGTCTGTCTGACCGTCCTTCCCTCTCGGAGTTTTTCAATGAATCCTGAAAGGAACGAGAGGAACGTGTATCAGTATCCTGATACCTGTCAGGTTTCCTAATGTTATCCCTATTCCTAAGGTTGTACCTCTTTTCGGAGGGCTCCTGTGGAGGAGATCTACCTCGGGATTCAGATCTATTTTCTTTAAAATGTTGTTGTTTTTTATTGTCCCACTTCTTCTTAGTGGAAGCAGGTGTCTGCTTAGAAGTGTCCTTTTCAGGACTGCCCACCAGTTGTGGTTTTAAAGCTTTCCCACCCAAACTGTCTCTGCCTAATTCTGCATACGCAGTTTCAATTATTTTGGGTAGTTCGTGTTCCTGTTCTAAAGGATTGAACTCCCTCAGGCGTTGGCAGATGGCCACTGAAGCTGCTTCCCACTTAATGTTAGCTAGTATTATGGCTGATACCTGGGCATAGTTACCTAGTAACTTCATCCCTAAGTTTAGGGCAGGTTCTGCTCTGTACTCATTTTGTATCTGTCTCAATACATCAGGTACTACTGCTAATGACGGGATACCATGAGTTCTGGTATAAATGGCAGCAAAGACTGTACCCCAAGTGGTACAATCCTCTAATTGTGGTGTTATCCCCAAGGGCAAGCAGATTGTTAGCATTCTGTGTTTTTCATACGGGGTAGTATTCGGGAATACTGCCTCTAGCTGCGCTATTTTCTGAGCTACCCAGAATGGTATTTGTTCACGTTTTGTGGGCATTTTACCCATCACTGCGTGTAATGTTTGTGGTGTAATTTTAGTTGCTGTACCCTGAATTTGAGTTCCATTTGTTGCAACTTATGCTGGTTGGACTGTAAGTGTCCTCAGGATGAATTTCGTCAAGTTCCTATAGATTTTGATTAAATCTTTATGTTGTATGAGTAAGCCTCCTGGTGGCATTGTGTCAATGTCAGGATGTGGTGTATAGGCCGCTAATATTGGCCATGTTGCCCCTTCTCTTCCGAGCGGGCCGAGTCTTACTCTTCTTCTTATGTGGGGTAGGGTGCCTTTAAACCAGTATAAGTTTATTTATTTATTTATTTATAAAGTTTTATATAGCGCGAACAAGATCCCGAAGGATATCAGAGCGCTTTACAAAAGGATGGAAGGAAGGACATAAATGCAATATCGACATCAAGTAAGAATAAGAAAACAGGAATAATCGCATAATTACAAGACAAATGAGTCAAGGAGAGTAATACAATAAACAGGTATATAGCTGGTTACGAAGGGGGGCACACTATGCGGTAAAGAAGAGCAGCATCAAAATGATGGTACAATGCTTGTAGGATCAATGGCTTTGAGCAGGTGTGCCTAGCCCAATTAAGGTAAGAATTTATTCATTAGGAATCTTTTAGCTTCCAGTTTGAAAGCAGTCATTGAGGAGATTCTGCGTACTTCCGGTGGAAGAGAGTTCCATATCCTTGGGGCAGCGCCGGTTAAGGCTCGGTGACAAGTTCTCTTTATGCTAAGGATGAGTGGTTTCAAGAGGAAAGTGTTAGCGCTTCTTGAGGCTCTACCACCACAGGATAATTCAAGCTTTTGTGCTAGGTACCTGGGAGTTTTGAGATGCAGGGCTTTGTGCATCAGAACAGCAATCTTTAACTGAATTCGAGCGTCGTAGGGCAACCATTTAAGAGATTTTAGGACTGGGGAAATGTGCTCATTTTGTTTGGTCCCTGTAACCACTCTAGCTGCAGCGTTCAGTGATGCCCTTAGTGGAGCCAGGGTGTATTTGGGAAGGCCACAGAGCGTAGCGCTGCCGTAGTCTAGCCTCGGCAAGACAAGCGCTTGAACGACCTGCTTGAAATCAGATTATGGAAAGAATGGTTTGATATTTCTAAGAGTCCTCATCAAGTGATTAGCTCCCTTACACACATTGCTGATGTGATTTTTCATATTCAGGTGCTTGTCCAGGGTGATTCCGAGCGATATGGCTGAATCTATGATGGTAGTAGGGGTGCAGTTGAAAGTGGTGAGGTGATTCAGCCAAAGGTCAGGATTGGGGATGTGGTTCGGAGGAGAGATGAGAAGGAATTCAGCTTTGGAGGTGTTGAGCAGGAGATGGTTCTCAATTAACCAATTTTGAGTAGACGTTAGGGTAGTGTTGAGTGAGATGATGTTATCCGGGGATGAGATTTTCAAGTAAAGTTGCGTATCGTCCGCATACATATGGAAGAGAATGTTCATGGAATTTAGTGAGTTAGCTAATGGTTCAAAGAAAAGGTTGAAGAGGATAGGAGATAGGGCTGACCCTTGGGGGACCCCCATGGGTACTGGATAGGACTGGGAGAGGGTGTGGTTTGCCTTGACTCTGTGTGATCTGTGGTGGAGGAAGGATGAGAACCATTGTAGCACCCGACCCGAGAAACCCATCCTGTTCTTCAGAATGGATAGGAGGTTGTCATGATTAACCGTGTCGAATGTGGAGGAAAGGTCAAGGAGGATTAGGAGGCAGGAATCATTTTGGTCAAGCATTTTTAAAATGTCATCCATAACGTGAGTGAGAGCCGATTCAGTACTGTGCCCCTTCCGAAAGCCAGATTGATGCTGGTCTAGTAGTTGGTAGTTCTCTATGTGAGCACAAAGTTGGGATTGTACGCATTTTTCTAGGAGTTTGGCTAGGGTGGGGATGTTGGAGATAGGGCGGAAGTTATTGAGGTCAGCTTAATCTGCGTTAGGTTTTTTTAGAATAGGTGACACCTGAGCTGCTTTTAGGCAGTCAGGGATCATGCCTTGTGATAGAGAAGCGTTTACAATCCTTGTCCAGGTGGGGATGAGTACATTCTTGATTTCTTTGAAGATGGCCGGGGGCAACGGGTCACTGACGTGGTTAGAAGGGTTGATATTCTGAAGAATCTTGTTGATGTCTTTTTCACTGAATGGGGTAAAGGTGCCCCATGACGCATTGATCTTAGTGTTCAGGCGGATAGGTTTGCATTTTTCTAAGCGGTCAAGGGGTAGTGCGGACCCAGAGGATGGCAGGAGAGCCTTCTTAGAGGCGAGATCAATGGTGATGAGTCTTGCTTTCTCAGTGAATAAAGCAGCAAGTTCGTCGCATGAGGGCAGGCTGCCTCCAGAGTCAGAGTGGTTTGGACCTACCACTGATTGCTCTTTGACCAATTCAAAAAGTTTCTTGGGGCGGTTAGCAGCTTGATCAATTTGGTGCCTGAAGTAATCAGCTTTAGCTCTCTTGGTTTGTTTGTTGTAGAGGCTTCTAACATCTCTAAAGAGTTTTAGTTGGTCCAAGGAGGGATTGGATTTCCAGGAACGTTCAGCTGCCCTGAGGTTGCGGCGTTCCGTGTTTAAATTGTCGTTGTACCACGGTGTGGATATTTCTGTTGAGGCATTTTTTTGTTGGAGCGTTGCAATGTCATCCATGATGTTGAGATGGTCGAGTTGTAGGAGTCGGTGAGTAACTGAACATCAACCAAGTCAGCTTGGGAGGAGAGGGCAGATTTACAGTGGGCTGCTAGTACTTCTCAGTTTATTGATCTGAGGTCCCTTTTCCAGATCTTTGATTTCGTTGGTTGACCCTTCCTCATCGACACCTCCCTGTTAATATAAAAGAGGATGCAGTGGTGGTCGGACCAATCGCAAGGGGTAAGGGTATCCAAAGTGATGGTCTGCCCTTTCGAGATAATGAGGTCTAGAGTTTCTCCTTTATTATGAGTAGGTTGGTCACAATGCTGAATCAGTTCTTGGTCATTTAAGAATGATTTAAAGCAAGTTACCACATGGTCATTAGGGTTAGACCAGTGAAGGTTGAAATCACCAAGGAAGATTTGGGACACGGCTGAGTCGACATTGCCAGAGATGATTTCCATTAGTTGCTCGATGAAGGGGAGATTGTTTCCAGGGGGTGATAAAAAGTGTGAAGTTTGCAAACCGGCAGGTTATTACTTGAGATGCTGAGACAGAGGTATTCACAGGAGGAAGGCAAAGAGGACTCCATGTGAGAAATCGAGAGTGTGTTCCTATGAATACAGGCTAGGCCACCACCCAGCTTCCGAGCTCTGTCTAGCCTAATTATGTCGTGAGTAGGAGGTACTAGGAGGTCTAAGATAGGAGTGGAGGTGGGATTTAGCCAAGTTTCAGTGAGGAGGATAATGTCTAAGTCATTGTGTTGGATGAGGTCGAAAATATCGGAGGCGTGTTTATTGGCTGACCTGCAATTTAGTAGTACACATTTAAGATGTAACAGATTTAAGGGGGAGGGAGTCTGGTTATCATTATTGATTACTCTAAGATTGTGAGGAGGTTCTCTGTTCGGGTTAGAATGGATGGCTTGTATTTGTCTCGGCGGGATCATGTTGGAGTTGAACCTAGTAGAGTACGAGTTGTGAAGGTCGTTGAGATCATTGAACGCCAAGTAGGTCTCAAATCTTCTGGGGCGGGAAGGAGCGTTAGGTAGGGGTATGGTTTTCGAGACGGAGGGGGCTAAAGGCTGGCCCATGCGATCACTAGCCCTAGGGGAGGCTCTGGGCAGATTCGCAGAGGTGAGGAAGGAGCTGATCACGGGGTAAAGATCATTTGAGAGGGCTTTCAGGTCATGTAGTTCAGTAGTGAGACGGTGCAACTGGAGAGATATATCATCCAGGCGCACAACCACATCTGAAAGGGGTAAAGGGTGTGTTGGGAGAGCGAGCGGAAAGGGGGGGGCTCGGTGTAAGCCCGTGGGGTCCAAGGTGATTGTGAGTGGTTCCTGGGGAGGGAGTTGAACATTTGGGACTAGCGGAGCTCCATGGCCTTTGGATATCGAAGTTGGAGCATTACCGGGGGTGGTATAGCCATTGAGCTGAGTGTCAGGTACGGTCCAAACAGGAATGAGTGGGTTTGACCAATCATGGTCGGTGGAGGGCATTTGCCTGGACTTCAGCATAGTATGAGGTGTGGGGAGAGGGATGAGGGAAGAGAGATTGTTCGTTGAAGACACTGACAGTGGCTCACACGGGGATCTCTCCGATCGAGGAATGGATAGAATCGGACTGGCTAGCTGTGTGCCGAGTGAGTCCGAAAAATTGCTCATCTTCTGAGTCGGGGGTCTAGAGGGTTGGGGGACGTCAACAGGGGACAGAGCCGCTCTGTGATCATCTAAAGGCGAAGAGTGATTTAGATAGAGTGAGGGCCTCCCCGAAGTGGTGGGGGGAGGACTGGTAATGTCCTGAGTGATGGTAGGGTGACTGTAGGTGTCATTGGGTTTCGCCGAGACCGCGTTTTTGAGTAACGGGAAGATAATGGCTATCTTAACTAGATTGACATTGGAAGCTTGGATTAGGATGATACCATTGTTATAGAGGGTGATGGTGGCATTGGCGTTGAGTGTGGACGAAGGCGCTGTTGTTAGTTTGAGACCATGAGGTGTTTTTCTGGTACCTGATATTCGGAGCATAGAGTGAAAGACTTTTCACCAACATGCTCTTTTCCTGGTGTAGAAAATGAGGTCGTTAACTCTACTACCTTTGTTTGTACAAAAGTAGACGTCCAAGATTAAAGTTTCGGGCCTAGCCCTGAGTATGTAATGCTTGTGTTTTTTGGCGGTTTTTCGATAGGTTGGATGGGTAGTTGATAATGAATGCGTTGGATCCTGAGGGATCAGGACTTAACTCCATTTTGAAAGTGTGTCTATTGGCCGGTGGTAATGACTTATCAGAGGAACATGGATGGTGTTAGGAGGAGAATTCCTGAACCAGGTGTGTGGGATAATGTCAGCATGCCCACTCCAAGATGCCCACCAAAAGCAGTGGGTGGAACTAGCCCTTTTCACTTTCTATGCCCAGCCCAGGAGTGTGGGATAAAGTCAACATGCCCAATCCAAAATGGCCACCAAAAGCAGAGTGTGGAATCAGCACATTTCTCTTTCTATGCCCAGCCTAGCATAGAGACCGGGAAGGGGGGCATCCGGTTCAGATTCCGTGACCAGAGGACAAAATGGATGCCCGAAAGCAACAATAAAGATAAACAAAATGGGCGTCCCTCAATGTAAGCATCCGAGCCAGGGAAACACCCCACCAACCAAACAAATAAGTGTTCCTAGTATGTGAGCGGAACCTCTAAATCCTCGAATGGATAATATTCCGCTGGTGCATCTCCATCTGTGTAGGAGTGAAATGTTTTTGTTCTTGCATTTGCTGCTGGGAATGTAACCCACGAATAAAATACCTCTGTTTTGTTTGATTCGTGTGCCTCAATCACAAAAACCACTATGCCACCCCTAGCTGATAAACCATGTGCAAGTAGTTTCAGGGTGACTGTATTTCTAAAGTTTGGTGCAATTTGCATTGCGCCTGCATCGTCCTCGTCTCTGAGGGGCAGATTTTGTTCCATTGGGTCTAATTCTTCGTTATTTCTTGTAAAGAAGAAGTTTTTCAAGGAACTAAGATATGGTTGTTTTGCACAATTTAGGAACAATTTGTCCTTCAAGCTTGATTAACCAACAGCTAATTTATAGGATTTTTTAGCCTACTCAGCTGTGGCGGAGTTTGTGCCAAACCACTCCAGACGTCTCTGGTGTTTTGTGAGTAGGGGTCTCTGAGAATAGCATGACTGAACTACTCAGATTCTACTTTTAAATAAGTACCCAACCAACGTTGGCGGCGCCATGTCGTGTAGTTCCTATATTACCTATACAGGATCTGCACGTTTGGATAACATAAACTGTGGGATTGGTGGCGGATGGATTCCGAGCACCCCCACCGGATACGTTAGCCTGTCTGTATTAGCTAGCTCACAGTGCCACTATAATCTCCTCTTATCACGGAGAGAATAGATTCTGGCAACCTCAGAACATGACAACGATGATCCCTCAGAATCGTGGAAACAATATAATACTTTTCCCTCAGTCACTTGTGCTCACTTAGTTTGTCTCAGAGAGTTACACAGAATAAACAGGCTGGGCGTTTCAATAAGTATTTATTGAACAGTTGTTATTCCAGTGTAGAATAGATGAGCTGCAACAACCATTAGACAGTAGCAGAGATATATGATTAGCAATACTATGAAAGTAAAGGGATGGTATAGTTCTACCATCTTGCAGAAATCATGAATATATACAAGTACATAAAACACATGATAACAGTGAGTACTCCTACGATGTCTCCCTTACTAGATGTACCTAAATGTACCTAGCATCTATGTAGGTGTAATGCCAAGAATCCCTGTAGGATCTAGTCCACCCCATTACCTGAGAGTTTAGAGAATATGGGACCCCGTCCTGGTCTCGAGTTGGACACCCCGCAAGGGATGTTAGACCACTGCTAGCTGGAGCGTCTGCATGCAGGAACCTCAGCGTCTCTGGTCAGTGTGTCAGCCGGGAAGTCACGGTCTCCTCTTTCTTCCTAAGCAAGATGTGTTGTATATATACCCATAGGTCTCCCCAGGGGTCCTACCTTGCTGCGTTACTGGGTCGGCCTAAAGGATGACGTTGGGCCTGAACTTTATACAGAGATATTATACAGGAGATGGTAATCCTACTGTTAGTCCTGCTGTGCTTCCAAGAAGCCTCATGCATAATGTATGAGAATCGAACCAGGGAAAAACCTGCGTTCTGAATGCAGTGTCATATCTAGGTAAAAGGTCAGTGCCTAAGAACCGTTATGTATGTAATGTAGGGAAGGATGTAGGTGAAAGGTTGCGATGTTACCTGCGCCTATATAGGGTACCTATATGGAATATAACACCATGCTTTCAATGTAATTGAAAACTGCTTGCTCAAAAGCAAGGATTTCTACAGGTGTAGTGTGTTGAGGGGGGCAGAATGTAGATTTTAATTTTAAACCAGTGTCACCAGAGTTGTCTTCACTGGGGCTCTGTTTCTCGAAAAAAGCCTTCAACAGTGTAGATTAAACTTGTCCAGGCGTGCATTGGGGACAAAACCTAGACCCTTATTCAGTACTTTTTCCTCAGTTTCTGTCAAAGTCAGGGATGATAGGTTGGTTATTAGACTCTGTTGGTGCTTGTCCTTGCTTGAGGTTCGCTCGTTTTGCTCCTGATATGGGTCCCTATTGGGCCATCTTCCTCCCAATGTACTTGGTTTGTGCCTTTTCTCCTGCCTCTTCCCCTTCTGCCCCTCCCTAATAAAGGTGGCCTGTAAGTGTTTACTTGGAAGGGAGCCAGTGTTTGTGTAAAGGCAGGTTTCCATCCAAACATAGGATGTTGGTGTGGTGGATTGAACTGGACTGGGAACCCTACCATCTGTGGGGCCGGATATTGTTGCCATGATTGTGGCCAATTATGGAATCATATCTTTCCTCTCTGTTTTGATTTATAACATCCCCCACTAGAGCCACTGTTAGTAGAGGAGTCATCATCTGAGAAATCCGAGTTCTTATCAGTTTTAGTGGGTGGTGTGAACTCTGGGTCAGTGTATGGATACATCTTAGCGTAAGAAAATTGTTTCTAATCTTTTTTAAATTTGTGTATTTTAGACTGAGTTAGGTTTTCCTTGTACTCATTGATCTCTTTATTTAGTTCATCCAGCTTTTTTTAAAAGCTGTTATTGTGGTCTTAACGTGGTTCTCAGTCACCTGAATCTCTATGAGCATAGCTTCCGATAGTCTTACTGCTGTCTTTATGATTAGGATTATCCAGTCACGTGTACAATGCCACGCAATTTGGGTCCAGTCCTTCCTAAATGTGGCGTCCTCTAAAAAGATTTGCGGGGCATTTGTCACTATGAGTCCTTCTGAACGCCCATGTGCTGACGTCATCACAACCCCCGTGATGATGCACACGGAAACAGCATCAGAGACCGGGACATTTAATGCGGTCCACCCGGGAGACAGGTTATCCTCGGGAACCCATGCCGGGACAGAAGTAGGTGCCAGATGCGGGCGCTTACCTTGATGAAGTGAGTAGGGCACCTGCCCAGTAAAACGCCAGACTACTGACACGCATTGGTCTTTCTGATTTTTCCAACTTGCTCATTTCTAGTGTTTGACTACAGGTAACGCCCCCCGCCAGGATCCATGGGTTATCGCACACTTGCGATCAACGTAAGATACCAGTAGTGTTATATTTCTTTGCCATGTTTTTTCTAATGTTTTTTCTAATTTCCACTCCGATAAGAGATTGAGTTTTTATTTCAATCTTACTCCTTTTGTTAAATGAACAATCACATTGTCTCCTTACAAATTGACAAGCTGGAGAGCCCGCAGTGTTCGGCTTCTCTCCCTTAACAGGGTAAATTCGGCAATTTGCAGGTGAATTTCCCTATAAATAGATCACACCACTAGCATTAGAAGTGTGATTGAAAGTATGCGTATGATGGCAAATATTGGTGGCCTCTTAGACACCTGTGTGTCCACTACTTGCATTAGGGTCACGGGTGGAATAAACTAGTGAAGATCCAGGCATGTGGCTCATGAGTCATTGCACTCGGTGAACCTAATGCTCACATTACTGCTTTGGGATGCATGATTTTCTTGAATGAAGGATCATTAACCTCACACGTTTTTTCTTCCAGAACAAGTCATTGGTAGCAGAACCGTAAGTTTGCGTTCACTTCTCACCGAATGAGTACACCTTAGCCAGTGCACTTATTTTCCCACTGGTCCTCAAGAAAACCTAGCTATTAAGCAATGAAAGGCTGAAACATGTAGACCAAATCACGACCTTACCACGGATGTTTATGACCAATTAAGTCAAAGAGAACATCCCCTTGCTTTTAAACCTAGTCCTACGACCCCACCAATACATTTCTAGGTGTCATAGAGGCAATTTTAATAATTTTCACTTGTCACTCACTTTGCACTGTCCACGAAAAAAACCCGCTCCGCTGTATCTCAGGCATTGAAGCACACCCGGGAGGCACTCGGCCTCTCGGGTGGGAACCCAATGATGAAGCATGCCACCAACTAGGTTGGTTGGTGAGGGTTCTTCTTAAAAAAGGAATCTTTTTCCTTTTGTTACTCCCTTCTAAGCAGTGATCAAAATCCGGTATCACTCCTTCATTGTTGACTGTGTTAATCTCAAGGGGACTAGGAGTAGTTCCGTCATACCCTTTCTCTCCTCGTGTTTCTTGAGATGATGGAACACTTATGACCATGAATCAATGAAAGTAGTTACCCAAAGTGAACTGCATGTAGTGAAATGCTTACCAAGTAGTCAATGACTATGAAGATGGAGGTTCTACAGGCAGGTGTAGATACATTCATAACTGGAAACCAGCCAACATTAATGAGCCACTTGCACTATGGTGCAAGGGTGTGTGCACTACTGGCAGGCACCAGGGTTTGCCAGCGCTGCTTGGACCCTGTACTCTGTATTGCTAAAAATATTAGTATGCTGCCTGCGTTGTGCTGTGAGAAAGTTTTCGAAAAGAGCCCCACTTACAGTGGTTAATGTTCAGAAAAGCTACCACACTTGACTCAATTGCCAGGTAGACGATCAATTCCCCATAGGCCTCTGACAAAACAACACTTACCTACAAAGCAAGCAGGTCAATAGGCACCTCATGTACTCAAATCAACTTAATCCATACTAGCAAATCTAAATTAAGAAATGGTGATGAAGTAGTGAAAGTAGAACTTTTTTATGTATTTAAAACAAATCTAATCTAACTACACTAATCTAGCCAAAACTAACTACACTTAGCAGTACATTACACTAAACTAACCTGTCTAAAACTACCACCACCTACCTAGCCTATCCTAACTAACCTTAACTCTACCCTATTCCATCTTAACTTATCCTAAACTATCTTAACCACTATACACAAATGACAAGTCAAACAGCTACCCTCACCCCCTTAATGCACATATATCAGCACAATACAGAAAACAACCACATCCTAAAAATACACTACCTATACATTTAAATCTAAACAACTATATATATTTTGGGGGTTTTCTGAATTTGTTTTTTTTATAAAACATATACTAAACATCAACCACCCACTCACTAAAAAACCTTTGCCTCTAAAAACACCTACAAACTACTACCTAATAACATATATTAAACAACTTACACTACACCTAACCTAAATCCTAAACTACAGCATGCCTGCATTACTATTACTAATAAAAAATAAGCAACATTAAAAAAGGGGAAATGGGAAATGTCAAAGGTAGAGTCATATTTGTGCACTGATGCACTCCATTGCCTCCTGTAGTGTTAGCAGTATGGCATGCAGAATGGACAGCTCTCCCTCAATTCCTGCTATACGTATTTTCAGCTCCTGAAGGTCTTTGAGTGCCTGGGCCTCAAATAAGGAGCCTATGACAGGGGATTGTTGTAGGACCTGTATGGCAGGCACTTGATGTGCAGACGATGGGCCTGGAATGACCCAAGGAACATCCTGCATCTGTTGGGCACCCTCCGGTGTAGTGTGGATCGTGGCCTCATTGTCGACATTGCTAAGTTAGCTTAGGCCTAGCTGCCATGAGGCCTCTTTTGCACACGTTACTTCGTGACTTTGTTTTTCCAGACTCTGCTTGTGCCTACGTTCATGAGAACTGTCTACATTTCTGCCTTTCACATTTTCTGCTGTTCTCTGTGGTTTTCATCTGCACACGATGTACAAGGTCGAAAAACAACGTCCCTTGTTATTCTGTTCTGGTCAGCCCCAAGCACTTAGACATAACACAAAGCACAGCTGCACTGCTGCACTGCTGAAATTCGAGTGCTTTTAATATTGCAATATACCTGTTAGAGGCACTTGGAGAAAAACCTTTCCAGGGAGAAGAGCTGTGCTTGTCCGATGATGTAAACCTTGCATCTAGTTCTTGAGGTATGGGGGTCACCCTGACAAAGCCCAGAGGTCTTCTATTTTTATAATAAACTAGTTACTAGCACGGGGAGGGTGGCAAGGCATTATAGTCCTCTATCCACTGTCTTTATAAAATGCTGTCCCCGTTTGTATTCTATGGAATTGTAACAATACTTACTATTTTGTCTTTATGCATTATGCTGCTAGTACTGGCATGTGTACTGTGTCTTAGAGCATGTTAGTTGAAATAAACATTTTAAACTATACTGTGTCTCTTAATACGCACGTTTTGGACAAGTATGAGTGAGTAATGAAAGAGTGTTCTTGCTCCCGCGATTCCTGAAAGAGTCCGTGTTCTGGGATGTCTAATCATTGGTAGCTTCGCTGTAGTACGGAGAACGAATGAGAGACTATAGCTAGTCGGATTGGGATTTTGGGCACTAAGGTGGACGGTTGGTACACCACCGTACACCGAGGTCCTGTTTTCCTGCGCATAGTTCTGTATATGTGCAGAATCCCCGCAACATGGCGCCACCAACGTTTGGTCTGCTTCTTATCTGCGAGACGCTTGAGTAGTGCTTGTACTTGTCCACAATTCCCCTCACTTCTGTTTCCGGAAACGGGTGTGAGGGTGTAACCTCCTATATTGATGTTTTTATAGGTTCTTTCAAGCTTGAAGTTATTAAAAGGTATTCTCTTTATTGTTAACCCTATGTTGCGCTGCCACGCACTAGGTTGTTATTCATTCTTGGTCTTAATGGCTGTGAATATAAATATCCCGGCACATAGCCGCGCTGCGCTCCGAGCTCATTTGACAGCGTGTGGAGTGCCTGACGCGGGTGTCGCTCTCATCTTTGTGGTGCAAGCTGAAGCAGCTTACCACTTTGAGGTGTTTTATTCATGGGTCACTTTTCCGGCGGTGGATGGAGCTGATAATTTGTTGCATGTGTACACTGCCATGGCCCTTCCTAATGCTTATCGGCCTTATCAGGCTCTTGAGGTTCCGCTCACGGCATGGCAACACCGAATTTGGTTTAATGGCGCCCTCCCACACCCGGTCACCCCGATTCGTTTAGTCCCTTTATCGATTGATGGGGCCGCTTGGCCTGTTTTGGCCGGGTACACCCCGCATCCACGTTATTTAGCGGTTCCGGTAGATGAACTGCGCGTGCTGCATACGTCTTTGGTCCGTGTGCACAGAGCTTTAGTACAATATGTCACAGGCAACGTCCAGATGGCCCCTCCTGGAGTTGCAGCGCAACCAGCTGGGCCTGGCGGTGTAACTATAAGTCCCGTCATGGGTAATTCGGTGATGGGCAAGCGCCCACAGAATAAGGATGATTTACCTTATTGGCTTGCTGAGAAATTTGACCAGCTGGAAGCGGTGTTTCCGAATACCTCTCCTGTGGATAAACACAGAATTTTGACTATTAGTTTGCCAAAAGACTTAATTCCCGAGTTGACAGAATGCAACAACTGGGGCAAGGTATTTGCGGCAGTGTATGCGAAGTGTTTCGGCACTCCCTCAATGACAGTCCTCCCCGCCGTGATTAAGTGTGTTCAAGACGAACATGGCCCTGAAGCAGCTGTAGAATTGGGGATGAGACTACTGGGGGTGTTCGATGTAGTGGCTGATCTAATCCTTGCAAATGTCCTTGCAAATGTCAAGGGTGATGCAGTTAACTTTCAAGTAGCTAACGCTTTGGCTTTGGTCCCAGAACTGGAAAAGCCTCGCGAATTACTGAAAATTATTGCACAGGCTTATAAAATCATTGGCTGCAATAGTTTGGGAGTTAAGCCTTTTGCTAAAACGCAAACTCAGACACAACCACCACTAAAATCTCAGTCTGATAAAGACGAGAAACCGTTCTTTTCTAAAAAGAACTGGAAACTAAAGAGGCAGGGGAAGCAACAGCAGAAACAGGGGTCGCGTGCTGCGTCACCGGCTTCCGAGTCTTCTGAACGCACTTATGATTTGCACGACCGAGCGAGAATTAAGTCTCCTGACAGGTTTCAGGACCCTGAACAGCGTTCTCCTCATTCTTCACAGGCACCATCGAGCTCACAGGCTGGTGGAGGAGATCACCAGGATTGAGGCAAGGGTCGCGATGCCCCACAAGGACGGGGCCAACCTCGTCAGCCTGGAGGCAAGGGGAAACAAGAGGAACTTCCACGTTCTTGCCCTCAGTTTCAGAAGAAAATAGTTGCAGCTTTAACAGCGAGATATGCCACAGACGGTGAGAACGAGACTCCTGAATTGGACGTGGGCAGTGATGCTGCTAGACAGCGCTGCAGAAGTTACCAGAGTGCGGGAGGCACTACGTCCTCATGTGGAGGCAACAGCAACTGACACTTTCATTACTGTCGCGACAGCTGACACCCGAGTGGCACCCCCTGACAGACTATTTAATATAGTCCTTCAAATTGAAGGTGACATTGAGCGTGTTAATAAAAGGGATTTTTGGGGAAAATCTGACCTCTTCTTACGACATATTATTGGCGGAGGCGGATTGGCCACCACCATTTGTTCTCGCTGCTCCGAGAGGGGAGGAAGTAATCCTTCCAAGTTTTTCTCGTCATGTCCCCAAGGAGCATGCGGAGGCTTTCGCAGCTGAATGGGCTGTGGCCCAGGCCCCGGCACTGTACCGTAATCACGTGGGCTGGGATGAGGTTTCTCCCCCCCATGAAATACCGTTGCGGTCTATGCCACAGGCTCAACCCCAATATCCCCTCCGGCGGGAGGCTAAAGGTCCAGTTTCAGAGATTCTGACACAGTTAGAATATCAAGGAGTAATTGAGACATGCGTGTCACCAATGAATAACCCCCATTTTGTGGTTTCTAAACCCGATGGGTCGTACCGCTTAGTTTTAGATTACCGGCATTTGAACTCTCATTGTCGACCCTTTGCGGTACAAAATACCCATAGTTCTGCGCTAGTAGACAGTCTTGTTCGTAAAAAATATAAAACGACACTTGACCTTTCCAATGGATTTTACTCACACAATTTGTCCCCTGAATGCAGTCAATGGACCGCGTTCACTTCCGGTGGAAAACAGGTAAAATTCCGGCGTTTGCCAATGGGCTACAGGAACAGCCTGGGGGTCTTCGTCGCCTGTGTTGTCTCTTTGTTGGACAGCATAGACCCATATGCGTATTCGTAGGTGGATGATATATATCTGACAGACAACGAACTATGGGCGCATCTTTCCCTGTAGACCACATTATTCTTGAATTTGTGGACTTCGGTTACAAATTTAATTTTGCCAAATCACACATCGCAGAGTACGCTGTGTTGTTTTTGGGCTAGGAGCTCAACAATGAAGGTAGGGGCTTAGCTCCCCACTTCCTGGAGAAGTGCGCACTTCTGCGCCCTCCAACGACCCTAAAAAAACTTCAGTCTTTGCTGGGATTTTTGAACTTCGGGCGTTCTTACATTCCCGAGTATGCCCAGCGTATCAAGCCTCTTTATGCCTTGATACAACCAACCTTTTCAAAGTCATGCTGGCTTCCGGAACACTCAGCTATTCTACAATCTTTGCAGTCTGATCTACTTGAATCTAAGTTCTTGTTGACTCATGTTAACCACACGAACCTGGTGATCAGAATCGTGCCGGGCGCAGTGGGTTTCACTTACTTGACGTTTAACGAAGGTGACACAGTACCTATTGCATACAAATCGCATCTTTACACTTCTGCCGAGTTGCGCTTTTCAACTTTGGAAAAAGCTTTGACTGCAGTGCAAATGGCGATTCTTAAAGAACGCGCACTGGCACAGGGAAAACGCATTTTTGTGGTAACACCATATCCTGCCCTTGAGGCAGTGACAAAGGCAAGTGTACCAAACTCTAAGGCTTTGCACCCCCGTTGGATACAATGGGCTACTTCTTTGACATCTCCGGATGTCACCTTTATCTTTGATTCCTCTCTTCAGACTCAGGAGTTCTTGCAGTATGAATTTGTTCATCCGCCTCCTCTGTCTTTACTGTCGCTTGAGGAGTACAAATGTATCATTTACACCGATGGTTCGGCGCAACCGGCCACGGGTTCTAAGCATGCTTATTCAGCAACATGTGCTATTGTGGCAGGTACCATGGTGAACGGTGAGTTCAAATCAAGTGTTGTGCACACGCAGGCACTGGGAGACAGTACCGCCCAATTGGTCGAACTGCGTGCTTTGGTGCTGGCACTTGAATTTGCAGACCCAGATGTGACTACTCTCATTGTATGCGATTCTTACTACTGTGTTCAGTCTTTTAATGACAACTTATTCTTTTGGTCTCAGAACGACTATAGAGATTCTAAAGGCAGCGCAATTAAGCATAAAATGCTTTGGGTTCGAGTAGCAGATCTTAAACGACGTCTGCCTCTCACACAGGTGATTCATACTCTTGGCCACCAGCGTGTGGGTGCAGACGCAGCCAGTAACAGTTTGGCGGACGAAGCTGCCAAATCAGCAGTAGCCACGTGCTCAGTAGCAGCCGTTACAAGATCCATGACAAAAATAGATAAAGAGATTTTGGCAGCTATTGCTGCTACTACGGAAGGTTCTAATTACCCACAAGGTTTCCCTTCCAAGTACTCTTATCACTTAAGTCCCGACCAGGTTCCTAATGTAAGAATTCCAGACATTGGTGATCGGCTGATTCCCAACGCGGACCGCAGAAATTCTTTGATAACAGCCGCACACGAAGGCTTGGCTTCGGCCCATGCTGGCGTGTCTGCAACTGTTTCAATCTTGCAGCAGCATTATTGCTGGCGTGGTTTATATAAACAGACCCGTAATTATGTCCTTTCTTGTGACATCTGTCAGCAAATTAAGCCCTCTACGGTTGCACGTCAGCCACAAACACAGCTCAGCATTTCTAATAAACCTTTTGGTTGTGTATATCTTGATCACTGCGGTCCATTTTCTTCTGATACTGCATATAAATACATCTTAGTTGCAGTTGATTAGTGCACACGTTTCATCTGCGTTTGGCCACAACGCAGTGCTGTCGCTCGAAATGTCATCAGAGATTTGCGTGTCTTTGTGGGAATTTTTGCCTGTGGCACCTTCCATTCCGACCAAGGTCCAGCGTTCGCCTCTGAGGCGTACAAGGATGCGATGAGGTCTTTGGGGTGCTGGTGCAATTTTCGTCTCCATACAGGCCTGAGGGCAACTCAATTGTGGAGCGAATGAACCGCGACTTAAAGCAATCCTTGACAGCTAGAGTCTTAGGTACTGGCAGGAACTGGCTGGCCCACTTGTATGGCATGCAACGTGCACTTAATAATCTCCCTAGAAGATCTCTGGGTGGGCGGACCCCGTACCAAATGCTCTTTGGCATACAGATGTTTGTGCCAGACCTTGATGGTCTAGACATGGCGGCAGCTGCCGCAACCTTTGACGTAGATAATCATTCTACTATGTTACAGGACTTACAAGAGACCCGTGACAGACTTGCAAGTGAACACTTACCCTCAGCCACTGATGCTGCACTGCAGATTCCGGTTGCCGGCTGGCTTCCGAAGATTGGAGATATGGTCTGAGAGAAGGTGGAGAACAAAAAAGAATTTGGCCCCTCTTATTGTGCACTGGTTCCAGTCCTTGGCTTGAAGGGTACTCGTACAGTCATCTTACCACTGCTTCCAGGTCGCAAAGACAACAGATACATCTCAGTGGACAATGTCAAGCTACAAGATCTGGCCGATTCTGAATAGTGTAACACCTGCTGTATCAAGTCCAGCAATTTCCAGGAATCCTGCTGGTGGCCCTCCAGTCACCACGTGTAACGATGTTGCCATTGGGATGGTCTCTCTACCAGATCGCCTGCTCGACCCACCAGCTTCCTCCTGCAATGAGGAAACTGAGTATGCTTATCCCACAAGCGAGTCATTGGCTGGTTTGCCTACAACACCACTGAACCAGTCCCGCTTTTCTTTTGACTCAACTTCCACTTCATCATTTGTCCCAACCAAATTCTGTGTTTTTGTATCCTGGTTTAGAGACAATATTTTGGTCCCTCCATGCACATACATCTGGTTGGTGCTATTTCTAATTTTCCTGTTCATGTCAATTGGCTTTGTGACAGTTTTTTTCAAGCTCATCAATGGTCACTATTTTCCAGAGCGCTCCTCAGTGAACTCTGTTGCTGGAACTTTAGCTTCGCACTCTTCTTCACACATCATGAAGCATGACCAGACATTTGTGAACATTTCCGCCTTTCCAGTCGCTGATGGCATCGTATGGGATGCAGTGAATTTCCAAATTCATGGACCAACAGAAATTATCAATGTTCCAAATGTACTTCGTATTTTCATGGGTGATGTGGTAAAAAGAAACATACGTTCAGATGATTGGGATGTCCATGCGATTCAATCCTTGTTTTCCGATTTGAAATATTATGCTGCTTTTAATGCTGGCATTTGTATTTAAATTCTGCTAATTATGCCAATTTGTGTTGTTACCAACATTATGGTAACCATTTCCTGCATAAATCTAGTACACTTCGAGGTAGTTTTAATTATACCCAGTGGGAACATTGCCCCACCCCTCTGCAAGGGAGCTCCCAAACTCTGATAAATAAATTTACTTATTTTACAGACTTTGATAGGTCAAACCCAGGGTCCTATTATTTTAGGTTAAACATTTCTTCGAATCCGAAGGTGATGTTAACCCACACCAAATTGTTGTATTCCAGTTCCTTTATGGACGCATTAGCTGTTGGTGGCTATGAGCACTGGAAAGCCACCATTGATTTAAAATCTATTTGGGGCACTAAATCCTGGCAGGTACGCGGTACCGAGGCCTTACATCGCACTTGCCTCATCCCGATCCAAATATTATTTTTAAATTGTACTATATACCAAACAACTTGTTTTGGTTTGGCAACTTCTAAACAATTGAATGCACCTACCATTCCTGCGCTGTCTTCATGGCCTAACTGGAGCTTACATTTAAATTATTCCCTTGATGAGTTGCAAGCTTTCTTTCAAAATAATTCATTTAATGTCTCTGCATTAGATCCCTCAGAATGGTTGGTGTGGCCTACAGCTTCTAATGCCTGCCAACTGCGTTTTCATAACTCTGCTCCTGGTTACAAACAGGATAGACCTGATCCACGTTTTCCTAACACACGTTCGGTTACAACATATTCAGTTGGTAAATTATGTAAACAGTGGTTGCAGCACGCTACACTAGATTCTGTGAAACAACATTTATCCGTGTTATCCAGTAACATCGATCTGGCCGACTTTGTTCTGGGACCTAGAGGTCCGAGACCAAAAAGATTTATTTATGCGACTTACAATGAAATCTGGAAGCTTTCACAAATAGAAGCTGCTTCCCGTTTACGGGAAATAGACCAAGCAAATCTAGAAAAAGTACTTGCTGTTGTTGACAATAGTATTAACACTCTGTCTTCCCACATTTACACATTACATAATATTGTTTCTTCTGTTGTTGATATTGTACAAGATGAAGTGTCTGTGTTATATCATGGTCAGAATCAATTGCGTTCAGTGATGCAGTTTGCATGGACTTGGCAAACTCTGAAAATGGGGAAGGTACCATGGGATTACTTAAACGCTGCTGCATTGTTTTTGCCGTTTAATTTGACTGAGATACAGCAGTTCATGTCCATGAAAGATGCAACATACACTCTTCTACATATTGAAAAAATAGATCCTTTACCTTTCTCTGTGGCGGAAACTGACTCTGCAGTTTGGCTCATACACGGGGTTATCTCTTTGCCTTTCTCTTTGTTTGAATTCAGTTCCTGCATGAAACATTACCCGATAGGCCGTTTTAAGCCTTTGGGTAGTACCTTTCTGCTTGAAGTGTGGTCCTTGCCTTTCACATACAGATGCCTGAGGGATGAAAGAGAGGTGTACCTCACAGGGGAGTCTTGCGATTCTACAGTGGGTTGTTCCCTTGTTTGTAAAAACATTAAATTGCATGGGGATGTAATGTTTCCGCCCCGAATCTTGCATGTGTTTTAAAGGGTATTCCTGTTCCAGCTATATCACCTACTTTCACTATGCTTGCTAACGGTAGCTATCTGCTTTTAAATAATCAATATTGCTGTGGGTTGCAAGCTGGCATACCCTACATTGTAACAGTTTCGCAACGCGTAGTATGCTGCAAAAATATGCTTTTTCCACCCCCGCTTGGGAAGTTAGATAGTTCCATTTGGCCGTACATACCGACTTTGAAGGCAGATTTCAATAAATTGAGCAGAATAAAGACGCTATTATTAAACCAGGAGGTTATGCTAACTTCCGCACGGGAGACCTTCGTCCTCCAGGTGGCCAGCGCCCACAGTGAAATACAGGCCCTTTTAAATACTAACCTCCCCCAACATTTCGGTGAACTGATTCACCGTGTATTTAATGCATCTAATACCAATGGCCTTGTACACTTAAAGTTGTGGGATCTGGCCTTCTGACGTCCTTTCAGACAATATTTGGTGTAATACCGGCTTTTATTCATTCAATTTTTTCCAGCGTCTTTGGTGGATTCCCATTGATCCTAGCCTTAGCTGCTGGAATATTGATTTTGCTTTGCCTGCTGCACAATGGCTGCACCTCTTGTGGGCCTACACAGCCCAGGGTGACTGCGGATGCTCCGTGACCGTATGCATGAAAGTTTCGGTTCACTACCACTGGCAACACTCAGCGTGGCTTATGGATTATCTTTTCGCTTTGCGTATTTCACTTGCATGCAACCTGTGCTGTCCTGTTTACGATGTCCGTTCTCATGGTCCTTGGATGTATGCCTCTCCAATACGTCTTGTTCGGACCCGGATTTCGACCAGTTAATAGGCCCCTTAATGGCCCATGAACGGGAATGTTCCGGTGATGGATTAATGGCGCGTGTGGCTGCACTTGGAGTCTTGGCACAATGGGATATCTGTGCGGCTGCTCAGAATCTCCTACAACACAGTTATATTGAATATCACGCAAGTTGTCCCGCAATGCTGATCGCTGCTCCCTATTATGAGGAACATGAATGCAGTTTTGATTTGTTGAACTGGATGGCATCTCTTTTTTCAAACGATGAGAATGATGTCTTTTTGGAAGGTGTTGCAGTCTTCTGCGCATTCACTCTGATGGATTAGTTGTGTTGGCTCTCAACAAACTGCAAAACCGGATTTTTTATCCTCTTTGAGTGACCATTTTCTTTTTGTGGCCCTATTTGGACTTTTTTTTTTCTTCCAATTTTTTCCAAAAACTTTTATCACATATAGACGTTTGCATTCTGCTCCATCTATTTGAACTCTGTTTTCATCCTATGTCTTGACCTATGGACTGACCAGGGGAGGGTGTAGTGTGGATCGTGGCCTCATTGTCGACATTGCTAAGTTAGCTTAGGCCTAGCTGCCATGATGCCTCTTTTGCACACGTTACTTCGTGACTTTGTTTTTCCAGACTCTGCTTGTGCCTACGTTCATGAGAACTGTCTACATTTCTGCCTTTCACATTTTCTGCTGTTCTCTGTGGTTTTCGTCTGCACACGATGTACAAGGTCGAAAAACAACGTCCCTTGTTATTCTGTTCTGGTCAGCCCCACGCACTTAGACATAACACGAAGCACAGCTGCACTGCTGAAATTCGAGTGCTTTTAATATTGCAATATACCTGTTAAAGGCACTTGGAGAAAAACCTTTCCAGGGAGAAGAGCTGTGCTTGTCCGATGATGTAAACCTTGCATCTAGTTCTTGAGGTATGGGGGTCACCCTGACAAAGCCCAGAGGTCTTCTATTTTTATAATAAACTAGTTACTAGCACGGGGAGGGTGGCAAGGCATTATAGTCCTCTATCCACTGTCTTTATAAAATGCTGTCCCTGTTTGTATTCTATGGAATTGTAACAATACTTAGTATTTTGTCTTTATGCATTATGCTGCTAGTACTGGCACGTGTACTGTGTCTTAGAGCACGTTAGTTGAAATAAACATTTTAAACTATACTGTGTTTCTTAATACACACGTTGTGGACAAGTATGAGTGAGTAATGAAAGAATGTTCTTGCTCCCGCGATTCCTGAAAGAGTCCGTGTTCTGGGATGTCTAATCATTGGTAGCTTCGCTGTAGTACGTAGAACGAATGAGACACTATAGCTAGTCGAATTGGGATTTTGGGCACTAGGACGGTTGGTATACCACCATACACCGAGGTCCTGTTTTCCTGCGCATAGTTCTGTATATGTGCAGAATCCCCGCAATACCGGTGGTTTTTTGGGCTGGGACTGTCCTTGTTGTTCCCAAATTCTTGCGTTCCAGGATCCGGATGCCTTACCATGTTCATACATGATGCCCATCTTTTTGTAGGCCTTTGTGATGTGCCGGATGTGTCTGTAGCACTTCAACCGTATGTTGAACTGCATGGCCTCTTCAGCTGTCATGTTGTCTGGGGAGCAAAGAAAATATGTATCAGCTAAAGTTGAAAATGTACATGATTTCTGCAATATTAGGCTAACATTTTCACACCATTACATGTGGCAAACCAGCCCAAAAGCCAAATACTGAGAAAGAGATATGAACACTTTACCTTCTGTGCATGTACTTTTTCCAATCAAACAAGGAGAATGTACTCAAGTGCTGGCAGTGTAGGCATATGAGATGGCAATGTCAATACAAAATAACTTGTGACCATATTATCCCTGAGTCACAAGCATGATGTTGTGTCCACATGGAATCGGACACATGGAACCACATGTGGACACTTTGGTGTTGGTATTGGTCATAAATATATGTGAAATCAATCATGTCACTATTGAAATGAGTTATGTCAATCAAGTACAGGTAGTGTGCCTCAGCATTAATTTACTCATCTGGAAATACGCAAGGCAACATGCAATGCTGTCTTGACTGACTCTGACTCTGTGCCAAGTAGTCAAAACATAGATGCAGGGTGGGTAGCTACCTCCCGTAAAACATAAGTGTTGTATACACTTCACCAATTCTGACTGAGCCAAATACCAGGAAACCAAGCATATAATTTCTGGTATATAGTTGTAACAATACCATGGCGACCTTAACATATCCAAGTGTCTGTACACACAATTCAGCATGGCTGCTTTCCTTGACGCTCATTAAAAATTAGGCTGCGCATGTCAGGAGTCTGTGCATGCATGCTGCAATTCTCATCTGTTAAAAAATACTGTGCTATATTTTGCAGTTAACCTTCCCATATGATTCAAGGGTGACAGCGTTGGTGCTAGCAAGTAGGCATAACGCCACCAGTAGGTGAGTAGTGTAATGGGTTATATGCTGCTGACACAGTGTGTACCTGCATGTGCTCCTTTCCACATTATATCAGAATTACCAACTCCCTGCCATTATATGAATGCCTCCCAGAAATGGGGCACAGGGTATTAGAGGCCACAAGTTAGGCATTTCACTGCATTTCCATGTGCAGACTTGTGACATGTTTTAAATGTACATCAACCAAATCTGTTTGTACTGAGGTAGGAGTCTTTACACCCTGTCACAACCTGCCAGGCTATATGTCCATACCCTGCCGTGTGGACATCTAAACTCACAATGTGCATCAGACAGGCAATCTGGTGATGATCCATCCAACACATTTTGCAATTTTTAATCTGTCACCCCATCTCACTTATGTATGATATGGACTACTCTGAAGAATGCTCAGGTACCCCTGGGGCTTGATTATATCAACATACCTCAGGTAAAGAGTTGGCAAAGAGATGAAAGTAAGTAAATAAGTCCTACAGATAATGTACTAATACACTTACAGCAACACATGTTGGGATAGCATATGCCCTCTGTCATGACTGTAATCAATGGTTAGGAATATCTTTCCCCTATAACCACACCATTTGCAGCAATTATCTTAGTAAGAACTGTTGAATTCTGATGACTAGCCTGCTGACACGGTCACAGAAGTGTGTCCAAGTCAGACATTGGAATTTGCACATAGCTACTGGAATGGGAATGGACCACAAACCATTTTAGGTGTTAGACAATATGAATGTCTGATCACGCTTATAGTCTGTCACACTGATCTCATTTTGAAGGCAAAGTTAAACGTATGTAGCATGTATGAGCATAGTATGAGCATAGTATGATGAAAATCAACAATAGTATTTGTTGCATTTGGACACACTTACTGTATATCTGTTGAGACTGTAATGCTGACTATTGGTAACACTGTCTGGGTAATTTGTTCTACCTCACCAGCACCAGTCTGATGCTCAAATATGGACATAGGCAATCATACCAGGTTCAGACAAGCTCAGCCTCGTTCATTCAACCTTGCTGCTATATTTGTTGAACAATAAGTTGTAATGTTTGTGCCATGTTTTGGGTGTTAAAGAATAAAAGTTCTGACCATCTGTAGATTTAGTGCCACATGATGGTACATGTGCCATTAGCATCCAAACAGTAGGTGAGCAAACATCACTACAGCAGGTAAAGACGCATGATTCATGTGGGCCTGCATACTTTGCCCCTACATGCACATTGACATATGTCCTTTTTACATTATACTGTGTACAACTTCAGTTGTGTTTGTACACTGAATGTAAATTAGCTACAGGTGAATGATCCACCCCATACACATCACAAGTTTACAACTATCACAGATCACACAAAAACCTTACAGAGCTATAGTCATGTACATCTTACACTTCCTGGTAGCGTTGGGATCCTTGAAGGTCTCAACTTCGCCCCTGGTGTATGATGCAGGTCCATCTACAAGACAATAATTTGAACAGCGCTTTGTGAATTTTGCATAAAAACAATGTCTACATATCATGACCAGTAATATGACATCCTAGTGATCTGGTATATTCAACACTTTGAACACACATATGTATACATTATCTGTATATATGAGATGCAGCTAATCATCTTACACGGCAGAGGTGGCTGGATGTTGAAGCTCAGAGAAATCTCACATCACATGCCTGAAGCATGCTTCAGCCATGTGAAGTTTTATGTACTGCTGGGCAGGATCATCCCAGGCCAGCTTGCACCATGACACAAGGGAGAAATCCATTAGCCCTAGCCTTGGCAATGTAGAGCTGGTCTGGAAAAGGAGAAATACATGCCACATGTAACATTGTAAGGACAATATTAGACTATTATTGTCACTGATGCATAGAGTGCTGACTAGCCACAATGCATGTTACATTGCAACATAGTGCAAGGGTGCATGCATTTGAAGGCGGCATACATTTTGACCCTGAAAGTGTCACCTTCCGGTTCAAAAGAAATTGCCAGTGGCATGTTAAACTCTCTCCCTGAACAATGCAGGACACATAAGGAGGTTAACATTATAGGAGAGTGATCATTACTTTCATCCTTACATGTCACCTGTGCATGTTTTTTTTTTTTTTTTAAACTGTTCATGCTCTGAACTTACACATCTGTGAAATCAGGTTATGTTTACAAATAAATGCATGTGAAAGAATTTGATAAGACACCTTGAACAGCCCCCTGGGGCTGGGTATTACAATTGGAAAGATGTACCCTAAATGTTTGTATCATACCCCTCAAATGATCTGCACCTCACTTGTAAGAAAAATAAAATATATATTTTTATACGGACACAACTACATGCAGATGGTAAATACATATTTACCTAGGGGGCCACAAACATCCAAGCCAAGGTGACGTAGGAGATGGGACTTGTGGGTCACCATATCTGCCCATTTGTGCTTCAGCTGATGGATGATGTGGTCAACACCAAATACCCTTGGCATGTGACACCACACTCTCCCCCAATGCTCCTTGGTGGAGTAGCCCTGGCTGACCATATCCCCAGAAGTAATCATGTTTGGCACATATTGGGCCAGCAGCCAAAGCAGGCCCCTAAACTATCCCCCAGACAGGTTCTTTGCCCTAGAATTCCCTGACATGGCCCAGCCTGCTCTATACCCCCTAAACCCAAGACAAATACCCCATAAGCCTACCTCTACCCATAAAATAGTAAACTCCTTAATGCACAAACACCCAGTAATACAATGAAAAAACAATACAATTAACAAATACAATCCACAATACACACAATTAGCCAAAGACAGGGACAGACAGGATGGCTTTTGGACTGGAAGCAAGCATCGTAGGACCGGTTTCAGGGTTACACCCCTCATCAGCCAGGATAGCAAGACAGGGACAGAGCAGACACCAACAAGACCAAAGTTCTCGACAATCCACAAGCCACTCTACAAAACACCTCCAGCACCCACCATAGACCAACAGTCCTGAGGGCAGATTTACAAGCCCCTTGCGCTGCCAGTACGTCACTTTTTGTGATGTACTGGCAGCGCATTTCCCTGCCCCATATTTACAAGGACAGGAAAAGCCACCCTGCTTGGCTTTTCCTGTCCTTGTAAATATGGCCCCTTTACACGCAGCACTTTGCGTGAAAGGGGCATTCCATGGGTGTTGCTGTGGGTGTTGCCACGCAACACCCATGGAACGAGACACATTTCCAGATTTACGAGGAATCGTAAACCTGGAAATGCGTCAGTATGCTACGCCACCCTAGGGGTGGCGCAGCGAGGCGCAACGAGGATAAATGTTTTCATTTCTCCTAGTTTTTTTCCTCTTTCAATGCGTGCTGCATTCTACAGCATGCATTGAAAGAGGAAAATGCCTGTAGTGATTGTTTTTTTGCAGGAAGGTGCCCCTTCCTGCACAAAAACAATCTCCCCATGGCGCAGGCATCCTTGCACCATGGTGCAAGGGTGCCTGCGCCGGGGCATGGCAGCTGTTTGTGCGCCAGCGCTGGGGAGAGCACAGGAATGTGACATATCATTGTAAATATGTCGCATTCCTGTGTTCTGAAAGTGCCGCAGCGTGGGGCAGCCAAACCGCTTGCCATGCCTCGCTGCTGCACTTTCTTGTAGATCTGCCCCTGTAAGTGTAAGTGAAACTAACTTTCACACTTCCTAGTTTGCAGCCTGCCACACCCATTTCATCATTTCCCGGGTGCATCCCACCTTTTTTCGACATTTGGTTGTTTTATTATGATGCATTGGAAGTTAAAGGGCCAATGCATCATTCCTGCAATGCACATTAGCACTTCTACAGTCATTACCAAACATTGGCTTAGATGTGTGACTTCCGACCAATGCAAGTGTTGCAATGCACCGCGCAACAGGGCCAATGCGTGGTTTGCGACCCATGCAACTGGACTAATGTGTATGTTTAACTGTTGAGCTCTTTGTGATGCTGGATCACACACATTGGCCACCCTGTCATTGGCCCAGGTCTGGAGCGGCACCACTTGGCAGCTCTGTGTGACAGAGGGCAGCGTTCAGGTGGTTAATCTGGGTGGTTTAAATCTGTCATGTGCCTGTAACATCAAGACAAGTGGTGCAGCATATACAAGTGGATCAGCAGATTGCACAAGGAGTCAGCTTGGGTCCAAGGAATGCATGTGCAGTCCCTATCACCACACCAGGTGAATTATTAGGCAGCATTGCAGCACAGCAAGGCAGACAATATGGGCTGTAGGTTCATACATTAGTTGCCACAGCCATTACAAGGGTACACACCTGGACGTCTTCCACAGTCATATCTGCATGTAATTATGGCTCCTGTGGCCTATGTGGCACCCAAATATATTCCCAAATATAGGCCATCTATTCAAGCAATATGTGGGAAATCTGTCATTGTGACATGTCACAGATGCAAAAAAAAAACACTTAGAGGGCGATTACGATGTTCGGTGGACTTGTGTCCTCCCGACACAGTCTCGTAAACTGGACCAACCGACCTCTGGTCGGCAGTGCCACCCGCCTTATTAGGATGCGACTGAACACTGTTCGCTCACATTCCGACATTTCCCCACAGGAGCATGCATTACGGCCGTAAACCAGCCGTAACACATGCTCCCATAGGGAAATGGAAGGTGTTGCTCATCCCTGTGTCCCGTAACAGGCACCTTAAGGTGCCTGCCATGGGGTTCAGGGATCAACAGGGGGGCACAATAGGTGTCCCCTCAGCCCCCAACCGGAGGTCGCACACACAAGGGGGCCATGCTTGGGGCCACCAAACACGCTTTCCGACCTGTTTTCCATGTCGGACAGGCTAGCATGGAAACCATGTCGGAAACCGTGCATCAGAAAGGACCGCCCTTTGGGATTACAAGCTGGTTCCTACTGGCCAATGGGCTCCTTGAACCCATCAGAAGCCAGTCGGAATGACCGGCCGGTTTCAATTCCAACCGGCTGATACATAATCAGCCTGTCGGAATTGAAACCGACGATGGGGGTCAGAAAGCCTCTGACCGAAGGTCGGAGGCTTTCCAACCTTCATCGTAATAGGCACCTTAGTAAAGCACAAATACAGACTGGCTCAGCCATACCACAGTGTAAGTTCCACCCAATTTGCACATTTCCAAATTTTAGAACACCATCAGTTGTCAACCTAAACTGCAACATGTTTATGAGAGTCAACCATGTCTTATACACAAAACTAGAAAAGGTCATTCACGTAATGTAGTGGCACAGGCACTTCAGTACTCATGGGTAAATGTATGGCCTGAGATGTGTGGCACTTCCACTATGCAACATGGTACATCTCAATGGACATAATGGATATATTCTCACCAACCAAAGTGCATTTTGCAAAGCCCTGTGAGCGATCATTTGTCTTGTGTGATGCAATGCAAAAGAAAAGACTGCATTGCCTGAATCATACCGCAGAGAGGATCCAACACCCTTGCATGGGTGTACCCATGCATCTTTCATGGTTGAGAAACATTCCCAGACGTAGTACAGTAGGGAAACATGGGAATGCACCAGAAAGTCCAACCTTCCCGGGAGTGAGGTAACAAGGTGTCACACCTTTGAATCTCCTATTACTTCATATTTCACTGTGTGCTGCATTCTGTAGCACACATACATGTTGAAATATTCCTCACAGGATATTTTACGTAGCTGGAAAGCACTCCTTCATACACCAATACATTACTGCATGCAAAAGAAGCACTTGTTCACCAGGTTCCAAAGGTGCCTGTGTTAGGCCTAGCCTTGACGAGGGGGAAAAGGCAGGAATGCATTGTTTACAATTAGATGCTGCACATTTCTGTCCTTTTACTTTCACACATAGCATTGCAGAAGAGTGACTTCCTGTTCTGCACTGTGTGGCCATGTTCATATGATACCCCTCTGTTTACTGTCACAGTACAATCTTGGAGCTATACTGTGATACACATGTTCTTGACTAGCAGCTGCATTATGACATGCAGCACACACTCAGTCATTGCACACTGAGTGGTGTTACACTGCCTATTGACTGTTCTTGAGTGTGTGCGGGTGGTCACACACTACCAGCACACCCACATTCACCATGGGCACACTGTTCCACATTGGGAGCTATGTGTTATGTATGTCTTGCACAGGTACATGCTTTATGCAGATGGTTTTGCTATGCACACATAATTACAGCAACATGATGTTGGGAGGGGGTGACTGTAACACACATCAACAGCCCGGTAGAAGATGTGAGTGAACCAGTAGCCCTCAATGAAGTGAACCAGGGCTACATGGTCATGTTCACTACTACAGTTTACCAAACACCATGTTGCCAACCCCACTTTAACACTTTCTTAGTCCTGTCAAAGGCAGTAGCAGCGCATCTACTCTGAGGTCCGGTCTTTGTGTGATCTTCCTGGTCCAAGAAGACTGCACTAAATGACATAGGCCTATGTGATGGGGCACACTCAAAAGCCATTTCCCCATTGGGATGTAATAGGATTTGTGGTCTCCTCAACTATGTGCTTGTAAACTCAGTGCAGGGGATAACTGCTCTTACCATGAAAGTAAGCTCATATATCCAGATTCTACCATTGCACCATGTTATATGAGATAGTGTACGTACACATGTATTTATGTGTGACTTGTGACATGGACACTTCACACTTTTTAAATCTCTGTATACACTAGGTGATGTGAAGATTGCAAGAATAACCACATTGCAGTACTTCTCTGGGTAATGCAACACCTTGCAAGGTCTTGTGTTCATAGTGTTGTGTTACAGGCCTTTGAGTCTCATCGCATTGCTGTGCAATGCATGGTAAATATGTGATTTGTCAACTGTGGCATGATGTGATATAAATGACAGTCTGACCAGAAATTAAGTTGCATGTGTTGGGTTTTGAGGATGACCACACATACATGGCTGCCTTCTTAACAAAGGGCATTATTACATATTCCCATGTTACTAGGCCTTTGTGCATGCCAACAGTCACTCATGCTCTGTGATTGTATCTGCAACAACATTTGTTCCAGCAAAGTGCTGCCATTCTGCATGCCTCCACATTGGTGAGACACACTACAATGAGTGCTTTGACTCATGTATGGACTGAGTACCATCCGAAACACACTTTGATGCTGCAGAACAAAGCAGGACTGTGAGCTGTGCAGCACTGCACTGCTCAAGTGTGTGAGGACAGTAATGGTAATTTTGGATGCTGACATATGGCAGGCCTGCCCTGTCTCTTAGACGGAGTATACTACATCACATTGCATTTCAGCATTGGCAGTTTATTTTTTGAGCACCATGGCCCCATGTTTTTCAACGGGTTTGCTGACATGATTGTTACATGTTGAGGCCTACTCCTAGTTGAGAAGACGTGAGTGACTTGATGTTTACAGTGACTGTGACATAAAACACAAACCAATGAATGAGTTCAAACATTTATTTTGATGTTGAACATTTTATTAAATTGCAGACATACTGTCCATCATGTAACCACAAAATTATTTAAAGAAATTATGCACAATGTGATTGCGTCGCCACCGACTAGCCATTGTGTGCTGGATCTCTCCCCCATCCTCCTCCTCCTCCTCCATTGGCTCATGCTCTTCATGCTCCAAATCCCACAGGACATTAGTGCGCTGTTAGAAATGGGATCTCTGGTTGGCTAAGGCTTGCGCCAAAGCCAGGCAGAGACCACCACTCTAGTCAGGGCAAGGGAGTTACACGCCAAAGATAACCCCTACTCACCCCCTTGGTAGCTTGGCACGAGCAGTCAGGCTTATCCCGGAGGCAATGTGTAAAGCGTTTGCGCAACACACACACACACTAGCAACACACTAGGCACACTACAAAAGGAACTCCACACAAGGTTATATTAAAAATAGCCTTTGTATTATCATAAACACATAGAATAGTAATCACACATTGACGCTGTGCCAACTGGCACTGGGCAATATATACAGTGGATTATATACACATGACAGGGCCACTTGGACCACTGTCAGAACCATCACTCAGTGAACATAGTAACTGTAGGACATAAAATACACTTAGAACACAACCAGTAACTACTGGAAAAATACTGTACTTAGCATCCTCTCCTGCAACATAAATCCTATTATGTAAGCAGCATCACATTTAGGCGTGAAATACATTCTGCGCTAACCTCACCAGCATAAATACATTATGCAGTAGCACATAAACAGAACTCTTAGATTAGGGAATAACCTCCTAAACATATATCATAGAATGCAAATGACCTCATAAACATAAACCACATTAGAGGCATAAATCACGGTGCATAACTCTCAGGACATGAATCACATTTCCTAGCACCACATGAATCACCTTAGGGCCTGGCACCCTACAAACCTAACAGTCCCCTTGGCCAACTGGCCTTCTCAAAGGGGCTCAAATGCCCTATGTCCCAAATGTCAGGGCGGCTGCCAATGCAGCAGAATCCAGGTGCGCAATTGCGCTGGGTCAGAGGAGTGCATCTTACTCCTATCTCACTGAAAAATGCCCCCAAAGAACTGTTGGCCTAAACGTTGCAGCTGACACTACTTGCCGTGCAGCTGTGATCAGAACGTGGGCCTGGGCATTCCCTGTGCCCTCTGGACAATAGGCACAAAACGTGGCAGTTGCCCGCTACGGCGGCGCAACTGGGAAATAACCAGAGAGGACCTGCTCGGGGGCACTCTACACAACAATGCGCCAAAGGTTGCAGCTGCCCTCTGTCTGGCGGGGCAGCTGTGGACAAGCAAATAGGCCCTGGCACAACTGTGCCCTTGGGGCCTCACTGGGGCTCTCTACATACTCTTGCCCCCATCGTTGCAGCTGCCCTCTTGCAAGCGTGGCAGCTGGAGAACATTCCCAAAACTGGAGGGCAAGGCACTACTGGCCCTAGGGACTCTCCAACACAAATGTGGCCAAAGTTGCAGCTGCCCGCTACGGCGGTGCAGCTGTGAATAAACAAAGAGGCACGGGCACTTTGGTGCCCTCAGGACCCCCATTGGGGCCCTACACACAAATATGGCCATCGTTGCAGCCGCCCGCTGCGGCGGTGCAGCTGTGAGGAACATGAAAACAGGCACGGGCACCTCGGTGCCCTCTGGACCCCCACGGGGCCCTAAAAACAACATGGCCCACGTTGGAGCGGCCCGCTGCCAGGCGGGGCCACTCAGAACATCCCCCAAGCACCGGCAATGTGCCTCGAAAGGCAGCAACACATGGAGCCCCCACTCACCGGGACTCTGGGCGTCTCCTCCGGTCTACTCTCTGGGCCGGTACTCTGCTCTCCTCCCTCGCTGGGGAGGCTTCGTCGGCTCTCTTCACTTCACCCGGGCCTGCTCCTGGGACCCGGGACTTCGATGTGGAGCCCGCAAGGCTCCGGACTTCCAGCTCTTGGTCGCGCTGTGATTGGCAGCCACGGCCACTTCCCTCAGTGGCCCCGCCCAGAGTCAGGCAAGGCCGCCTGGCTTCCTGGTCGGGCCGGGCGCCGCTTCTCCTCTTCGCGGCAAGGCGGGGTGGGCACCCGCTCGCCATTAAATGAACAATGCAGGGTGGATCTACAAAGGTGGGTCCATATTTTTGGAACCCGCAAAAGGCACCATCATGCTGAGTGGGCACCCGCAATACTCGATCTCCATAAAGCGGGGTAGGCTCCCGCTAGGTAAATAAGCAAAAATGCGGGGTGGGCACCCGCAATCCTCAACACGGGGGAATCCCTCATGCCGGGATCCCCTCTCAAAAGGGGCTGCAGCGCCGTGCTGCGAACCCCACGCTCCTCTCTTCTCCTGGGCGATTTAAATATAAAGCGCTCCCAAGGCGCTAGGAGTCCTGAAGGCCCCGGAAATCAAGGGGGCAATACAGGGCCCAGGGAGGCAAACCCTCATGGAGGTTCCTCCTGGGCACCAGCAGCATCACGCCCCAGCAAGTACAGAACATCACAAGAACAAGAACAATTTCATGGGGTCACAGCCCCTATATTTATACCACAAATCTCTTTGTCTGCAGGACAGGGCATGGGGGAACCAGATGCAACTGGTTCAGGGGGGATTTGGAGCACTTTGTTTTCCAAGCTCCTCTTCCCCTTTGTCAGGTGGGGGCTATGTGATCAGACACACCACAGGGTGCGGAGCCAGCATTGTGCAGGCTGGGCACAGTCCTATTCAGGGTCAGGGGATTACTCCTCCCACTACTCCTACTGCAGATGTCCCATTCAGCCTAGCGCTGACTCACCCTGCCCCTCCTGGAGCCACACACACCTCTCAGCCCCTGTCACTCACAAGCCAGACATGCAATTCACATCAGGCAGGCAGACACATAGCACACAGAAATGCCAACTTCTAAAAGTGGCATTTCTCCCATAGTCATAATAAATCTGCACACACCATTGCGCAGCATTTATTCTCACAATTTCATACATACTAAACTCAACCACGCTGCTCCTCCCATTCCAGGAATTACCACTGACACACACTGCTCAGGGAATCCCCAATGCATTCCTATGGGAGGACAGGCCAACCTTACCAAATGTACACAGAGAGCGCACGCACTTTCCACTGGACCTCAGTGCGAATGTGCCCAGAGGCCTAAAACCACCAACACCATGTCACAGAAAAGACAAAAAGTTTAGGGTGAACCTGCCAAAAAGGGCCAAGTCCAACACAACCCCCTTCCAGCCAAAACGCAGGGTAGACCAATCACTACCTTTATGGGCTTCCCTGCTTCGGGCGATAGAACACGGACATGGGCCCGCTCTGCAGGGACACCCTCCAGTTCTATGCCACTCTGAACCCATGTGGTTCCCTCTGGAAAAAACTCTCAGGCCCAACTAGGCTACCCCACTGGTACTCCCTAGTTGTCCACGGCCAGGACCAGGCCCTAGGCCATCCAGATGTCACTGGTCCTTGCCAATCCACAGAGTGGGGGGCAGTAACCCCTGGCACATAATAGCCATTCTCCACTCTTCCTCTCAGTGTAGTTCCAAACTGCCACTGATCCTCCAACCTAGGGTCCGCACCATCAGGCTGACCAGAGGTCACAGGCGAAGCATCTCCCCACCCTACCTCCCTTCTGAGGTTCCGCACTCTCCCAGGAGAAGCACCCCCAGAACTCAACTCTCCCACCAGTTCAGGACCTCTCTGAATCAACTGGTCTACCACCTGGGATCTAAATTCTCCGGCCGCACCGGGGTCAGAGGCGAGGACTCCCTCCCTCTGCACCCCCTTCGAGAGCCCTATACCCTCCCAACTGGAGTGGTACCCCTAGAAGGCAAACCGGTCAGGACACTGATTACAGTTGCCCTTCCGTCCAGGACAGGAAACACCTGAACCTGGCTCCCCAACCCAGGGACGGTACCATTTGGTTGGACAATTGCCCGGCGAACCAGGACTTCCTGGGGAGTGCATATACCCCCCCGAGGGTGACACATAACAAATGTGTCGTGTGACAGTCTGCCTGGCACAGAGCTCATGACCTCCTGTCCATCTGACAGTGCGTGAAGATGCCCCAGGACAGAAGTGGCGTCACCATGGTCAATCACTGGTGACTCAGCCCTTTTGGCTGGCCCCTGACCCAATGGTTCTTCCATTGGGGACTCTTTCCCCCTCTCACCCCTCAATCTGGACTTCTGCACCCTCCACTTAGGAGTGTCACTGCCAGACACCAGAACTGATGGAGGTCTGATTACAGACACTCCCAGCTCACCTAACACGGGGAGATCCCCCTCGAAGAAAGGTCCAACAGGACAGACTAGGCTCCCTACATGGTGTTCCCTCTAAGAACCATCCAGTACTGGAGACTGAGGTGCGGGCACTTCGGGACACAGCCCAATATCACTCCTTCTCCTGCGAGACAGGATGTGAGTCCCTACAACCTCCTCACTATAAGGTTACCTAGCTGGGCTACTCTGAACCACTTCCACCACTCTGGGTTGGAAGATACCTGCACCATTCATCTAGTATCACTCCCCAATGCAAGCTCCCTAGAATCAAAGAACTCACACACTCCAACAGGGATTGGCGCGACTCCGGAAATCAATTACGGGGCAGGTTCTCTCTGACACAAAAGATTGAAGAGCCCTTTAACACCATTTACCGTGCTAACCAATCACCCAAACGTCCAGTGCACCAGAACACTCATCCACATACTCCACCCCAAGACTGGTGAGACAGTATCTTACTGCCCCTGAATCTCAACCTGTCCCCCTCTTAACTGGGAACCAGGTACCATACTCTGGGAACTGGGAATGGGACTTCCTGCACTGGACTTCATATTGCTGCCACCACTGGATCCCACACTTACTAGGGATTCCAGAAAACTAAAACTGCACTCAGGGGATAATCTACCCTCCCGAGCTAGTTACTCCATGCCAATTAAGTTACCACTGTAGGCCAACCCTAGAAATAGCAGACAGCACAGGGGCAGTACAACTCCTTCAGCTTCAGGCCAACCCAAGATATAGCATGATGGCACAAGGGCAGTCAACTCCTTCAGCTTCAGGCCAACCCAAGAAATAGCAGTCTGCACAAGGGCAGTACTAAACTCCTCCAGATTCTCTGGTTTCTGTCCTTGGCAGGACACCCAACTCATAGTGCAACAAGAAAACACATTTCTAAGAAATGATACTTAAAACAAACTCAGAAACAATAATCCCCAAACATGTGACTATCTAAATGCAGAGTTTGTAGTGCAACCAGTTGTCGCTGTGGTACTGCGCAGACGCAAGTCCTATCCTCACCGCTGACCACCAATGTTAGAAATGGGATCTCTGGTTGGCTAAGGCTTGCGCCAAAGCCAGGCAGAGACCACCACTCTAGTCAGGGCAAGGGAGTTACATGCCAAAGATAACCCCTGCTCACCCCCTTGGTAGCCTGGCACGAGCAGTCAGGCTTATCCCGGAGGCAATGTGTAAAGCGTTTGCGCAACACATCCACACACAGCAGCAACACACTAGGCACACTACAAAAGGAACTCCACACAAGGTTATATCAAAAATAGCCTTTGTATTATCATAAACACATAGAATAGTAATCACACATTTACACTGTTCCAACTGGCACTGGGCAATATCTACAGGGGATTATATACAAATGACAGGGCCACTTGGACCACTGTCAGAACCATCACTCAGTGAACATAGTAACTGTAGGACATAAAATACACTTAGAACACAACCAGTAACTACTGGAAAAATACTGTACTTAGCATCCTCTCCTGCAACATAAATCCTATTATGTAAGCAGCATCACATTTATGCGCGAAATACATTCTGCGCTAACCTCACCAGCATAAATACATTATGCAGTAGCACATAAACAGAACTCTTAGATTAGGGAATAACCTCCTAAACATAAATCATAGAATGCAAATTACCTCATAGACATAAACCACATTAGAGGTATAAACCACGGTGCATAACTCTCAGGACATGAATCACTATTCCTAGCACCACATGACTCACCTTAGGGCCTGGCGCCCTACAAACCTAACAGTCCCCCTGTCCAACTGGCCTTCTCAAAGGGGCTCAAATGCCCTATGTCCCAAATGTCAGGGCGGCTGCCAATGCAGCAGAATCCACATGCCCAATTGCGCTGGGGCAGAGGAGTGCATCTCACTCCTATTTCACTGAAAAATGCCCCCAAAGAACTGTTGGCCTAAACGTTGCAGCTGACGCTACTTGCCGTGCAGCTGTGATCAGAACGTGGGCCTGGGCATTCCCTGTGCCCTCTGGACAATAGGCACAAAACGTGGCAGTTGCCCGCTACGGCGGCGCAACTGGGAAATAACCAGAGAGGCCCAGCTCGGGGGCACGCTACACAACAATGCGCCAAACGTTGCAGCTGCCCTCTGTCTGGCGGGGCAGCTGTGGACAAGCAAATAGGCCCTAGCTCAACTGTGCCCTCGGGCCTCACTGGGGCTCTCTACATACTCTTGCCCCCATTGTTACAGCTGCCCTCTAGCAAGCGGGGCAGCTGGAGAACATGGCCAAAACTGGAGGGCACGGGCACTACTGGCCCTCGGGACTCTCCAACAAAAATGCAGCCAAAGTTGCAGCTGCCCGCTACGGCGGTGCAGTGTGAATAAACAAAGAGGCACAGGCACTTTGGTGCCCTCAGGACCCCCACGGGGACCCTACAAACAAATATGGCCATTGTTGCAGCTGCCCGCTACGGCGGTGCAGCTGTGAGGAACATGAAAACAGGCACGGGCACCTCAGTGCCCTCTGGACACCCACGGGGCCCTAAAAACAACGTGGCCCACGTTGGAGTGGCCCGCTGCCAGGCGGGGCCACTCAGAACATCCCCCAAGCACCGGCAATGTGCCTCAAAAGGCACCAACACATGGAGCCCCCACTCACCGGGACTCTGGGCGTCTCCTCCGGTCTACTCTCTGGGCCGGTACTCTGCTCTCCTCCCTCGCTGGGGAGGCTTCGTCGGCTTTCTTCGCTTCACCCGGGCCCCCTCCTGGGACCCGGGACATCGATGTGGAGCCCGCGAGGCTCCGGACTTCCGGCTCTTGGTCGTGCTGCAATTGGCCGCCGCGGCCACTTCCCTCAGTGGCCCCGCCCAGAGTCAGGCAAGGCCGCCTGGCTTCCTGGTCGGGCCGGCCGCCACTTCTCCTCTTCGCGGCAAGGCGGGGTGTACACCCGCTCGCCATTAAATGAACAATGCGGGGTGGGCACCCGCAAAAGGCACCATCATGCTGAGTGGGCACCCGCAATGCTCGATCTCCATAAAGCGGGGTAGGCTCCCGCTAGGTAAATAAGTAAAAACGCGGGGTGGGCACCCGCAATCCTCATCACGGGGGAATCCCTCATGCCGGGATCCCCTCTCAAAAGGGGCTGCAGCGCCGTGCTGCGAAGCCCACGCTCCTCTCTTCTCCTGGGCGATTTAAATATAAAGCGCTCCCAAGGCGCTAGGACTCCTGAAGGTCCTGGAAATCAAGGGGGCAATGCAGGGCCCAGGGAGGCAAGCCCTCATGGCGGATCCTCCTGGGCCCCAGCAGCAGCACGCCCCAGCAAGTACAAAACAGCACAAGAACAAGAACAATTTCATGGGGTCACAGCCCCTATATTTATACCACAAATCTCTTTGTCTGCAGGACAGGGCATGGGGGAACCAGATGCAACTGGTTCAGGGGGTTTTGGAGCACTTTGTTTTCCAAGCTCCTCGTCCCCTTTGTCAGATGGGGGCTGGGTGAGCAGACACACCACAGGGGGCGGAGCCAGCATTGTGCAGGCTGGGCACAGTCCTATTCAGGGTCAGGGGATTACTCCTCCCACTACTCCTACTGCAGATGTCCCATTCAGCTAGCGCTGACTCACCCTGCCCCTCCTGGAGCCACACACACCTCTCAGCCCCTGTCACTCACAAGCCAGACATGCAATTCACATCAGGCAGGCAGACACATAGCACACAGAAATGAAAACTTCTAAAAGTGGCATTTCTCCCATAGTCATAATAAATCTGTGCACACCATTGCGCAGCATTTATTCTCACAATTTCATACATACTAAACTCGACCACGCTGCTCCTCCCATTCCAGGAATTACCATTGACACACACTGATCAGGGAATCCCCAATGCATTCCTATGGGAGAACAGGCCAACCTTACCAAATGTACACAGAGAGCGCACACACTTTCCACTGGACCACAGTGCAAAAGTGCCCAGAGGCCTAAAACCACCAACACCATGTCACAGAAAAGGCAAAAAGTTTAGGGGTGAACCTGCCAAAAAGGGCCAAGTCCAACATGGGCACACAGATGTTGTGGAGGATTGCACATATCGGTATTATGTTGCACACCATAGAGGGTGAGTATAGCAATCTCCCCCTGACATGGCCAGGCATCGGAACCTGGACTTCAGTACACCAAAAGTACGTTCGACCCCATTCCAGGTCTTGACCAGTGCCTGGTTTTACCGTCATTGTGGCTCTCTCTGAGAATGTGCAATTAGGGTCCTAAGCCATGGCTGCAGACCATATCCTTGGTCACCTGAAAGTCAAGAAAAATACATGTGTTAATGATTATGCACATTGTTACAGCCACATTCCTGTCCATCTGTTGTACTTGTACTGAGTAACTCATACCCATTTCTTGCAGTTTTTTACAAAATGTGCAATATGTACTGTTCAACATTGGCTTACACATGTATCTTTCAGTTCTCTGTGTCTTAGCAAATGTTGACCATGCTTTGATACTTTGGGCACTTCTACATGCTAACTATTGAGCACTCTATGTTATGTGCACTCACTATATATGCAAATATATAAACATTTATCTGATTTTCACCCATATGTTTATCCCAAGGTATGTTGTGTGGTGCCAACATGTTAGACAGTCATACATACATATCCCCTTGTGAAATCTCAGCTGATTTTACTTGCCTAAATGATATTGATACAGCCTTTGAATTGTTCGCTTAAGGTAGATTGTGATTTAGCTGCATACATGTGGTGCCTTTCCAACATTTAATATGGATAGTTGTACAATTTGTTGTCAGACTTCAGCTAATGCTTTTTGTCAAACAAGTTGACATGGTGCACTCGTATTGACACATAGGTCTTGCAATGTGGGTCATCTTTTTGTATGACAAACTGATGTTGCTACAAGTAGCTTTCAACTACAGACCTGGACACAATACTTTAGGCTTCACATTTATGGCTATGGCTCCAACTTGTAGAGGATTCTGTACTTCTATGCATTGATTCTGTCATCATTGATGTGGTCAGTGAAGGTTGGGGTTGATATCTGGAGTACACTGTTAAACCTTGCCCTGGTTGCATTTTATTCTATGTTAATTATTGAGGTATGACATGTGTGACAGCGTTGTTTTTGAATGTGAGAGTTTAACATGGCTGGATTCATATGCATGTAAGCTGCCCAACTTACACCACAAAACTAAGGATCTACCACACTGGTCACATATATCAATGTGGCTTCACACCTATATGAAGTTGTGTACCTAGACTGTCAGTATGGCAGAGACATGTGTGTTTTGTACTGTTGTTATAACATTGTTACCCAATATTGACCTTTGCAAATGTATAGGGCCTACACTTACTGTCAGAGACATCTTCACAATTCCTCAGGGCTTGCTTGATGCATTCAGAAGTCCACCTCCAGGGAGTACAAAGTCAGAGAGCCATAATGGTGCAAAATATTGGTGTGGCCAGGTGACATAAAGGGTGTGGGTAAGGGAACAGCTGGGAGGGAGACATGAAACGACAACACAAAGGATCTGTTACTGAGGTACAACTATCCCACTCCCGCCCTTACAAAAACACACACATCACAATTAGCCCCTACTCATATTGCCTACTGTTCTTATTTATGGGGGACACACTCTTCTGCCAGTACACCTACCATGCACTGCTCTGTTGATGCTGTACTGGTTGCTTGTTCAAGCAGTTCTGCCAAAAAGGGAGCAACACCTGTTACTCTTGCTTGCATGTAGGTAATTCCTCCATAGACTGTGCACACCTTTCCCAGTTTGTAAGGCAATCTCTTCTTATACAAAAACAGTACCTTGATGAACCAGCCGCCCTCATATACAGTCTTAATACAGTTCACTAGCACTATGATGTGTGTTAGACAGTCTTAATTCTCAGGGTGCCAAAAGTTCCAAAAATTGGCATGTACAATTATCAAGGTAGCGCTACCACGCTCTTACAGCCAGAGCTCTCCCTCTTCTATGGGTGCGGTTATGACGTTGTACTCAGCATGTTCCTGTCTTGCCAAAGACTCTCAGTTAGGCATTGCATCTCTCTGTCGGGGGGCCGAGGAGCAGGAGGATTTTCGATTGGGACCGTCCAGTCAGCTGGGAATCACCGCTGTCGCAGCTGTTGATGACAAGCAGAATAGCGAGCTCCCGGTCTAGGCGGAGCTATATTTATACCAAGAGCCTCTCTCAAAATGGCTGCAGCTCGCAGAGTCATGGGACATGTAGGCCTGTCATCAGAGGAGCGCTCTGTAGGATTCACAGGTGCCTAGAAACCTGAAAATAAAAGCAAGCTAAAGACCAGATGTGCCACAGAGGAAAAATAACAACTAAAGCGCTTATGTCACAGTTTTCTAAGCACTCAGTCACAGGTGCCTTAATGGGTCAGTGTGTGCCTTGGAGGACATAGCCTGCGGTAACACCGCAGCCAAGGTTCGGCCCTCACAAAGTCTCCATAAATTTTGCGGCATAGGATTGCAGAGAGGAGACCTGGGTCCTCATCCTTAGAGCAGCTGTCCTCCTCAGATTGCCTACAGCTGCCTGTCATGGTCATGACACTTACATTGCATGCTACACATAGACTTTTTAAATGCATCTTCCAGTGTTATTCCTAAAACTTTGATCAACATACAACTATAATGTTATGTGTGACACACTTGCTAATTTACACAGGAGCTGTTATCACACCATTGAAGTTGTGGCACTTTAACTGATGGTGAGACTAGGAACATCATTGAAGAGACACACATCTCACACGTATTTCTAGTGTAGACTTTGTACTTATATTGAGTTGTCTTGGGTACCACATGGGTTTTGTTGTGATTGGTTGACCAGTGCTGATGGTGTGGTTCCATCCATTCACAGTGTGAAAATGTCACTTTACTGCACACATAGGTTCTGTTGCTACTGCCATTGCAGGATTAGTGTAGGAATGACAGAATAGAAAATAATTTTCTACATGTTGCAGTAAAATTGTTCCGACTATGTGCACATGACACTGTGGGCCAGATAGTTGCCAAAATGGAACAGCATAGCAAGTTACCTATGTGGGCTGCATTGTATCATTGGGAAAAGGCAGTAGGGCACCACATTTATTTCATACGGTACATTCCTGTCCTTTCACCATGAGCTGGCACACAATGGGGTACCCAGCACAGACACAGGCACCCTTGCTCCATGGTGCAAGATCGGTTTAGTGCAGGAAGGGGCAAATCCTTAAAGGCATATTTCTCTATCTATGTGTGTCACAGAATGCAGCACACATAGGAAGCAGAAATGGGTTATATGAGTTAAGTTATTTGTCCTTGTTACACATCACCTGGGGAGGCATATTATTTTGAGGCATTCCCAGTTTTAACTTGTTTGGTATACATGACATGTGTCATTAAGCATGGGAGTTGCATGGATACACCCACACAATACCAATGGAACACCTCCCTTGCACACAGTAATGCAACACCGCATTTTGCTCTGCATTGCATTACTCCAGATTTTTACCCCATTTATAGCCAGGTCAAGTAGCTTTGCATGTTTTCAATTATCTGACTTAGGAGTTTGCATCACATATGTACCTGAATGTATGGTACAAGTATAAAGCAGCCCTTTTACATATGGCCCTGACTTCATTGACAGGCACATAGATGGCTATTATGTCATAAATGGAAAAAATAGATTTTGTATGTTGTATCCTTCAAATTGTTTTACCAACAAGTAGGCCATTCCCAGATCACCCATTCTGGACATCTAATTGATGATACTGTGCTGGAAGATGTAGGCATCATGCACACTTACAGGATATTTGGCCAGAACATTTGTGAACATCCCAAGATGGTCCATGATGGCCTGGATATTGATGAAGTATGTGCGCTTCCGGTTCCTGTACAGGTGGGATGTTTCGGCGGGGGTACCAATTGCACATGTGTGCAATCAATGGCAGCTAAGACATGGGGAAATCCCGCAATGGCATAGAAGCCTTGCTTGGTGTCCATCTGTTGTTGTTGGGTCTTGGGGAAGAGGAGGTGCTGGGGTGTGAGCCTGATGCTGGCATGCAGGACTGAGGGTAGGGATGCAGACAATGATGCTGTGATATTCCAGCCATTTTGGCTGTTGTGATCTATAAGGGACCAAAGGCCAGCATGTTGAGCAGTGCCAGCAGTTTGACCTATGGAGGGATATTGTTGGGCCTGGCAGTTGGTGGCTGGAGACTTGTCCCTATTTGGGGCAGCAATTGTATGATAGAGTCCCTCCTGAGTCTGTAAACTTTGACAACGTCTTCCTGCCTGAGGTCAATGAGGGATATGCGGTGCTGGAACACGCTCCCTTCTCCTTTGCTGCCTACGTGGTGGTGGTCTCCTGGTGACTCCCAGCTGCAGAATGACCACCTCTATGGTGTAGTTGAGCTTGGCAAATTGTGCTGTGTGGTTTGTCTTGTTATTCCAAAGCCACTCCATCATTTCCTATTTTTTCCTATTTATTTTACCCAGAGATAAGAGCACACAATCGAATACATTATAATAGCACTGACATTGATACATAGCACAGTACCTTGAGAATAAATACATTGCTTCATCCATGTAATTACATACATGAATTCATAATATAACAATTAAATATAAAAGGTCAGCGTAAATATAAGTATATGTATAAATAAGAATAATAAAGGCCCCATGTTTCATATCCTCAATGAGTGATTAAGCATATGAATATTTGAAAACTAATAAGAGCCTGAGACAAGCCAATCTCTACATAAGGTCACCACTCATCCAATCCTACATAGGGGACCACCCTTTTTGTCCCCACTTCCTAGGCTGTCTACCCTTACAATTATATAAGGTTCTTTCTCTATTAAATGACGAACCATGCCTGAAATGAGGGGGGTTCTGGATTCTTCCATCTTGCTGCAATTAGCAGCCTAGTGACTGCAACTGATATAAAAACAAAGTTAATCTGGGTCGTGTCTCGTCTGCTGCTGTTATCATACCCCAATAACATCATGGATGGGATGAGACAGATCCTTCCCCCAAATAATTTCTCCCAGAATGTCTCTAGGCCATTCTTCAAGGGTGATAGCTTATTGCAGCTGAAAAACATATGGACCAGGTCGGCAGGACCAACACCGCACCTGAGGCTCTTATCATCTTCCCTTTTTCCCCACCCAAACAACTTAGCCGGGGTGAAGTATAAATTAAATATTGTCTTGTAATGCTGAACCTTCAAACTGGTTGAAAGGAAAATCTTTGAGGCTAGCCCTAATGACATATCTAAATCTGTGTCTGCCTCCTCTAGTTTCCTAGCCCAGTTTGTTCAGTCTTCTCAAAATCATCAGGCATACTATCCAATAAGATATTGTAAATATTTTTTATCTTACAGTTAGTATGGCCAATTGCCCCAAGAATGGGGATTTTATACAAGAGCACATCCACCCAGCGTTGGTTGAAGAATTCCTTTACTTGTAGATACTTGAAGTATGAGCTATCAGGTATACCAAAGTCCTGCTGTAGATCTAAAAAAGAGCATAAATGGCCTGATAAAAACATATGCCCACTCCTTATGAGGCCATGTTGCTCCAATTGCCTTCCTATTGCGTCGTAAAAGAGAGGCGGAATGAGCGAAGATTGCCAAAAGGTTGTGTATCTATTATAATTTGGAATCTTCATTAATTTTCGAACCTTACTCCTGACTTTTCAGGCGTTAATTATGATCTTAAATCATATTTTCTTAAATTGCTTGGCTCCAAATGTCAGAGCACCATGCCACCTGCCGCCTACCCAACTGCGAGCTCATAGACAGTTGGGGAAACCATGGGGCATTCTAAATCTTCCCTATCCTTATTTATTTCAGTTGAAAACAATGTACCCATATGCTGCAATAGAGCTGGCCCGTAATAAAACAATAGGCTGGGAGCAGCCCAGCCACCACATTCCTGAGAAATAGATCTAATAGGAGAGGAGCTAATTGTGTTTGAAGTACCTTGTAAAGCTCCAATGGTATTTTATCAGGGCCCACCGCTTTCCCTGAGGCGAGTTGGTGTAATGCATTTGATACCTCTTCAAGTGAAATGTCGGCTTCTAATTCCTGCCTGGGGACTTGGTCTAATTTTCTGCACAACTCCACCCCCTGAGCTAACCCAGGTACAACCTCCTGGCAGTCGTCCTTATATAAATCTTGAGAGAATTCTTGGAATACACATACTATGGGGCTTATTTACAAGCCCCTTGCGCCACCCGTACGTCCCTTTTCCCATGTTAAAAATGACGCAGAAGAGGCGCAAAAGGCTTGTAAATAAGCCCCAATTTCGTTAAGGTCAACCGCTGCATCATTTCATACGCCTGGGTTGCCCATACGCAGGAATTTTGATGCATTACAGCCTTTGCGCACCACTTGCCAATTCCCGTAAATGTCACTACATTGGATTTACATTAGTATTTGCGTTGGTACACCTACCTTGCATATCTTAACTTGTGCGTGGCGCAGCTGGTTTAGGCACAGCTTTTTTCGGACACGCAGTCCAAAAAATGAAGCATTTGGACAAATGTATCATATTTTAAATACGGAGGACCACTTCTGATGCCAGTGCATCAAAAATAATGACACACCATCGGTGTAATTCTCTCATAAACATGCCCCTAAGTGTGCAGTACCACAAAGATGATACAATCACTACTACTCAGAAAGCGCTATGTATTGTTGGAAGTGTATGGGTTCAAATGCGGGTTGAGAGCGTGTCCTGTTCAGCATCAGCGCTCGTGACAATTAATGTTTTGGTGTCGAGAGTGATAAACCCAGGGTCATTATTTTTGTGTCGCTGGGATGTAGTATCTATGTTTAACCCTAATTTGGGGTAAATAGAACGGAAATGTCATTTCATGAGCTGGGGTTTACCACCTTCGTATGGGAAAATTGTTTGAACTTCTTGGGTGAATACAGGCTGGAGTAAAATTGAAATTTTATATATAAAAATGACAGTAATTGCTTTAAAACCAAAACGAAAGGCATATTATGTCTAAAACGGGGAAATAAAAAACACTGAAATTCCCATGTTGCAGTAAGCTGCCCAAACTAAAACCCAAGCTCTTGCAGAAGGTACGCACACATGGGCTATGATGACCTGCCCCTTGGTGCTCTTAATGTATTTCTAAGTGCTCTCTACATGCTGTTGACGTTGTTACGTGTCCATAAATACGCAAGAGGCATCTTTAGGCAGGTGTAAGTGGCTAAATACAGTCTGGCAGAGTGACATGAAGCAAGGTGCCTCTTATCCCGGTCTTCCCAATTCCCACCTCTGGTCTGCGTTGTGTATGAGGAGCAGAGACGCTGGCATCACATTAAGCCATTGAAAAATCAACACACATGCAGTTCTTTGACTATTTCCCAAGTGCTCTCAACTATTCATCTGTACCTGCACCTTGGAGTAATGTAATATCTAACAATATTGCTAAAAGAAACAGTTGGTAAATGACACTGCTTTTATGGTAAGACAAAACATGTTATGAACCTAAAAGCAGCATACACAAGGCTGTGTTACTTTCTGCAGAAACACAACGCACAAAAATCAGAACTAAGGGGCACATTTATCAAATTTTCTCACAGCGCAATGAAGCAAGCCACCTTGCTGAGCTGCATGAAAGGGAAAGGGCAGGAAAGCTCCTTATTTAACATCATATGGCGCCTTCCTGTCCTCTCCATGTACTGGTGCATCTTGTCTGCCTAGCGTCAACACAAGCACACTTGCACCACGGTGTAAGGGTGCGTGCATTGTAAGCACGATTGTTTTTGTGCAGAAAGAGTCATCTTTCTGCACAAAAACAATCCTCTGAGGCATTTTCCTCTTTCTATGTGTGCTTTAGAGTGCAGCACACATAGAATGCGAAAAAAAACGAGGATAAGTAAAGATAGTTCTCCTTGTTGCGCCTCACCTGGGGAGGTGTAGTTTTATGGCGCATACCTTGGTCTACCAGTAATTTTAAATCTGGGAATGCGCCAAACTCCATGAGTGGATGCCTGGTAACACCCAAACTCCGCCTATGGAAAGCCTCCCTGGGCAGAGTAATTGTGTACCTCTAGATTTATCAACCTACTAGGGTCACACAAGATGGCCTTGCGGTTTGATAAATCTGACTTTTTGTTGCGTTGCTCTTGCAACAATGATAAATATGCCCCTAAGTGTAGGCAGATTGTTCTAAACGTATATGGATGTGAGAGGCTCTGTACATTGAGCCCGCAGAGATGGACGCAAACTGAATGGGAAATAGTGCTGAGCAGAAAGTATAAGATTCTTCCCCTTCCATTGGCGATTTCGTAAATTTTTGATCAATGGCACAACTGGACTTTAAATGAACAAGGATAACAATCATTTCGTAGTCATTGATTAGAGTCAAATTGGAAAAGCAACAAATCGGAAGCTCAAAACACGTGAAGTCGCTCGGTAGTGCATACGATAGGGAGGAAAGACATCATGAAAGGGCAGTGTGTGGGCCATTTGGACCGCGACAAAAGAAAAAATCATCCCAGACACTGTTCCTTTCATGGTGTCTCCTCTTGGCGGTGCCAGACTGCCAACAGGCCTGTCCAACTCTGCAAACACTAATCTTTTGCAGTTGGGCTTCAGGTATGTGTTGCCTTCACTAATGTCCTGCCTCATGCACGATAATAAGGCCGGATTGCCTTGGAAGATCCTACCGAAAAGGTTGCAAAGTGATGGACATCTTTGGGAGAAGTTGGCCTGGTATATGCTGTCCACTAATTATAGTGGGCACCTTGCACCAGTCCAAACAACCCCTTATTGGAGATAGGTTAAAGACAACCTTATTGAAAGCTATCCTAGTGGTAGCTATGGAGAGCAGCCTTCAGGCTAAGTCTTGAAGGAATGTAAAGCAGCTTGTTTTACCAGTCTATAATCTCTTGAGTGATCAAATGAAAGAGCACCACACCAGGTATATATTCAAAATATATGTATTTATTGCTAAACACACCCCTCTAGTCTCTTTATGAGGCTAGAGTTTGAAGTACATAAGTTAGAAGTTATTTAAACACAGTAATAGCACAAATACACGCTTGGGCCCTAGGGCGTACCAAACCATATACCAATAAAGTGGTATGCGAACCACGACTGAACTAGACACTAGGCCTAGAGCCTCTAGAAGTGCTTGGACCACAAGGAACCACCCAAGGTAGTGACACAGGGGACCCACGGGAGACGCGTGCAGTGTAAATACACAACCGCGATACGCCGTTGACTTCTATGGAGAAAGTCGGGATCGGGAAATTAGAGAAAAGGGACACTTAAAAGAGGACTTGGACAAAACCCTTTGAGATCTAGGACTTTGAAGAGTCTCTACCCACGGGAGCACCGGAGTACTCGTGTTACCTCACCCAGGGAAGCCGGGTGCATGGGTGCCTTTCGGGGTCGGGTTTCGTCGTCGATTCGAATGGCGATCTGCTGCAAAGTGCTGCTGGCGACCAAGAGAAAAGTGTCCGGGTGGATCCAAGAGTGGATCGGAGTTCTGAAGAACCTGAAAGCAGAGGGGACAGAGTCTGGGTCACTAGCCAGTGACCAGGAAGGCGATGGACAGATGCCCACCGATGTTGAGTGCTTCAGGTGTCGTCTTGACTCTTCAGCCACGAGGTCCAGGAGGCGTTGTCGGCAACCAGGAGCAGGATTCGGGCTGGTACACGATGTCTGTCGAGTGCTGAGGTGTTGGCGACCGGATTGGATCCAACAAGCCTTGGCAACGGCAAGTCTCGGTGAAGATGTAGATCGTCGATGGTGCAGACCAGCAAGGTCTGTGGAACTCACCCAGCAAAGGTAAGTGAGGACAGGCCTGGAGCAACCAGGATGCCAAGTTAGAAAAGGATTGGCCTTCGTTAAGGGCTACTAGCCAACGGGCTAGCGACCGCAAAGGAGCCTCGTGATGCCGCAAGTGGATCTGGCTTACAGGACACTCGTGGAGTGGGGGCCAGTGATCTTCGGTGCAGGTGGTGCTGGAGGCTAGGGCTACTCGGAGCCCAAAGCACGACTTCTTGGGAGACCCAGAAGAGGATGCACTTGCAAATGTGCTCGGTGTCCAGGGGTCACAGTCTCAAGTCACCCACGATAGCCACGGGCCTCAGCTTTGCTGGGGACTCAGGGTAGCCTCGGGAAGTCTGAGAATCCACCTCTGGTGATGCGATGACTTCGGCGACTGACGGGAGCTTCAGAAATGCGAACCGGACAGATGCTTCTTTGGTGTCTGCCAAGCAGGGAGTCACTCCTTGACCCCAAGGGAGATTCTTCTGTCCTCTAATCGTGAGTAGAGCGTCGAAGGTCCAGGATTCAGTTTCAGAGTTTCGTCCAGGGATAATCTAAAGTCCTAAGGACTGGGTTCCTATCTTTATACTAAAGATAGGGGTTGGACTACTCTGTGGCCCCACCTATGGGTGGGTCAGGGCAGAGGGGTGGCTACACCCCTTTCCTTTGTCCAGTTCACGCCAAAGCAGGGGCTGCGAGCCCCTGATCCGGTTTGAACTGGGGTATGCACTAGGACACCAAATGTGCCCCCAGTGCAGGACTTCAAAGCACCCGAAAGTGCTCCCGCCCAGCCCCAATACACATTATCCTGTCTGGGGAGGTGGTCACACCTCCCTGGGACAGGAAACCTATTGTCCAGGCCTCCCCTGCCAGAGTTTCATCCAGCAGCAGGAGGCCAGACTCGTGTCTGTGGCAGCAGCATCCATTTTGTGATGCCAGGGCTCTGGAAAGAAGTTACCGGACTAGTCAGAGTTAACATGTCTTTCCTCTAGAAGGGTGGAATGCTACCCCCCGCCGCCAGGATTGGCGGGGGGTAGTATTCCAAGATGTTTGACACCAAACACGACATGTTTAGGTGCAGCCATTCCAAAGTTAGCATTTTACCGCGAGGATATAATGCGCTTAAGAGTATATGGTCAGGCTGCACTACAAACAGCATCAGAGATGGTCTCCGAACGCTGCAGAGGGGCCCTGCTCATGCAGGGGCACCCTCTCACATAGGAACCATGCACTCTGCCTTTAGGATTAATAAGGCCTGCCTTAGGAGTGACTTATAGGTTTATATGTGTGTATGTATTTAGTGATATAGGTAACCTATATCACAGTAAGGGGTGCATGCACCACCTTACCCAGGCTGCAGTAGCAGACCTGTGGTGTCAGTTTGGATGGCCTTCCAGGGGTGGCATAATACATGCTGCAGCCCCTGGCAGGCCTCTGAGGTACCTATGCCCTTGGTACATAGTATACCATATACTAGGGACTTATAAGGGCACTCCAGATCCCAATCAGTGATGTGCCTAAGGCACATGGAAACCATTTTAGAGAGGAAGCAGCTAGGCTGGGGTTCTGATTAGCAGGGCCCCAGCCAGACTAATGTCGAAAAACAGTGAAGCATCAGCAAAAAGTGGGGGTACCCATGTTAAGCAGATCCTACTCTCCTACAATCTTTACCACTGCATTTGAATGCACATAATACCAAACCTGGAGCCCCTGACCCACAAGTGACAGGGGATGCAGTTTATAAAAGATTGTTACAATGCTAGGAACAATGGAGGAAGCCTCCAGCAGTGACCTGGACCGTTGGGTGTCTCTCCCCCATTCACAAAGTGAAACTGTCTCTCATAGTTGTGCGTAGATATCACCCCTTTGCTTTATCAGTATCCAGTCAGTGGTTAGCAACTGCTACATCTCATTACAAATCACTTGGAAGGATGTACGCCCATTTCATTTTTTTTTTCTAACAATTCATACCATTCAACAACCACACACACTATCTTAAACCTACCAGATACAGCTGATCAGCCAGATTCTTACACACACACCCCTGAATTCACAGAAACAGATCCAGCAGCCATGCGTTCTTCTACTTTGCTCCAAAATCCTGGAACGACCTACCCCTGCACATCAGATCCAACTCCTCAGCTCTGGAATTCCCCAATAATCAGAAGACCTGGGGGCATATTATCAAGGGCTTTATCGCCGCTTTAGCGGCACTTTTTGCCGCTAAAGCAGCGATATTTTTATCGCCCTATCAGCAAGCTGTCGCTAACAGGCGTTAGCGACATCTTTCAGGCGTTAGCGGCCGGGTTTTACATCGCCTTGCATGTCAGCGATAATTATCGCTAATGACATGCAAGGAAGGCGTTCCCTACTAAAAGCGGCTGAAAACAGTCGCTAACACAACTACCCCCTATTAGCAAGGCAGGCGAAGCAATAAAATAAATCGCGCTAAGCACGTTTATCGCTAGATTTTAACACCTGCTAGTGAGGATGACTTACCTGTTTGAAGTATAGGAGGTGGATTGTAATGCTAAATCCACCTTAGCGTTAATGCGAGAAAATCGCTGGTTTCCCAGCGATATTCTCGCATTTTGTCGCTATCGCTGGAAATTTTATCGCAATGGAGATAAACCTTACTAATAGGGTGTTATCTCAGCGATAATTTCCAGCGATAGGCGGCGTTAAAAAAAACGTGCTAAGCGCGGTTAGCGATAAATATCGCACTTCCTTGATAATATGCCCCCTGGTTCTTCGACTAGCCCCAACCCTGGCTCGAGCCATACAGCTCCTGCTTCAGCACCAGGATACCTTCCAGGGTGAGTTGTAAGCTATATAAATACACACAAACACAATTAGTACAGTCTGAATTGCAAAACCATTTGAAAACCCGCTATATATTACGACTTTTTGGTCAGAAAGCTTGCAATTTTTTGATATGCTGGCTCTGTGAGTGCAAAACAATTTAGTACATCAGACCCCTAACTGAGAATAATATGAATTTCAGGCAGATGGTGGGCCGGAATTCAAACCAAGGTCCACACTTTGGGAATTCACAAATGAAAATTCGATTAGGCACTTGATATGAAGAAACACACCTAACAAGCTGAACATTTTCTTTCAATACATAACTGCAGAGGATAGATCTTTTAAAAATGAACATCATGGACAAATGTACTCTTTCATTTAATATTAATCAAGTACATGTCCTCTGTGAGCTTGAGAAAGTCTCAGTAAATCTAGCCCTTAGATGGATTTTGTGATGATAGTGTTTTGCGCAGTGAAGGTACTGATTGCTGCTTTAAAGTTGTATGTTTCTGGCAGTAAAATTATTCCTAAAATCGGCTGTCAGACACCTGTCATGTTACTCGCTCGAGCAGGTCCACTGTGTGCTGTTTTTCATTACCAAAGCGCAGGGCAGGTTGTACGAGGCAGTGGCTATGTGATTAGCAAAGTGGACTTTGATTTATACTTTGATATTTCAAGTCCCATTTTCCTCTCGTAAAATGGCATGCAATTTTGGGAAAACTTGATCTCTTTCTTCCTAACTTTGTCACCTGTCAACTATGACACGATGCACAATAAGCTGGTAACACAGCTCAACCCGTTAAGTCCACATTGCTGAGAGCAGTCCATATGTGAACTTTAAGTTACTTGAATCAAATCACACTAGACCCTGCTGCCTTCTACCTGCCACTCCATGTCTGTACTTACGTCATAACTCTCACTCACACTTTCTGCCCAGTCTCCACTTTACTGTAACTTTTTGATCTTGTCTTTCTAGTTTGCATTTTCATTTCCAATGCAGACACAATAAGTCGATCTAGGCCGTTAATGGGATTCACCTGAGACCATGTTTGTCCACTTGTTCACAAGAAGCAACTGTAGGAAACCCACCTTTCCTATATAGTGCATCACAATGGGGTACACTGTGCAGAGAGGTTGGAGGGACCCTTACTGGTTTACAGAGACAAAATGAGATAATTCTATACTCTAACACATTGTGGTAGTGTTAGGCTTATCAGAGGGTAGTGCTAATCATTTGTTGTACTCACAGAAGCAAAAAATGGAACACACACTCAAGAATAAATTCAAGACTGATTTAAAAAACCAAAAAAACAAGTCTTTTTATATATATTTTGAACCAAGAATTTCAGTTAAAAGGTCAGCATGTAATACGTTTCAGCAATAAGTAAGGTAAGTACAGGTAAAATACAGTTATGTGCAATTACGCATGTTATCCTATGGAGAAAAACATAGAATGCAATAAATCATAGTGGAGTAGGACTTAGGAGTTCAACTTCTAGAATTAGAATGTTAGGGAGCCAGGGTCCAAAGTTCTACCAGCAGTTTCTCAGTAGCATCCCAGATTCAGCTGGGAACAGGGTGCTGGGAGAGTAAGTAGCTGGCGAGCTACGAAGAAGGGGAGCCGCCTAAAAACTGGCTACACAGGGGGACTTGTAGGCAAGCCTGAGGGCACTCAAAAGTTTGTAGAGGGTGCAAGTGCCTGGGGAGCATGGGTGCACAAAGATTTTGGAGATTCCCCAGCCGGTGGGGCTGAGGGCAGGTCAAATCGGTGATCCAAGCTCTGGTGCTCACAGTGCACCTCGCAGTCCGGGGCAAACACCTCAGAGGGGCTGATGAAGGATGGCTGGGCCACTCAGTGAGTGGTCGGTGGGTGCTTAGTCCTCAAGCAGTTGGAGTCTGGCTTGGACTCTTGCAGTCGGTCTCGGGTTGCAGGGCGTCCGATACCCTGGGGTTGGTGCTGCTTGGCTCCGAAAGATCCTGATGCCTCCAAACTTGGTGTGAATGCAGAGTTGATACTTCAGAGCTGAGGTACCTACTCCGGGGCAGTTGCAGCATTGGTGGGTCTAGGGAGCTGCAAGTGGAAGATTGGGATTCTGCAGTCTCTGTGTCTGCGATGCAGGGAAGTAGCTCCTCTACTCCAAGGGAGTTTTTAGACAATTTGACCAAGTGCTGGAGGTTCCCTGGGGTTTGTAGAGGTCTCTCAATAGCAGAATGAGACAGGGTTCCATGATTGTTGAGTCTTTAGGCTGCAGGCAGGGTTTTGCACCAAAATCCAGTCCAGGCTCTCTGTTCTTGGGGTCAGCTGCTCTTCTTTGTCCTTGGACTTCTTGTGTCCATGGAATCTGAAATTCCAGGCTCAGGGGTGCCACCTAAATATTACATTTAGGGATGTTAAAGGGAGTGCTAGGTAGTAGCCAATGGGCAGCCTACCTTTAGGGTGACTACACCCTCTAAGTTCTCACCCCATGTGGGAGGCACAACCCTGATAGGTTATGTTCCCCATCTTCAAGATGGTGGAAAGTGAGCTGGGGGGTCCACATCACCTACCCTGCCTTAGGGATGGTGAAGGTTGACTGAGGACCCTCCTCCTCATCGAACTCATTTTCCCACCTGTCTTCTAGTCAGAAGTTGGGTCAGGACAGGGGGGTTGCCATATGCTGCTAGTAGGAGAGGCGTGGGTCAGAGTTCAAAGGTGGAATTTCCTTTGAAGCTTCCCACCCTAGAAAGCTGTTCCTGCCTGGAGGATGTGTGAAGCCCCTCGTTCAAGGGCAGGCATTGTTTCCGGCCCTTGAGAGCGAAGGCTGTCACCCTATGGGTCCAGAAACATGTCTAGTAGTGGCAGGCTGGTGGAGATCAGTCAGGAACACACTAGGAGTAGGTTGGTTTCAGGGGTCCCTTCCAAAGTGTCCACTGGGTGCAAATTTTAATAAATCTGACACTGGAATCAGTGCAGGTTTATTAAGACAAGATATTTGGTACCAAACATCCCATAATACAGTGAAACCCTCATGGAGCTTGGAAACTCATAATGATGAGTGTCCAGCCCATGCACTCTCTATGGATTCCCTGTTCACATAGATATTGAGAGGCTTAGCTGTTCATGCAGATATGTCCTCATAGGAGATATAGTGCACCTTGCATTAGGACTGAGGCCTGCTAGAGGGGTGACTTAACTATATTCCATGCAGTGTTTGTGGGCATGGCACTCAGGGATGTGTACCATGTTGACTCTGCTGTTTTGGCTGCACCAAGGCACGCAGTCTGCAATGGCGGCATGCATATCCTTGGTAAGGGGACCCTAGGGTGGCACAATTTGTGCTGCTACCCTCAGGGTCCCTCTTAAGTGCCAATTGCCCTGTGTACCAGGGGTACCATTTACTAGGGACTTACAAGGGTTACTGAAGTTGTGGCAATTGGGAAACAGAAAGTACAGTTTAGGGAAGAAGCTCTGGCACAGGAGACCTGGTTGGCAGGGAGTCTGGGCACTTCCAGTCAAAATCACATACTTTTCCCGCAAAAAGTGGGGCTAACCATGTCCAAATGAGGCACTTTCCTACAGCAACTAAAGTAACAACAGGTTGAAAATGTTTACCACCTTCAGCCTCGTAAACAGCATGTTGCTGTATAGATATGGTCAAACAACAAAAGTAGTATTCATATATTCATAGTGTATTTATTAAATGCCACATAAATAATTTTTATTTTATTGTGTATGGCATAAATGAACCTAAAAGGTAATTTTCATGTGTGTGCGTGTGCTCTATGTGACTTTCCTTCTCTTCAAGCACTTTGACCATCCTGCTGTAGGCATTTGAGCAGTAGTGTGATCCTCATCCAGTCTCCTCCACATAGCCAGCCCTACAAGACTACTCTTTCCAGGAGGCTGTGCTAGTTCGACTGTGTTTCTGTAGCAGACTTTCAAAAGCAATGGCCCGAAAGGACACACAGCTGCAGGTCCTGAAATTCTTACCATCTCATAACTTATCTCCTAGAATGGGAGAGTGTTGAAGATCCTGAAAAAGAGACAGATTCTTCTGACTGGCTGATAGCCGGCTAACTAATGTCACCTGGATAATTAGCTTTAGTCCTGGCCAGAAGTTGCAAGAGTGTCTTTGGACATCCCAGAATGTGTGGCAAATTTAGGCGCACTAGGGAAAGGGTCACATGGCCAGCACTGAAGATTTGGGCATTTTTTCATGAGCCGTTCATTAAACATTGCCTTTTCAACAAATTGGTGTTGCTGTTCAGGTACCTATACAGTTTTCTCTGGGCAAGACTTTGAACATTTGCCAATCTATAAGAAGCTAGTTGCTTAATAATGATTATATTGTTTTGACTTTCTGGGATCTCAGGCATATCTCATATTATAAATAGAAGCCACAGTTATAGGGTGATGTTCTGTTCTTTCTATGTTCGGATACAGGCAAATTGTGCTTAAATATGTTTTCTAATGCCTTCTAAAATAAATAACCAATTGCATATAAGAGGTGCTACAATCTGTAACAGAATTAATACACATTGACATGTCACCATATTTGCCCAGTTTTTAGATAGTTGTTCTTTTCTCTTCATAAGAGCACACTACCAGCTTCAGGAGGTGGGTGGCAGCAGTCAACTCATGTGAAGGTATCTTTCAGCCAAACCAAGCATATGATTAGTTTCATAAAGTTTGAGGACACCATCTGAGGTTTTCAAGATGAGTTAAAAATTCTACCTCAAATAATGACAGCACTACCAGAAAACAAGTGCATTACATTTAATATCAAATAATCAAATATGTGAATTCGACCTACTTTGCTTGTGTAAACAGCATTGCTAATTCCTCTTTGCACCAGATTTCTCATGGCACATGTTTAGGACACTGAACTTGGGGATTCACCTGAGACCATGTTTTGCCATTTGTTCACACCACAAGCAATTAAAGTAACAACAGCTATTCACCATTTACGAAGGTAAATATTCTGCAAAGTGTAAACGTATATATGTCTTGACCACTGATTTCAGGGGCTGGAGTATAATTTATCAGTAAACAGCTAATACTTGTATCTTTTCAATTGTAGGATGAGATTTCCACCCACGGAGGCTGAGATCTCATTCTGTTAAAGTATAGGAAAGAATTAAAAGGTTTATTAAACTTAAAAAAAATGTTTTAATTGTTTTATACTTAATATTAGTGTAAATTAATGTAATATAGTTATTGTGAACGTAGAACATAATTAAAAAATACTTACAGCACTATTAACTTCCTTTTAAATTACATTGTTAATTTAAATATTTTACATTTAAATTATTGTTTAAAGATGTGTAAGAACAACTAATGTAAAATATTTATAGCTATTTAGTGTCGAGTAAAAATGACTAAAATGTACGCATGGAATATTTTTCATTAATTTAATAATTTTAAATAAATTAATGTTACATTTATTTGTACATAAAAAGGATATTGAAATATGGTATTTCCATAGGAAATGCATTTTTTTGGTTTGCTTAGATATTTGGTGTCGTTCCACAAAACTTCACAAAACTCTTTTAAAAATGATGTTTCACCTTGGCTCCTTCTTGGAAAGTTTCAGGGTGATCTGTCAAGCAGCTGCCAAGAAAAAGGGGGGTCCCAAAATGTGTTTTCATTATTAATTTTTTTATAGGAACTTTAGACACAGCTACAGCCCAAACCGCTGAACGGATTGACACCATATTTGGCAGGAAGCTAGAAGGCAGAAAGAGTGAGTTATGTGATTTGGTGTAAATCTGTTGAGTAGTGTTGAGCAATTAATGCACTAAATCTTTCTCTATACCGCGCTGTTGAGGATCCACGGAGCTGATAGATCACATGCTGAGATCTTATTGGCTGCCCCAACATCAACAAGGATGTGGTGGCAGCCATCCTAGGACTTCGGGACTCAGTCCTAAATCCTCAGAAAAAGGTTTTAAAAAAGACATAACGGGGCAGGGTTTTGCCTAGCTGGTGGTGGTGGGGTCTGCACCAGTTCTTGTAAGGAGGCTCCTAAAACAGGTTGTCTCACCAGAGTGGCTTTTTGACCATGTAATACTTAAGCCAGAATAAAAGTATGATCTCTGTACATCATATAGGGGGCTGTTTAAGCTTGTTTTTGTTTTAAGCGCAACTCATGTCAAGCCATATCTACCCTCTATCTCCATGGCCCATCGTAGCCACCTGGCCCATGGATTTAAAATAAAAATTTTAAGCAAATGTCTTAGATTCTTACAAAGAGAATTCAGAGTGTTTCTTTTTGCCTACCTTCATCCAATTAAAGGGAGTTCGCAGGTTTCAAGAACAATATAATTATCTTCTTTCCTGAATGAAGCCAGAAATTTAAGTGATCGAGACATTTCATTAAAGAATTTGGTGTATATCTTATACAGTTCCTTAGGAGATCATCTTCACCAGGTGCATTGCCAGTTGGTATTGTGAATAAAACATCTTCCCTAGTAAATGGCTTCATAAAGGAGTCAGGATCAGTCTTTATTCAATATCTCAGGGTTAGCTTATAATAGCAGTTTTTTAAATCTTATTCCTGTGAGGGCTTAATGTTTTGTGACATAACCTTTGATAACGGGATAAAAAGACCTGAAGGTCAGTTTCAATTGTATCCATCTCTGAGCTGAAGAGCTAAATAACTTAATCCACTAGCTGTTGGGATTTAATGTTCCAAGCTTCCAAGGCTTAGCAATTTTAATATCCTCCTCAAACACATTTTGGTAGAAGCTATGCCTACTAAGGATTCTTTTTTCCCTAAAATCTCTCGAATATTTGCTTAAGCTTGGGTCAAATTTGCTAAATTTGATGATGATGAATCTTGAGTAACTGAAAGGTGTGCTGTATGCAGCTGCTCAGCCTGTTTCCATAGTTTAGCTTATTTCCTGTTGTATTCAGATTTTAGAGAAATCAATACTCATAGGCTTTAAAGTGTTCCCAAATCATAGCTGCACTGGCATGTCTGTTGTCAATAGCAAATAATTATTTGACACTAGTATGCTTTCCTGGGCTACTTTATTTGCTAGGGTTGAAAAATTCAGCTCTCCAATAGTTCTTGTTTTTAGTATAGAAATTCTGTCCCCCTAGTTTGATACTTACTGCAATCAGTGAGTGATAAGATGGTATAGGTGGACGTATTTCACCATGTGTGCATGTGAGAGAGGAAGGCATCTAAAAAGAATTCACACTTGGCTCTCATTGTGTCGATAGTGAAGGTGATTCTTGCTAAAGCTGGTGAGGTTCCTACAGCAAGCAACCAATTTAAAAGTAATCATTTGTGAGTCAATAAGTTTTCTCATCTGGGGGTTCCATAGATATTCTTGTGTTCTTGTATCATTCTTCCTATGTTTTATCTATTTTCTCTTGAACTGAATTATATAGTCTCTGCCAATTTTTATTGGCATACTATATTTGACTAATTATAGCATTATTTTTGAAACAGGTCAGAATCATCTTCAACAGGGCCATAATATGATGCTATTGTGCCCTAGAGGATGAAGGAGGCCACAGTAGTGTGAGGAGTTTCAGAGCTAAGATGAAGAGTTCCTCTGACAAAGTGACATGGGGAGAATATGAGCCCCAGTTAAAGCCTTTCACTTCCTTTATGGCCCAGGAAAATAACTTTTTGTAAATAAGAAAAAAATGTGCAAAGTCTAAGGGTAAAAAAGAAGAGAGGCAGCACAAATTACAATGGAGATCAAATGTAAAAAAAAGTCTTAGAACAGCTAAATATAGGTTGTGAGCATTGCGACTCATAGCACCAAAAGGTCTAAGCATTAATAAATTGGCAACAAGGAATTGGACAAAGAATTGCTTAATCCACAGGAGATTGGTAACACAGTAAATCCCTTCTTTGCCATTTCCAATTTTGGAAATGAACATAACAGGAAAAATAGCCTACATCCCTAGGTCAACTCAGTGACCGCTAAATCTTTATTAGAGTTGGGGTCGAGGATAGAGCAGATCATAGATGAAACACAATCATTTCTATGGCAGCCAAGAGCTAAATCAGTGAAGATTCCCAATTAGAAGTAGCATCATTGGGTCAGAATGAAAAAGACAACAGCTCCCCCAATACTGCCCTAATAATGAATGATAAAAGATAGGAAGACAAAGTTCTGCTGTTCCCATGTATTTGCAGTACATTTTTACTGCAGACTGTGTGGTATGATGTACATTTTTTGACCAAAAACTCCCACCAATGAACAGAAAGAGTATAAGATAAACTAACTCTTGTTCATGAATACAGTCTGGAATGGCACCTGACTAATGAAAAATTGTAAGAAACTTTCAATGAAAGGGTAAATAAACTGAAACATCCATTCATGAGACAAAATTTTACATTTGTTTGAATACATGAAGCCTCAGACGTAGAAATGCCATTGGGAAAATATATATTCAATCCTACAACTAATGGAAGTAAAAGAAAGTATTAACTATAGAACACTACAGCTGAAGCCCCTGTGAAATATGCTATTATATTTTATGGACTATTAACTCAAAGAACTCACACAGGGAAACCTTACCCTGGAGAACATTGATGAAGCCACCAATTTGGTTAAAAATGCAAAGAAATAATGAAAACTAGAGCTAGGGAAATCAGCACTGAACAACAACTAAACTTTTTCCTAGAGGGCTAGGGCCCTGAGCACAGAAGAGGACAAGGAAGGTTTGATACAGCAATCTGAAATGAGGGACCGCGACCACCTGTCTGTTCTAATATTCGAGAGCTTTTTCTTTCCTTTTTTCTCACAGAACAGAGGTATATATTTGTACAAGTCAAGGGTTTAGTAAAATCTCTTCCCCAACCATTGGTCCCAGGTATCTTTCCAAGTGAATGCCAACAGGGCATTCATATACAAATAAGCAAGGAGATCCCCTAGCCTTACGAAGGGGAGGGGTCCGGAGTGGATGGGCTGGGAGGTGGAAGGGATTTGGTGGCTGAAGGGGATGGAGTGTAGAGAGAAAGTAAAGGGTGATAAAGGGGAGGGAGTGTGACTAGTAAGAAGCTTGGGCAACAAAGAAGAAAACACTGTAAAATTAAAACATTATGCTTATTGACAAAGTCAATAATGCCATGAAAATCATTTCATTTAATGTTATTGCCATAAAATGCCTGCAGGATATGAATAATATTTATGCAACAACTGGATGCTATGAATTTTGATTTAGTACTAATACTGAAACTCACTTACAGGCGGAAAATAAAAACATCTCTTTGAGTAACAGAGCCTAGAATATCAACCAACATTTTAGTGGTCCAAGGAGTGGCAATACTGATTTGCAAGTGTAGCAGATGGAGAATTAAACAGGGACAAAGTGACAAAAGAGTAATGTGGATACTAGCTGAAGTGGTAAAACATAACACCTGAATGGACAGTAGGATCATATTAAAGATTATATTAAGAATTTATTAAATACAATTTTCATGCAAACATATATATGATTACAATAAAACTGTTTTCCAATTTTTTTGCAAAGTCATTTAATATTGTGACATTTACTCCACCAGTCAAACAATAGTGGATTTGTGTTTTGGTGGCAATTTTGGAATCTAAACAATGCAATGTATAGATGTATTTAATTATTTCTATATGAATGGGAGAGTATGTTTGGGCAATAATGATCTTGTTGAGTCCTCCAGTAGATTTGATACCCACTTGACTTTGAAAAAAGAGCTGCATGAGAGTCTTTAGATTTGGGTATCTGTGGGTAGGTCAATCATAAAAGTAGCAACAAGTCAAAATTACACACACTTCCTGTTGACGCCACAATTGCTGGGCTTAGTTTATAGTCACCCCATGCATGTGTGTGTGTGTGTTTGTGTGCGTGTGTGTGTGCATGTGTGTGTGTTTGTCTATGTGTCTATTTGGTGCAAAAGCAGTGCCTTGGCCTGTGTATTAGTTTCAAGTTTTTATTTACTTAAGATTTTTGAAAAAAGTATTTCTAGAAGTCTTACAAATGTCTACTTGCATTACAATCATTGAAAGACAATTTCATCTATGTTTTGACATTTACATATCTAAAAGAAGTTTGGAAAATATTGAATCCTGTTTTAAATTGTTAGGTGAATAAATCGGATCCTGTGCTTCTTTTTCAGAAGAATCTTGAACAATTTTGGAAAACAAATATTTGCTTTATTCAAGATCATGCGAAAAAGCAACAGTTGAGAAACGTTGGATAGTCCTACAAATTAAAAGCAATTCTCCTTAGTAACTTAGTTGAATAACTCACTCCGCCTTGTCCTTCACACAAGCAATAATTTCATGACACATTTAAATGATAAAATTGCCTTTCCTGGGTCCAATTCTCTCAAACGTCACGTTGCCTCAATATGACTAAGAAGCTCTACTCTTTAGTTATCCAACTTTCCTAAAACATGTGCAAGAGGTCACCATGACCAAACATTTGTTAACCTAAAATGTAATGGCAAGTGGCCAGACAGCTGCAATACAAAAAACACATAATTATTTCAAGCATTCATAAGATTTCCTATAGTAGAATTTATCATTGACTATTGGCAAGGGCAGCATACAAATCCAAACAGTCAATTGGACAATTCTACAACCTTTAGCTCAATTCTTAGAATAGTTTGCATCAGATAGATTCTTAATATGGTGGAACCCTTGCAAATCTCCCTACACTGTGGAACTAAAAATCGTATAAGTAACTTCTTATCTGGCCTTCTCCCTTGTCATGGCACAATTGAATCATCATTTAGTTTTGGGAGTTGGTACATAATACGAAAGATAATGACCAAGTCGTATTCTCCTCTACCGCTTGCAAGCCTGAATCAACATCTTCCTCCATCAACGAACATCATAGTTTGTAGCAACAAGAACACTATTCCTAGTGTTCTTGTCTTTTTTGTTTTTTATACATTCACACAAGCCAGTGTCCCCTTGGAAAGGCCTTGAAGTTCAACACTCTCCCTCATGCTCTTCAATGCCAACATGGTTTTCCGTGCAGACAAGCTTAGTGGGCACTATATTTTTACCATATGTATGTGGATATTATGCATGAAACCAGTTCTGCATCCATATTCATGAATGGATGCATTATACATTTCTCATTTTTATCGGATCTAAAACAAAAATCAGTTGGTCCGTACTGAGGACAGTATGATACATCAATTTAACTGACCTTCATTCTTAGGGGGTCATTAGATGCCAGTTAGATTTTCCACTCAGTTAGATTTTACTCAGAGCTATCTTTCACACTAAGGCTTAAAATGTGGCAGCATGCTTCTTCCATCATCACCATCTCTAAATCCTCCTTCTTCTATTGGTGTTTCACCCAACAGGCAGTCATCACTTTAGTTTTTCTGATCCAGAACTGGACTGTTTGAATGTGAAGGTCGCCTGACCAAAAATAATGGGAATGCTCCAAATTATTTAAAATTGCACATTTCTCTCATCCTTGACCTAAAAACAATCAAGTGTAATCCTATATTATTAACACATCTTCTCTGTTTGTCAGTCAACTAGATGCTTGAGTACAATATCCTATGCTTTTTACACACAACTTTTAATTCACAAACTCAAGTCTAGATTTTGAAATTTCTGTAGTCTTACCACTTAATATGATGCACGTGTTTGGCCCCTTGCACCAGCATTTTGCATGTACCTGTAAAGAAACAAGTAGCTCACTGGGAAGTAACTTCAGTCACTTCATCGCTCTTTCAAACTCTATCTCTCTGCACCTTTACAAGTAATCAACTTTAGGAAATGTTAACTATTACTCCTGAGGTTTACACAGATGAAAGTGCACAGGACGTCTAGGAATATGCAGTGAACTTTTTTTCTACCTTTGCTGTCTGAAGACAATCCCTTACACTAGGAAACACTCATTGTTATCAAAATTAATATTGTGCAATAATTGTAAAAGAAAAAATAAAATAAAACATTCAACTTTCTTAAAAGATAGAATTACTGTACAATTTTGCACAGGACGTCAGTCAAATTCTTCTATTTTGCTTTTAAATTGTGCTTTTGTTAAGGATGAAGTTCTCTGCACAGATTTTACTATTAGTCGGCCATGTTGGAATGGTAAAGTAAAATAATAAAATTCCAAAATGAGCAACGCGTTACGATGTTTGTTTGCATATGTATCACGATATATGCACACAGAAGTGCAAACAAAAAAGCCATCTGAAATAATATTCAAAGATAGCTGCCAAGCGCACCGATGATTGCTCCTGCAACTAGCATAGTAACTCCATTTTGATTCATTATTTACTTTATGGTTCCAACATGACCAACGACAATGTCGGTACCACAGACTGAACATGGAAAACAAAGTGTACACAACATTTAAAAGTGAAGCAAGCAGCCTTGCAGCACTTTCTAGTTGTTGGGCTTCTGACAAAATAAATAATGCAAATTATGGGTGAGTGAGCGGCCACCGATTAGAAAGCGTTAGTGACCAGACAGAGTAGGAGAGTTAAGGAATATAAAGACTGCCTGGGGTCAACCTCTCATTTAAGAAAAATTAAAATAAGGCATTAATGAGAATGTGTGTCTTCTACTTTTTTAAGTAGTTCACATCTGTAAAAACCTTCGGTCTTATAAAAGCACTAATGGCCAAACCTGTTAGAAAATGCCTAAAATCAGCACACCCACTTTAGCCAATGACTGAAAGGGGCTTTCCACAAGACTTCATTTAAGCCGGTCCAGGAAATGGTCCAACTTTATAAAAGCAAGTGCCAATTGGCACTTATGGAGCCGGAGTCTGGTGCTGCGTTGCCTGCACACAACTTCAAGTAGTCAAAATAGGTTCTTGTGCAGGCTCTTGGCCATTCCTAAAACTTCTTCAAGTCTCATTGCACATCTGGAATTAGGTATAGGGTTCATGGAGGATCAAATTTCCATGGCACCTCTTTTATTATGGATAAAGTTATGGAGCTCCCCGAAGGCAGACTTTTTGATTAATGTATTGTCAGATCGTCTAAAATTAGATAACATGACTTCTATCCAGTGGTTGGCTTATGTGCGAAACACCTTTCACTGCCTGGGACAAGGTCATCTCAAAGGACCTCAAAATGAAAGTCAAAGGGAGCTATGAAACTTATGAAGAGGTAACTAGACAAGAAACGTCTCTTGATATGCCTCCAGTTACAAGATATATGCAGATTTCTACATCCTCTGATATGGAGCCTTACTTTAATTGGATATCAAATCCAGAGCATAGATTTTATCTCATTAGGTTGAGATTAAATACAGTTCACTTCCTTGTGGCTTTCCACTAGTGGGTTCCTGGTTTGTCTGCCTCCGATGTTGCTCTTGTGACTCTGTTACTGCCCAATCCACTGGGCATTTTATGTTCTTTTGTACTTTATATGGCTACTTTAGATTGCGCTTTTTACGCCCGTCCTCCCGCATAAGCACGTTAATTCTAATAAAGAGGGTTTGATCTATTTACAAAGTTTACAAACACTTGGTGTTTGCACTGCTGTTATTAGTTATATCATTGTTGCTATCAAATTGAGAAGAACCGATCCACTTTTGTGAAAAGTTGCTTTCACAATGCTTTTAAAATGTTATTTATATTTTTAAAGATGTAAATGGTTTTATTCTGTGTGGTCAAACTATGACCAAATAAAGATGTTTTTGACTTATTACGCACTGATTCAGTACATGACATACTTATTACCATACTGGAGAGAATTAACTAGGGTGCAGCATGTGACAACATTTGTGAATAACAAATATTTAGCTGCATACCGAGGCTACCAGTTGCCTGTAAGTTGGCATAAAATTAAAATGGCTAAGAGTTTCCCCCCCGACATGCTGGAGGTGCCAGGGAGACAGAGGAGACTTTATCCATATATGGTGGTCCTGCCCGAGCCTCACGATGTTTTGGAAAGAGGTCCTCAGTCACATCACAGAGGTAGTGGGGTTTCCTATTCCTTCCTCTCCGATAGTCACCTTATTGGGCATTAAACCCTTAACACTAACTGCTATGACATACACGGACTGGCGCTTGATTCTACACATGTTAGGAGCTGCTAGGCAGTCCATAGCCTTATTTTGGAAGAAGCCGCACCCTCCCCCTGTAGCCACATGGTTTCTTCGCTTGTGGAATGTCTTAGCCCTCGAATTACTTACTGCCCTTGACCTTGCCAGGTAGGTCGCTCCCCCACCACACAGCTCCGCCTGTGCTGTCCGCCCGCTGCTGCTGCTGGTAAGCTCGCCCCTCCGCTTGTGGCCTCGGTGCCCGTATTTCTTTGTGTTTTCTCTGTCCATTTTGCCTTCTGTGCCCCCGCTGCCCCATTGTACTGTGCCCGCATTTCTTGTGTTTTCTCTGTCCTTTTTGCCTTCTGTGCCCCCGCTGCCCCATTGTACTGTGCTCGTATTTCTTGTGTTTTCTCTGTCCAGTTTGCCTTCTGTGCCCCCGCTGCCCCATTGTACTGTGCCCGTATTTCTTGTGTTTTCTCTGTCCTTTTTGCCTTCTGTGCCCCCGCTGCCCCATTGTACTGTACCCGTATTTCTTGTGTTTTCTCGGTCCTTTTTGCCTTCTGTGCCCCCGCTGCCCCATTGTACTGTGCCCGTATTTCTTGTGTTTTCTCGGTCCTTTTTGCCTTCTGTGCCCCCGCTGCCCCATTGTACTGTGCCCGTATTTCTTGTGTTTTCTCAGTCCTTTTTGCCTTCTGTGCCCCCGCTGCCCCATTGTACTGTGCCCGTATTTCTTGTGTTTTCTCTGTCCATTTTGCCTTCTGTGCCCCCGCTGCCCCATTGTACTGTGCCCGTATTTCTTGTGTTTTCTCGGTCCTTTTTGCCTTCTGTGCCCCTCGCTGCCTCTCTCCATTCCCGCCGCTGCGTCCCCTGCGGCACCGCCCCCCTGACTGCCCATTCGCTGCCCCTGCCTCCCAGCTGCTCCTCCCTCCCACCTCCCCATATATGGCGGCCGCTGCGCGGTGAGGAGAGCGACCCTTGACCTTGCCAGGTAGGTCGCTCCCCCACCACACAGCTCCGCCTGTGCTGTCCACCCGCTGCTGCTGCTGGTAAGCTCGCCCCTCCGCTTGTGGCCTCGGTGCCCGTATTTCTTTGTGTTTTCTCTGTCCATTTTGCCTTCTGTGCCCCCGCTGCCCCATTGTACTGTGCCCGCATTTCTTGTGTTTTCTCTGTCCTTTTTGCCTTCTGTGCCCCCGCTGCCCCATTGTACTGTGCCCGTATTTCTTGTGTTTTCTCTGTCCATTTTGCCTTCTGTGCCCCCGCTGCCCCATTGTACTGTGCCCGTATTTCTTGTGTTTTCTCGGTCCTTTTTGCCTTCTGTGCCCCTCGCTGCCTCTCTCCATTCCCGCCGCTGCGTCCCTGCGGCCCCGCCCCCTGACTGTCCATTTGCTGCCCCTGCCTCCCAGCTGCTCCTCCCCCCACCTCCCCATATATGGCGGCCGCTGCGCGGTGAGGAGAGCGACCCTTGACCTTGCCAGGTAGGTCGCTCCCCCACCACACAGCTCCGCCTGTGCTGTCCGCCTGCTGCTGCTGCTGGTAAGCTCGCCCCTCCGCTTGTGGCCTCGGTGCCCGTATTTCTTTGTGTTTTCTCTGTCCTTTTTGCCTTCTGTGCCCCCGCTGCCCCATTGTACTGTGCCCGTATTTCTTGTGTTTTCTCTGTCCATTTTGCCTTCTGTGCCCCCGCTGCCCCATTGTACTGTGCCCGTATTTCTTGTGTTTTCTCGGTCCTTTTTGCCTTCTGTGCCCCTCGCTGCCTCTCTCCATTCCCGCCGCTGCGTCCCCTGCGGCCCCGCCCCCCTGACTGCCCATTCGCTGCCCCTGCCTCCCAGCTGCTCCTCCCTCCCACCTCCCCATATATAGCGCCCGCTGCGCGGCCGCGCCGCTGGCGCGCCAAAGGCGCACCTAGGGCAAGCCCGTCTGTGCCCGTCCGCGACTGGACCGCGCCCAGCGCCAGAACCCCTGGGCCGCGCCTCCCGCTCCAGCCTCGAGGACCGACGCCGATACGATGCCACCACACTCCACACTCTCAACCCCGGACGGACGCACAACTGCTTCAAGGCCGCCCCGAAACGCACCCATGGTCCCTTCACCTGCCGGAACTGCAGCTACACCAGCCTCAGAGCCACCGAGGCGCCCGCCAAGAAGGACCTCAACCACCTCCGGTGCATCCTACTGAACACCCGCTCCGCACGCAAACACGACGTCGAGCTCTGGGACCTGCTCGACACATCATCACCAGACGTCGCCTTCCAGACAGAGACCTGGATGAACGACTCCTCCGCCCCCGACATCGCCATAGCCATCCCAGACGGCTATAAGATCACCCGCAGAGACCGCATCAATGCAGTAGGAGGAGGAATCGCCATCGTCCACAAGAACACCATCAGGGTCTCGACCAGCACCTACGACACTCTCAGCACCGCCGAACACATGCACTTCCAGATCCACACGGACCCCAACACCACCCTTAGAGGCACCCTTGTCTACAGACCCCCTGGGCCCTGACCCCAGTTCAGCGACTCCATCGCCGACTTCATCAGCACGCACGCCCTGACCTCTACCGACTACATCCTCCTCGGAGTCCTGAACTTTCACCTGGAGAACAACACGACAGCAACTCCACCACCCTGATCGACAGCCTCGCCAACCTCGGCCTGAGCCAGCTCGTCACAACACCGACCCACTCCGCCGGCCACACGCTTGACCCCATCTTCTCCTCAAGCTCCCACGTCTCCTTCAGCCACACCACGGAACTCCTCTGGACCGACCACCGCTGCATCCATTTCACCTTCCAGAAACCCACCACACACCACCGCACCCAACAGATCCCACGCCGCTGCTGGAGCAAAGTCACCGAAGACCAACTCCGGGCAACCCTCGCTCTCAGCCCTCCCTCCGACCCATCCAACACCGAACACGCTGCCTGCAACCTCAGACAATGGATGGACGACTGTGCCAACACCCTCGCCCCGCTGAAAAAGCTCACCTACAGCGACACCACCAAAAGAGCCAGCTGGTTCACCTCGGAACTCCTAGCTTCCAAGCGTACCTGCCGGAAACTAGAGAAGAAATGGCACAGTGATAAGACACCGGACAGCCACACAGCCCACAAAGACGCCATCCGTAACCACCACCACCTCATCAGGTCCGCCAAGAGAATCTCCTTCAAAGACCGCCTCGACAACAACGCACACAACAGCAAGGAGCTTTTCAACATCGTGAAGGAACTCTCCAATCCCAGCTCCAACACCAACGACATCCCGCCGTCGCAACCCCTGTGCGATTCCCTCGCCACCTTCTTTCACCGCAAGATCGCCGACATCCACGACAGCTTCAACACCCAGACAGCCCCAACTAAGATCGATGCACCAGACCCGCCACACACCATCGACCACGACCCCCTGCCAGCCTGGACCAGCGTGAACATCGAGGACACCATCAAGACCATGAGCACAATACACTCCGGCTCCCCGTCAGACCCTTTCCCGCACCACATCTTCAACAAAGCCAGCAGCTCCATCGCACCCCACCTGTGCAACATCATCAATCTCTCCTTCGAGACCGCGACCTTCCCAGAGAGCTAGAAACACGCAGAGATCAACGCCCTACTCAAAAAACCCAAGGCGGACCCGAGAGACCTCAAGAACTTCCGGCCCATCTCTCTGCTTCCGTTCCCAGCCAAGGTCATCGAGAAGATCGTCAACAAACAGCTAACCCGATACCTTGAAGAAAACATCATCCTGGACCCATCCCAATCGGGGTTCCACAGCAACCACAGCACTGAGACTGCCCTCATCGCCGCCACCGATGACATCAGGATCCTGCTGGACAATGGTGAGAACGCAGCCCTCATCCTGCTGGACCTCTCCGCCGCCTTCGACACTGTCTGCCACCGCACTCTACGCGCACGCCTCTACGACGCAGGGATCCGAGACAAGGCCCTGGAATGGACCACCTCCTTCCTCGACGGCAGAACCCAGAGAGTCCGCCTCCCACCTTTCCGATCCGAAGCCTCCGAGATCATCTGCGGCGTACCCCAGGGATCATCCCTCAGCCCAACACTGTTCAACATCTACATGGCCCTGCTCGCACGCATCGCCAGACAACACGACCTCAACATTATCTCCTACGCCGACGACACTCAACTGATCCTCTCCCTCACCAAGGACCCCCTCGCCGCCAAAGCCAATCTCCATGAAGGAATGAAGGCCATCGCCGACTGGATGAAGATCAGCCGACTAAAGCTGAACACGGACAAAACGGAGGTCCTCATCCTCGGCTCCAACCCCTCAGCCTGGGACGACTCCTGGTGGCCAACGACGCTGGGATCAGCCCCGGCACCCACCGACCACGCACGCAACCTGGGAGTCATCCTCGACTCAACGCTCTCCATGGCCAAGCAAGTCAACGCAGTCTCCTCCTCCTGCTTCAACACCCTCCGCATGCTTCGCAAGATCTACAGGTGGATCCCGACAGACACAAGAAGAACAGTCACCCAGGCCCTCGTCAGTAGCAGACTGGACTATGGGAACGCCCTCTACGCGGGAGCCCCGGCCAAGCTCATCAAGCGACTGCAACGCATACAAAACGCCTCCGCACGACTGATCCTCGACGTACCACGCCACAGCCCCCACTTGAGGAACCTGCACTGGCTCCCCGTCGACAGGAGGTCGACAGGAGGTCACCTTCAAACTCCTCATCCACGCACACAAGGCACTCCACAAAACTGGCCCAGCCTACCTCAACAGACGACTCTTCTTCTACGTCCCCAACCGCCAGCTCCGCTCCGCCGACCTCTCCCTCGCCACCGTCCCTCGCATTCGAAGAACAACCACCGGCGGCAGATCCTTCTCACACCTCGCCACCAAGACCTGGAACACCCTTCCACTAAGCCTACGACAGACCCAAGACCTGCTGACCTTCAGGAGGCTACTCAAGACCTGGCTGTTCGACCAGTAGCAGCATCCCCCCCCCTTCCCTCTCCCCAGCGCCTTGAGACCCTCGCGGGTAAGTAGTGCGCTCTACAAATTCTGTGATTGATTGATTGATTGATTGATTGAATCACATGGACACTAGATTTACCCGCATCTGGCAGCTGCTTATACACTATTTTACTCAGACCAGACACTCCCGGTTGGTTCCCCCCGACTACGAGCCTTGCAATTATTTGAAGACTCGCTCGAACCATACTTTAGGGGTCGGAAACCAGAATCCCCAGAACAGCCCAATTAAGTGAGGAGGCCTATCCTCCTACCCCCTTACGAGTCTCTCGTTTTCCCCCGTGTCTTAGATACTCCCAGTGCATCCTCCCTTTTCTCCCCTCTCCCCGGAGAGAGTTTCTCTTCCCTTTTTATTTGTATAAAATTGACAACAGTTCCCTGTTGCTTCCTTAGACTGAAATGTCCCCACGAATAGAGGACAGAACCTATGCATCGGGACGTCATACGTAGACGGACACTAACGATTCCATCGGTTTGACAACAATAAAGCCCCATACAATGCTTGGATTATTAAGGGTGCCCTTTGGCCTATCCCTGAGACGTGAAATTCAACAGGATAGTTTGTGGTGGGATGGTACTACACAATTTCCTTTTCTACCCTAGTATACTTCTAAAAGGAAGATCTGGGGGTGTATTGAATGGGATTGATTCTGCCATGTATGTTCTTATCAAAATATTATGCTGTGTAACGTGGATAGTGGACTTCATTTAATGTTTCTCTCACAGGGACATGTGTCCTCAATTTGTTTGATTTTTGTTGTCTGTTATATATTCAATAAACAGATTTTAAAATAAAATGGCTAAGAGTAATATCTGCTAATAAATGTTTAGCAATATGTGGATAAAGAGTGTCTCTGAAAGCTTACATTTTTGTTCGTCCTGGTGGAGTATGTTGCATTACATTTATTACATGTTCATAAGGTTGATTGTGGTTCTGACTAAAATGGTGTAGAGGAAGAAAATGCAATAGGATTTCCCTCAAATGCATTGTGACAGGATGAGAGGTTATACCTTGTAATAGAAAAAAGTTGCTGGTGTTTTTGTTGGTCAGTATAGAAGGTTTAAGATAAAGCCTGGCTTCAAACTTTTTTAGCTAGAATTTTCAGAAGCGAGCAGGTACAGAATTTGAAACCCAGGCTAAGCAGACATGAGCGTGAGATGCACTGTTTTTGTGTTAGATTTGTTTTGGAGATTCCGCATAGTTCAAGTTTATCCTGCTGTTCCCACATTTCATGGCTGCACCTTCTCCAGACTCATACAATCCTATTTCAGAAACCTTACATAACCATTCAGCAGACACCCTTTAAGGCTTGGGCATCAGACAGCAGTGGTGATAATTCCAAAAAAGCATTATCAATATGGATTATTAACAATGAGTGACAGTGCAGATGCTGGCTAGACTTTGCAGGTTCTACGAGGAGGCCAGGCACAGTGACAGGGGGCTTAGACATGTATGCCCACCCATGACTGGTGGAATCGGTCAAATTCTTGGAGAACATTCTCCTGCACTAATATGTCAGTGGCATGACACTAACGCCTGGGAGGCTAAGGCGACCCGGGGAGATCTGGAGAAGGATGGTGGCCCGATCACAAACTGTAATGTTGGAACACTGTGTGCTCCACTGTTTCATTTTTGCTGTCTTATGAAACTTTATCTGATGGTCCTTGGGGTGTGCGGGGGGCTCATGAATGACAGCATTGATACAGATTGTTAGCAAATGCATGAGGGGTATATCACTTTACTGCTTCATGGTGGGAGATGGCAGAGGGCCTGTCCTCCTGCAGTCCACTGAGTACCTGCTTTGATCTTGTGGCTCAGGAGGGACATGACTCCTAAGCCTGTTTAACACCCAGTAACAGTTCTAGCTGAAGGGTGGGAGTGGTGAGGGGAGGGGAGGGGAGGGATTTGGGGCAGTGACCAGTACCCTTCTGGCCGTTAGTTAGTCTAGAAGGGGTTCTGTATATTGTTCCTGGGGGTGGGGGACTGGGTGGGGTGATTGGGGAAAAGTTGACTGTTTTTAATGTTCTTGTTATTTTAAGGGAAAGTGTTCTCTATGCTTGTGAAACTTGTGATATTCTGTTAGAGATGCTACAGCCCGTTTGAGGGCTGCAAAGCTTAGTGTCCAGGGGCATGCAGGGTAAGGGAAGCAAAAATAACTTTCTCACGTGGAACGTCAGAGGAATGAACAGGCCCAAGAAGCATCATAATATTCACACTTACCTAAAATGCTACTGGAAATTGAGTGCATTCCTCCAGGGAACTAATTTATGGGGGGACTGTATAGCCACACTGCAGCAGAAGTGGAGAGGGCATGTCTATTCCACCTCTTACTCTGGTTTTTCACGAGGCACCCTTATATGGGTGTCCCCTGGAGTCCCTTTGCAAAAACTGTGGGTGTGTGCAGATCCAGAAGAGAGGTATGTCATACTGCATGGCACTCTTCATGCTTACACACCCCAAATAGACAACATGCCTTTTTTTGAGGAGTTGATGATGGTGGCACATGTATTTCTGCCTGCGGAGATGATTGTGGCTGGGAATTGCAACTGTGTGCTAGAGGGAGAAATGGACGGGTCCCCCCAATGTCAGGGAATGTCAGAAGCCCTAAAGCAGATGATACAGGGAGTGGGGTTGATAGACACTTGGAGAGCCCAGCATCCACAGACACATACATACTTCTGTTACACACTGGCGGTGGACACACATCGTAGGCTGGATTACTTCCTAACACAGGTAGAGGTGACACAGAGGGTGACGGACATGAACTATTTGGCCAGGTACATCTCAGACCACTTGCCCTTGCTTCTTACCTACTCTTTCACCAGACATGTACCTCACGTCCCATTGTGGTGAATGAAGGCAGAGGCCCTCACTGACCAGGTCTACAAGGGGACAATGGCGAAGGTCCTGACTGATTACTTCACTCGTAATTGGGAGAGCATCCAGCACAGACTGACAGAGTGGGATGCAATGAAAGTGGTGCTCAAGGGGTGGGTATGGCAACTGCCACAGGCATCCCGCAAACACTAGAGAGAGGCCTGACTTTGCAGGAGGACAAGCAGGCAAATCTAGAAAAAGCACTTTCACAGGATCAGGCAGTGCGTTTGGAGTGGGAGAAAGCCAAAAAACAGGTCTACTCCTTGTGGGAAAGCCTGGAAAAGCATGTGCGTCTCACTTATATACACTGAGTGCATATGGAGGGGGACAGGGTGGGTTGTTTATTGGCCAAGATGATTAAGCAGGAGCAACAGACTGAACCCATACTGGTGATAAGGGATCATATGGGAATGGAGGTGCACACACAACAGGTCATTAATGAGACAATGGTGGAGCACCTCCATAGGGTCTATACGTCTCCTAGTGATCGCCTGGACCATTTGTAGACAACCTACCTGGACTCGCTGTCAATGACACGGTTAAAAGGAATTGAATGGGTGGACCTAGAGTGTCTCTTAACCAAATGAGAGATATTACTGGGAAGCATTCTCCACCCCATCTTCAAGTCAGGCTCACAGACAAACCCAGCGAACTACAGACTAATTTCCTTGATCGATGTTGAAGCTAAACTCTACGCTGCCAACCTTTTAACAGATCTGGAAGCATGGGCAACCGCCGAAAACATCATCCCGGCCACTCAAAATGGATTTAGGGCTGGCATGAGTACAACCACCAATCTTATGGTCCTCAGTCTTCTGATCGAAAAGGCAAACTATAAGGCCTCCAATCTATACACCTGCTTCATTGACTTAAAAGCAGCATTCGACACGGTCCCAACGGACCCCCTTTGGGAAAAGATGGCTAGCTGGGGCGCACTTCCAAATCTTCTCAAGGCCATTATTGAGCTATACTCAGACACCTGGGTGCAAATCAAAATAGGTAAGGATGATAGAACGACTAGAAAGATCCCCACACTTATCAGCCTAAAACAAGGATGTGTCCTCGCCCCTTGCCTCTTTAACATATACATAGCAGATATGGATGCCCTGCTATAAGAAGTCTCGAGTGATCCACCACAATTCGCAAATAGACCAGTGCGCAGTCTACAATATGCAGATGACATTGTTTTATGCCGCCAGACTCCCATCGCCTTTCAACGCCAAATCACATCCCTCCTCAGTTTTACTGAATCATCAGCCCTGAAGTTAAATTACAGCAAAACAAAAGTAATTTGTTTCCCAGTAAAAAATAGCCAGCAAAACAGTTTAAATGGAAAGCAGTTGGGAACAGGATCGACGAGGTCAGCACCTACAAATACTTAGGGTTGGAAATGGACTCCAGATTAAATTTTAAAAAGCATCTTCCACAACGAAGAGCTCTAGCCAATAAGTTATTCTTCACCTTTAACCTAATAAAAAAATGTTGGGGTCTCAGTTATATTTATCACAAATCATCAGGTCAAAATTGCTACCCTCGCTGACCTATGGTTCAGAACTCCTCAAAGGCAAAGATGTAACCTCAAGCTCAAGGGCGCCTGGAATTCAGGATTTTTCACCAACTCCCAGTAAGAATAACCGCAATAACTAAATTGTGCTGGAAGATGAGAGCTGCACCACCCGAGTCACTGGCTGCTTTGTGCTGGTCTGAAATGGAAAGCCAACATACTTATAAAAACAAATGGACAACAGTGCTTCACCAAGCCTTAACAACCTATAACCTCTCCAATGCTTGGGAGTTAAATATCAGCTTCACAACATTTAAAAAAATCACCAACAAAGTAGCCACGCTAAAAGTTTGGACACTTGACAAAGCAGAAATGGCCGGGAAAAAGCATGTCTGGACAGTCTTACAATCCTATAGTAACTGGGGCCCCCAACCATACCTTACGTGCCATATCTCTCAAACCACCCAGCACTTCTTTCTATTAATCAGCATGGGTTGCTTTTCCCTCAAAAGATCAGGCCCCATCCTGGAAACAAAGCTGGTCTAACTTTCTTTGCCATTTATGTGGACAATTTGATGAAAGCCTATTCCATTTTTTGTGTATTTGCCCCGCAGTTAATAAACTTAGACAGAAATTACCCTGCCCCGCCTTTCGGTCACTCAAGGTAAGATCCTGCCGCAGTTTAGTGATGACATTATTGAACAGTAAATCAATCCAGCTTCCCTGCAGGACTGCCAAGTCCCTTTTGCAAGTGAACAAATTATTATCAGCACAATCAGCTATGTCAGATAAGAAATTGCCGTCCCCAGACACAGACACCATTGACTAAATAACTGGAACTTGTCAGTCGATTTATCCTGCCACACCTCATTATTAGCTAAGACATAGATCTTATCCATCAAGGGGCCTCTGGTCCTTAAACTTTGGTTCGGACAAATCTATCTCCGCGCGGTTTGCACATTTTTCAGCACCCCTAACCAGCAGCTGGCACAAATGCATCTGAAAACATCGGGTGCACCTGGCTGTCGAGCACTTTAATGGTCTACCGGTTTTTAACACATGAGGACATCTCTTTTGCACAGTATGATGTTTTAATAACGAGGTTTTTTTAATTTATAATGTTTTTAGCAACTATTTTTTAACTTTTTTGTGTGGTTTGACTTTGTAATTATTTTAATTATTCTGCAAATAAACGTATTTACTTACTTATTGGCTATAGACTCCCTCAAGAGGCCCCGGGAGCCGATGGATTGTCCGCCAAGCTCTACAGGTCGTTCCCAGGGACTATGGCTGAAAAACTGCTACAAGTGTACCAGGAAGCCCTGGAGAGGTGGGAATTCCCTGCATCCTTGAGAGATGCCCTGGATGTGTTGATACCCAAACTGGGGAAGGACCCGTTAGACACAGCCTCTTACTGCCCCCGTCTTTATTAAATAAAGATCAAAAGATTCTCGGGCAAATCTTGGCAAAGAGTTTGCACCGTTACCTCCCAAAACTTGGCCATCCGGACCAGTCGGGGTTTATCCCCCGCAAAATCACCTTTTGCAGCTTGTGCCGGTTGTCACACGTGTTTCATGTGCCCTACCTGGACCAGGACTAGTATGCCCATACCTTCCTAGACATAGAGAAAGCATTTAATTCCATCAGCTGGGAATATAAGTGGTATGTATTAGAGCGGGGATAGGTCGCAGATTTGTCACCTGGATAAGGTTGCTATACACAAGGCTGCTGGCACCGGTGGGAACAGGGCACCTCATGTCGGAGGCAATCCCGCTACATTGGGATACCGGACAGGGGTTCTCCCTATCACCCTTGTTGTATGCCCTGGTAATGGAGCTGGTGGCATGCAAGCTACATCAGGTGTTACACGGCTGGGGAATACAGGTGTGACAGACGACACATGTAGTGTTGATATATGGAGATGATGCCATGGACTACATGCATCAGCCGGCCATATCAGCTCAGATCCTCATGAATGTGATGAGGAAAGTTGGGGTGCTCCGAGGACTGCATGTGAATCAATCAAAGTCTGCACTGTTCACTGTAGGACAACTGAAAGGGATGGCGGTCGCTCAACTCCCAGGTTCGAGTCTGTCCTGCAAAACAGACAGTGCCGATACCTCCCTATGTATGCATAACACAGGGTGCAGCAATACCATGACTTAAACCTGGGGAGCATAATTCCAAATCTCCCCCATCCATTAAATTCCCTGGTGAGGAAGACAGTCCTAATTAAAATAGCAGTGCTGCCCTGCTGTCTTTATATATTGCAAGGCACTATGTATGAAATTCCCTGGAGTGTCTTTTGGGATCTGGACCGGTTCCTGGTGGAATTGCTATCGACGGGGAAACGATGCTGGGTAGGGTTTGCCACTCTGAAATTGTAATGGGATACAGGAGGGATGGAGCGGCCGGACCTTGAAATGCACTATCTTGCAATACAACTGCAGCACGCTGTCCATTGGTTCGATGATGAACTCAACTGGGAGAAGTCCCTGCTTTCTGGCACATATGGGGACACTGACTTGTGGGCCCTATTGTTGTGCAGCAAAAGAACACCTGGAACACCTCCACATATAATCAGATTGTTGTGCAGGCTCTGCGAGCGAGCAGTGCGAATAGTGCTTCATAGAGCACCCGATGTGCTGGAGCTGGAGATATGAAAAATGTGGCCCTTTGCTCAAATGGCACAGACCATGGCCATAGACCTCTTGCATGAGATGAGCTGCCTCACCCTAGAAGACTCATACCCGGCAGGCTGTTTTATTATCCTGCAGGAAGCAAAGGAGATGCGTGGATTGGGCAGGGGACAGTCCTTTCAGTATGCCAAAATTGCTGCCACAGCACAAGAGATATGGCCAGTGTTCCCTGATGTCCCCACACCTACACAGACGCTAGCTGCACTGCTGTCATTGTTGGGAGGTCGGAGACTTATCACATACATATACAAGGCCTTATAGGCAGATAAACAAATGACTTACCTTAAGGCTAAGGGAGATATGGCAACAGGTTAGTGAGTACCCATTCGTAACTGCAGAGTGGTCCAGGGTACATAGGGTGGTGCGTGAGATATTTATCAATGCAACGCTTAAGCTTATCCAATACAATATAGTAGATATCATTTACCTATTCCCCAGGCACCCACACACAATCTACTCCTCTAGGGACCCAGGGTGTGTACACTGCGGAGGCCCAATGGCATACTTTATTCATACAGTGTGGAGCTGTTAGGACGATCTCCTGGGTCACCTGCATAGCGCCAAGGGCTGGGTGATTACTACAGAGCTAAAAAAATTGGGATTGGTGCCTGAAAAGCAAAAACAGGAAACTTAGCAGGAAATTTGCACTGCTTGGAATGCCTTTGGCTAAGCGACACATAGCCAGTAGGTGACTGAGTCCAAGACTCCCCCTGACGGCAGACTGGTTAAGAGATGTGACAGAATGGGCTGGGTCAAAAGAGGTACACATGAAAACAGTGAACCATTATGACAGGCTGGCAGAAGAGCTGCTTGCATGGGGTGCCATGATCCATGACCTGACTGGGAGCAACGCCACTGCCTCCCCAGCTGCAACAGATGCAACCAATAGCATGGACTCCCAAGAGCTACATCGTGCGGGTGCAGTGGAGGTGAGGAGGGATAGCCATAGGGATGGCCACTGACTTCGGGATCTGCGTGATGGCTGGATGAAGAAATGCTGCAGCTACTCTGTAACACTTTGAGTCTTCCGGACTGTGACAGAATGGGCATAGCACTGGGGTGGTGGGGGGTAAATACAAGCAGTTCATTCATTGGCTTATATTTTGTATTTCAATTGGACTCAAAGGCTTGTGGAACTGTTTAGTGTTTGGGCAAGTGCCCCTATTGCTCATACAATGTAGATGGCTTTAATGGGGGGATGATATCATGATACGAAATAATACTGAGCATCAATTGAAAATGTGTATTAGTGAATTGCCAATAAAAATATATACATAAAAATAAAAAAAAATCAACATGGATGATTAAATGCCTTCCCACAAATCACATATTAAAGGTCCTAGCAGCACGTGACCACTGGCACCAAGGAAGCAACTTTAGCAGCATGCATCACAAAGCATGGATTATGAAGTAGATATAGAATTTACATATAGTTTATAAATGCAGTAATTTAGTCCCAAGACTAGTTTACTCATTTCATAAAAGAATAAAAGTACAATATTTTCACATAAAAGGATAGTTTTACTTTTTTAAAACAATGTTTGGTCCCCAATTATCAGCTTCTCACTTTCCTCAAATATGCATGTGTCCTGCTGCCAAACATTCAAAGATACAGCATCATATTACCATATTTCGCCATCACACACCAGTGATGCACATCATGTTCTGTAAGTTTCCACAACTAGGCAAAGATATCCACAGTGGTGTTGAAAGGTGCACCCTGTTATTCCAAAGCCACCATTATCCATTGGTTGGGCTCCATAATGGCAAGTGTCCCAGGGTATGACCATAATTTAGCCAGGTAGTGCATACATTTCCACATTTAGAAAAAAAATAGACATAGGCCCCATCATGCTAATGATGGATTCTATATGTGGATGGTGTCATTAGATGCCAAGAGGTAGGAACAAATATGGGACAGCTCTACTTTTTTGGAGTAGGGGAGTACTCTTGAGGTGACACTGGAGTCTGTGTCTCATTTGTGTTGTGTGAATACGCAGACAGAACTTCCTTTGTAGTGAACGCTGATGGATCATCATGTTTCCTAAGTGACCACATTGTAAGTTGGGTAAGATGTTTAGAAGTTACAGCTTTGCAAGTAAAGAAGCGCATACAAAATAATATACAAAACAGACATTTGGCCACTCAGCACAACGCACTTTATAAACGAATGGAGAAGGAAAGTCCACCACCCCCATAACGCCATCTATGCTCTGAGATTATCTATATTGAAAATCAACCACTGTTTGTCAGGCCTCTTCCGAGGGCCAGTCATGAGACATTTGTTTACCCAAACCTTGGCTACTCTAAGCTGCAGAAGCAGGCTCACACAGCCTCAGGTGAGCTATAACACAGCTCGGCAGGTCATTGTCATGTACTAAGTGACAATGAGCAGCCTAGATGTCACCTCTGCTGTCGTCAGCTTCCCTTAACAACTTCTAATTGGGAGATGTGGCGGGCATATGTTTCTCTTTTCTCCCGGTATAAGGCTTTTTGACCGAAGACTTATTTGTAATCAATGTCCCGATGGTTATCAGTTTACAATCTGACAGTTTTATTTTGTGTCCATAAGCGCCCAAACTGTAGTCCTAAGGTGGACTTCCTCACACCTCAAATACCACTGCATTAATTTACAAGTGAGGAGAGAATCTTAAACCACTGAGCCATTTTAACATGAATGGGTCTTGTGACCTACAGTTTGCACATGGAACTCTGTGCTTAATAATTGAATCCACTGAGTAACTTCGTTAACAATTCAACCTGAAGATAGCACTCAGTATTTTGCGGAAGAACATAATTCTCTGAGCTACTGTACCAGAAATCGAAACTAAGACACTCTGGGGCAGATTTACCAACACGTCACAGAACGCAGCACAGCAGTCACAAATGCTGCACTGTGTTGGGTGACTGATAGAGAGCAGGAGAGCGCCATATCTACAGAGATATGGCTCTCTCCTCCCCTCTCTCTAGTGATGGCACAGAATTTTGCTGCAGAGTGCCAGGCAGATCCATTTGCACTATTGTGCAAGGGTCTGTGTGTGAATCTAGCATAGGTTTTGTACAGGAAGGGTACCCTTCCAGTAGAAAATACTATGCTTAGACCACATTTAAAACGTTTCCTAATTTGTACATGTGCTGTACAGTGCAGTACACATGCAAAGTCCGTAAAAACAATGAGAAATTAAAACATTTCTCCTTTTAACACCTGATTTCAAATGGTGTTATTTTTTTAAGCAAAACCCACCCTCAAATGTTTGTCTTTAAATTGGCCTGGAACTGTGCCCAGCTAGTTTAAGGATATCAGGCATTTTGAGTCAGTTCTACACTCTTGATTACTCATCGTATGACCTCTAAAGTTAACTAATATAAATATTCTATCTAATATGCATATTTGAGAATGGACTCAAGTTAAATAGGCAGATTATCCCTAAATGAGCATTTTACTTCCTGATGGAGTCGTACTTTGACTCTGACAGCAGACTGAGTCCAAGAAACCTTTCCATTTGGATTGAGTAATGAATGGTGCTATAAAACCCCGATAGTATCTTACACCTTTTTACAGTTATCAAATATTTAACGACCATTAATTTCGTCCCAAGCTAAAATCACAAGGTGCAGCATCAGGTGAAATTATGCACTGATTTTGAGTTTCAGAAGTAAGCATGGCGGATAACCTGTGATATAAGAATGTGTGCACAATTCGAATCACTGGGACCGGGCACAAACACTGCTAGTGCCGCATCACCGTATTTCTGACATTTTTGTGATTAGAGTTCTTGTATAATTTGATGTATAAGTATATTCAATAGATTAATACTTAATAAAACTTGCACATTTTTGCACGCAATATAAGTCACTGAGTTTAAGGTATGTAGCAAACAAAAGTAAGTGTTTGTGCTTTCACTAAATCTTTATAAAACATTGCTTTCTTTCTTCGCCTGCTTCTTTCTGGCGTTTTTTTTGTAGGCACACCACTGTTGGACTCAAACATAGCTGCAGCTGCATTGATTTGAGAATCATAGATTTTTCATGCCCTGGTGAATTCTTTTCATGCATTAGAGTAATAATAATAAGTCACCTGTCAACATCATTGACATTGATTTAAAACAATGGAGTGGACTTTAAAAAGCAGCAGAGTCTTTTTGCAGCTTTGCGTTGAATATGGATTGACAGGAGGAAGTCGAAATTGAATCATTGGAACATTTCTCAAGGTTCTGGCTTTTGAACTACTGAAAAATAAATGTTGTATTTTTTCCAGTTTGCTGCATAGCTGCTGTGTAATGCAATACACAGGCCTGAGGGAACCCTTCTGCAAGGTCAAAAGTCACTGTTGTGAAGTAACAATGCTTTATGGCCTTGAGACATCTCTACAACAAGGTGCTTTGAGATGGTGCTTTGAACTGTGATCAAAGTTCTCAACATGAGCAACATTTTTACACATGATTGAGAAGTGTGGCCTTCAGCAGAGCATATGTACGTTTTCTATAAGCCATTCACCATGCAGAAGGCCAATCGACTGTCTTTTGTTTATTTTTAAAACGATGCTGTTTGAGAGATATGTCAGGAGAACAGGAGTCTAGATGAGTACAATAATACTACGCAATGACTGGAGTAAAAGGTTACATATACCACTGACCATCCAATCGGGTCTTATTGATTTCATTTTGTATTTTAGGATTTCAAAAGAGATTGCTACCTGGACCTTTTTAAGAACTATGGGGCATATTAACAAGGCCCGGCGATAAATATCGCAAAGCGCGCTTAGCGCTTGCATATTTATTGCCGGCTATCTCTGCAATTTATCGCCCGGTTAGCGCGTTATCAACAACGCGCATCGCTGAGGCGATAAAATTCCAGAGATAGCGTGGATATCGCCGTTTTCCATGGTGGAAAACGGCGATATCCTAGATGATAGGGCCTGTGGTCTTAGCCACAGAATCCACCTCCCATGTTAAGTATGCCTTAGTCAGGAATTTAACAGACGTTAAATTCCTGCGTTAAGGCATACTTAACGCGATTAAAATAATCGCTTCCCCGAATTGTAAATATCGCGAAGCTGCCTTCGCGATATTTACCCATGTTGTTTCCACAGACACGCCTACTTTGCATCTCATTAGCGATGCGAAGTTAGGCGTGCTGGAAACAGGAGCAAAATCAGCAAAACACGCGATAGCGTGTCTTTGCTGATAAGGCGATATAATTATCGCCGCTTTTCGGCCGAAAACGGCCGCAAAAGCGGCGATAATTTTTTATCGCCGTATTGTTAATATGCCCCTATGTTTATTCTCACAACCGAATTTTGTCATCGTTAAATTTTAACCTGGAAATATTTCAGGTTGACTTAGTTGAAAATTAGAAGGTATACTGTAATTGTTCTGGGTATTTGTTTTGCCTGCACCCCGCCGGGGTGATTGTGAAATTCTGACCTCTAAGCCTGTACCAGCTTAAAGCCTGATCAATTACTATGTCCCATCTTCTTCCTACCAGCACTGCGAAGTGGACTTTCTAACTTGCTATCAAGTCACATATCAAATGAACATATAAGTATACATTTATTGTTTGGTCTGTGGAACAATAATGCAAATTAAGTTGCATTGCATATGAAGAATACATATGAATAGTATGATGATCATTACTGATATGGCCCAAGTAGAATTTGGTGTGGGCAACATAGTTTACAGAGGATTTTTTAGCTGAGCCGTGATAAATGATTATGGCTAGGACTTGTTGCCTCATGTAAGAAGGCACATGAGAAGCTCTCATGGGGCCTGGGTCACAACATCATGGGGCTCCACTCTAGTTTACAGTAGGCCCGCTTGAAATTTCTGTTACACTGCTGTAATCTTGTGTAATTTCAGTACGTTAGCATTACACTTGATAAGGGAAATTTCCAAAATTACACTATTACACTAATAAAGTGCTATTTGTGGCCAAAGTTTGGCATGAGTACACAGGAATCATGCAAACTACCAGAAAGTGAGTGGATGCTGTTTGTGGCACTTGTGTTTTTGCTATGTTTTTTGTGCTGTATGGCACTTCTGCAATTCGCATACTTTTTCATTAATAGTGTATAATGACACGAAAATATACAGAAGTTTTCATACCAGTAATGCTACTAAAACAAAAAGTGCATTTTAAAATATTTTTGACTTGTCAAAAAAGATGAAAGCAGAACATACTATATTAAAAAAACATCAGACATGACTTAGAAGTAGGAGTGCACAAACTTTGCATAATTAATTTGTGTTTAATGACGCAAAATTATGAGAAATTACATCAAATGCAAAAGTCATTTTGCACTGTATTTTAGTGCTAAATGCGTTCTCACATCCATTTCTGATCCAATGAAGCATTTCATGTTAAAAGCAATAATGCAAAACAGACATCTGCGGCAAACAATGACCAATCTGGTCATTTGGGTTTTTCCTGTGATCCAGCGCTAAAATGTATGGCGCTCTCTCGCATAATTTCATATAACAATAGTAATATGAAATTCACAAGCTTAAACTGGGGCAATGGACCTTTATGGTGTCTACACCCTCTATGTGCCGACTTCCTGTGGGAAGGGTCACAGCCCTGACCATCTCAAACTAGTTACTTCCATCTCAAGATGGAGGAATCGGAAAAGGAAAAGTGGGGTCCAGTCTCAGGGGTCTTGACATTCCTCGTTGGTGCTTGCGGGCAGTTGGAGCATGGACTGGACTCTTCATCTCTGTGTAGGTTGCAGGGGGTCCAGTAACCGTGTATTGCTACGGTGCGGCTCTGGTAGGTCCTGGTGTGTTCACTGTCAGTGGGAAGACAGATATGACCCTCCAAAGCTGGTGTATCCCATCTGGTTTGGAAGCTGTTTCAGCGTCACTGGTGAGCGGCAAGTCGGTAAGCCGGACTCTGTGGATTCGGTGCCTGTGGTCCACACGGGAGTAGTTTGTCTACTTCAAGGGCGTTCTTTGGTAATTGGCGAAGGTCTGGAGGTTCTCTGGGGTTCTTAGAGGCATCACAGTAGCAGCATGAGACAACACACCATGACGGTCGAGTCTTGAAGCAGCAGTCAGGGTTTCACATCACAATTCTGCAGCAGGCACTCCGTTCTCGGATTCAGCTGCTCTTCTTTGTCCGGTTCTTTTTTAGGGCCATTAAATCTGAATATCTGGGTCGAGGGATGCCACCTTAATGCTAAATGTGATCACTTCCTGTATTAAGGGACACAACCCTGACCATGATAGGCTAGTTCCTTTTATGCAAAGATGGAGGAATTGGAAAAGTGGGGTCCACATCACCTGCTCCACCTGAGGGGTGGTGCTGGTTGTCTGTGAGCACACCTCCTAATCTTACAAAGTTTTCCACCTAACCTCCCACCAAAAGTCTGAACAGGAAGTTGGCATTCTCCACTAAATGGTGACATGTCCTTTGAAGTTTCCAGCCCTGTATGTCAGTTCCTGCTTGGAGGGGTTGTGAAACACCCCCACCCAGAGCAGGCTTTGTTCCTGGCCTCTGAGAGCAAAGGCTGTCACCCAGGAGGCCAAAAACATGTCTAGTAGTAGTTGTTAGGTTTTCAAGGGACACATTTAAGGTGTCTTCTGCCTGCATTTATTAATGAATCCAACACTGGCATCAGTGAGGATTTATTAAGATAAGATGTTAGGTACCAAACATCTGTGGGTACAGTGAAGCCATCATGGAGCTGGGGAACTCGGACTGGCAAGTATCCAGCCCCTGGTGTCTTTATGGCTTCCCTGCAACTTACAATTTCTGAGAATGGACTTGGAGACTATAGGGCCATCACATCCACTCAGGGAGATATGTCCACACATGGGAGATAGTGCACCCTTCCTTATGGTTGCTAGGCCTGCTGTAGGCGTGGCTTAACTATATTTCATGCAGCGTCTGTGGGCATGGCACACAGTGATGTGTGCCATGTTGACTCTTCAGTTCTCTCTGCACCAAGACACACAGCCTGCACTGGCAGTGTGCATGATCTTGGTGAGGGGTCCCTCGGGAGGCACTATACATGCTGCAGCCCTTGTGGACCCTCTTCAGTTCCAATGCCCCAGGTAACAGGGGTCAAATTTACTAGGGACTTACAAGGAGGCTGAAGTTGTTCAAATTCTGGAATAATGATACAGTTATAGGGTAAGAGAGCTGGCACTGGGGACCTGATTAGCAGGGACCTAGTGCACTTTCAGTCAAAATTATATCTTGTTTCAGGCAAAAAGTGGGGCTAACCATTTCAAAAGAGGTACTTTCCTACAGTCTGTGAGTTGGTATGTCAGTGTCTGAGTAGATCTGTTAGTGGGTACATAAGTGTCTGTGTGGGTCTGTGAGTGGGTGCATGAGTGTTTCAGTGGGTCAGTGGGTCTGACAGTGGGTGCATCAGTATATGAGTGTATCAGTGGGTCTGTGAGTGGGTGCATGAGTCTTTGAGTGGGTCTGTGAGTGGGTGTATATGTGTCTGTGTGGGTCTGTGAGTGGGTGCATGAGTGTCTGAGTCAATGCATGAGGGTCTGAGTGAGTATGTGACTGCCTGAGTGGGTCTCTGAGTTAGTGCATGGGTGTCTGAGTGGATTTTTGAATGGGTGCACGAATCTCTCAGTGGGTCTGTGAGTGGGTTCATGAGTGTCTGAGTGGGTCTGTGACTGGGTGCATCGGTCTATAAGTGGATCTGTGAGTGGGTGCATGAGTATCTGAGTGAGTCTGTGAGTTGGTGCAAGAGTGACTGAGTGGGTTTCCGAGTGGGTACTTAGGTGTCTGAATGGTTCTGTGAGTGGGTTCATAAGTGTCTAAGTGGATGTGTGAGTGGGTGTGTGAGTCTCTAAGTAGGTCTCTGAGTGGATGCATGAGTCTCTGAGTGTGTCTGTGAATAGGCGCATGACTACCGGTGTGGGTCCGTGAGTAGGTGCATGAGTGTCTGAGTGGGTCTGTGAATGGGTGCGTGAGTCTCTGAGTGGGTCTGTGGATAGGTGTATGAATGTCTAAGTGGGTCTGTGAATGGATGCATAACTCTCTGAGTTGGTCTGTAAGTGGGTATGTGACTGAGTGCATCTGTGAATGGATGTGTGTGTCTGACTCAGTCAATAAGTGGGGGTGTGCATGTGTGAGTAGGTCTGTGACAAGGCACGTCAGTGTCCCGGTGGGTCTGTAAATGGGTGCATGAGTGTCTAAGTGGGTCTGTGAGTGGGTATATATATATATATATATATATATATATATATATATATATATATTCACTGAAAAAACCATAGGTTTCAGGCACGTTATAGTTAGAAATTAGCATTTCAAAAACCTTAGAAATTCACTGAAAAAACCATAGGTTTCAGGGACGTTATATTTAGAAATTATCATTTAAAAAACCTTTGAAATTCACTGAAAAAACCATAGGTTTCAGGGACGTTATAGTTAGCTGGACATTTCACTCGTACAAAACCATAGAAATTCCACTGTTATAGTTAGTTCAGCTAACTATAACTCGCACTCCCGCAATGCACTGCTGATCACATCACATATTACATCATTCATGACATGGTCAGTGACATCACTGATGACATCACTGATCACATCTCAAATGACATCACTGATGACATCATCCAGTGAATGTGTTTTTCTTTAAAGTTTAAATATGTATTATATATATACCAAGGTGTATTGAAGAATGAGTGGGTGTATAAGTGTCTGGATGGAGGATTTAGTAGGTGTGTGACTGACTGTTTAACTGAGTTATTACATGTGTCTTACTGAATGCATGGGTTAGTGACTAAACTGTGTGAATGTCTATATCAGTCTGTTTGCTGTTGTATAAGCTGCTGCATGGGTTGGTCAGTAGCTACATGAATGTCTATATGGGTTATTAATTGGTTGCCAGAGTATTTGTATGGGTGCCTCAGTGTTTGTGTGGGTGTGTGGGAGGTGTGTGACTCTGTGCATACATGTTTGAGTGGTTGATTCACTGGGTGTATGGGTTCAAGAGTGCATGTGGAAACAGCTGTATGCGTGGGTGAGTGTGTGTATGGGTGTGTTAGTGAGTGAATGGATGTCTCAGTGGTACATGTCCAACTAACTACATATGTAAAAGACAGTGTATGTGAGAGTTGGAGTATATAAATGACTATACGTGAGAGTTAGTGATTGTGAGAGTGGCTGTATGGATGAGTTTGTACTTGTATCAGTGATTGTATAAGAGACTAATTATGTGTTTCTTTCTGTTTGAATAAGTGATGTGTTGTGTTTATAGCTGTATAGGTCAGTAAATGGAAGTGTGATTGATTATTTGCATGACTGACTAGGTGTGTGAGTAACTCTGGATGAGTGCTGCTGTGTGAGTGTATGTGTAGGTGTATGAGTGCATATGATAGTGTTGTATTGATGAGTGACTGCATGTATGAGTGATTGTATGGGTGAATGAGTGGATGAGTGTGTAGACCTAAGGACCAGTGATTAGATATGTAGTACGTAGTATTGGTGTGTCTATGGTTTCAAAAAGGGTATTCTGTTTATTGGAGTGGGTATATCAAAGGTTATATTAGGGTGTGAGAAGGTGCATCAGATTGTCACATGGATGATGTCATCAGTGATGTCATCAGTGATGTCATTTGAGATGTGATCAGTGATGTCATCAGTGATGTCACTGAACATGTCATGAATGATGTAATATGTGATGTGATCAGCAGTGTATTGCGGGGGCGCGAGTTATAGTTAGCTGAACTAACTATAACAGTGGAATTTATATGGTTTTGTACGAGTGAAATGTCCAGCTAACTATAACGTCCCTGAAACCTATGGTTTTTTCAGTGAATTTCAAAGGTTTTTTAAATGCTAATTTCTAACTATAACGTGCCGGAAACCTATGGTTTTTTCAGTGAATTGCAAACGTTTTTTAAATGATAATTTCTAATTATAATGTTCATTAAACCTATGGTATTTTCAGTGATTTTAAATTATCATTCCATTCTCAACCTAGTGAAAACAGCCAATATCGCCAGTTTTCCAACAATAGCTTCCGCAAAAAAATTCGCCACAAATGAGAGCGACAACTAACGCTAATAATATGCAGAGTAGGCGTTCCCGTGCAAAAATAACACGAAAACACCACTTCCCGATATTTTGAACGAGCAGCCAAATCTGGGGTGCGATCCAAAAACAGGCTATAAGTTGCGTTAGCAGTAGGAATTTAACATCTGCCTTTTACTGGTGTAAAGCAGTACGACTTCCTACAGTGTGAAAGGGAGCCCAGCCCAGAACCACATCTGAAGACCAACACATGTCATAGAGCTACTGACCATGCAGCTCCGACACCCAAGAAGGCCACAACACCCTCAGGACCTCCCCCCCGGACCACCCCCCCTCCTACTACCACCGAGGCAGTGCAGTGGACCTTCCAAAAACGGCATGGTCCCTCAGCCACACAATAGCTTAATCTTGGGAGATGTGGCAACCAAGTATGTGTAAAGGACGCAAGTCACCCATCAATAAAAATGCACACAATACCAAGTGTAGCGGTGATGTGGTGGACAGACCTCACTATGCAGAGCACAAACATCTCCATTAGAACATATACTGCTGGTGCTTGTAGTGTTGTGGACAATAGACGCAACCATGTTACCTCAGGCAGTGGGGAAGATCTCGGTCATGTAGCTGTGTTGTCCCCCCCTTGAAGCGGATGCGGAGTGTGCTGGTCCAACGTACGCCACTCCAGCGTACAAGTATGAATAAATAGGCTGGGGCTGTGGGCGTGGTTCACTTGTGGGAAGGCCAAAGCGTCTGCCAGGGCGGCAGCGCTCACCCTGCCACGAGGCCTCTGCCGTAACCGCCGGCCTCCTCGACACAGGCCCGCTGCGAACCCAGCAGCAGAGCACCACAGACTTATGTCTGTACAGACTACTGCCTTCGATCTACACTGCGGACAGCAGGGCTCACAATTCAGATCGAGTCGCGATTGCAGATGATGCACTCCAGTAGGGAAGAGACATTGATCCCAGTGCGGCCCGCCCGGACCACGCATCCTCGCAGACTGCGCACACACTGAGTGCTTCAGGTGCCACTAACTCAGTGCACCTCAAGTCAACGCCACGTGGACTTATTAAGACAGAATTCATTAGGCAAAATACATTGCTACCAGTGCGGCCCGCCCGGACCACGCATCATCGCAGGCTCCACACTCGCTGGTTGCTTCAGGTGACACTAACTGTACAGCTCAACTCAATGACACGTGGCTGTGGGCCCTTGCTGACCGCTGCCTCCGGCCTACACTGCGGTCATCAGGGCTCACATTTAAAATTGACTCTTGATTCATTAATTGCAGAGTCCAGTAGGCAACTAAGTATTACGTCCCTAAAACCTACATAATATCCTTTTAGTATCCTTGCTTCAAGAACTTGTTTTATATCAGTTATAGCTTTAGTACAATGACCAAATTCATCTTGCAAGTCCAAAGGAACACTGAATGGCAGTCTGCACTGCGGACAGCAGAGCTCACAATTCAAATTGAGTCTTGATTTATTAATTGCAGACAGAATTGTACTCTATGTCCTCAAATTTTGTCAAGAGGAAGTGACAAAAAGCATTCCTTGATGTCTGTGTTGACTACTGCCTTCGATCTACACTGCGGTCAGCAGGGCTCACAATTCAGATCGAGTCGCGATTGCAGATGACGCAGTCCGGTAGGCAAGAGACATTGCATCATCGCTGGCTGCGCACATGCTGAGCGCCACACCTACCACTAACTCTATGCAGCTCAAGTCAACGCCACATGGCTGTGGACTCTTCTTGACCACTGCCTCCGGCCTACACTGTGGTCCGCAGGGCTCACAATTCAGATCGAGATGTGATTGCAGATGACGCAGTCCAGTAGGCAACAGACATTGCATGATCGCTGGCTGCGCACACGCTGAGCGCCACACCTACCACTAACTGTATGAGGCTCAAGTCAACACCATGTGGCTCTGGGCTCTTCCTGACCACTGCATCCGGCCTATACTGTAGTCAGCAGGGCTCACAATTCACATCGAGTCGCGACTGCAGATGACTAAGTCCAGTAGGCAACAGACATTGCTCCCAGTGCGGCTCGCCCACACCACGCATCATCGCTGGCTGCGCACATGCTGAATGCTTCTGATGCCCCTATCTCAGTGCAGCACAACTCATGAACCCTTTATGATACAATGTTTTGTGTATAATTTCACATCTGCGGCCCCTACCACAGTGTACCACAAGTCATGGACCCTTTACGATACAATCTTGTGTGTATTATTTCACACCTGTTGCCCCTACCTTAGTGCAGCACAAATAATTGACCCTTTATGATTGAATTTGTGTGTCTGATCAAATGATTACTGTTGTACTTGTTGCCAGCACCAACCATTCCCGGACGGCTGGCTTACACTCACCCCACACGCATCCAGCACAGACGTCACTGGACATGTGACCCTGGTAATAAAAATGAGTCGAGTGCACGTGCCCGTACCCAGTTCCACTATCTATCTGTGTCCGTGTGTTCATTATGTAAGCAAGATGCCACCCCTGGGCCCTACCACATTACATTGTGCTGTGGACAGGGTATGCAACCATGTTACCTCTGGCAGTGGGGAAAACTTCGGTTATGTAACTTTCTCTCGGTCATTGTACAAGTACGTACGTAGAGACTGGTTCATTAGAGTACTGCAAGGAGAGTGTATAGTGAATTTATAAGTGCTTGGAGATTGGCGGAGTAATTGTATAAGTACATATGTTGGCGCAGCCTAACCCCGAACACAAGCTTGGCTCTAATTGGCTGCCCTCCATGTGCCAAGAACTGAAACTTGAACTTTGCATGGCCCTGTATTGCTACAGCTGCAACACTCCACTGAATGTGCAATAAACATTCATATCCGTACAGATGTGTCATGTCCACCATCTTTCATGTGTGAAACTATCGATGAATGTAGGGTCAGTGATTCCCTCCTTCCATGTTGGCCATGTTGTGGGACTTGGCTCACAGAGTGACACATTGGCGCTTGCGACCAGGGTGACATCAGCACTACAACAGGGACACCCGCATCAGTTGAATCCTCATACAGCCCAGGACGGAGCCACGCCCATAGCACCAGAGTCATTCTTCACAGCCTCACGCAGGACTGGCATACGCCAGGCCAGCCCACTCCGCTTACGCTTACAGGGAAGGACAACAATGCTACATGGCCCAGATTTTCATTGCAGTGATCTGCTGGTCACACCCTAGTTGTCAGTACGCCACAGCCACTCCCTCACGGCTAGTATACACCCACACCACACCCATCCAGAACAGGCATCACAGGACACGTGACCCTGCCAATAAAAAAGACCGGGCGCACGTGCTCGACGCCATTTCAGAGTTGCTCGCACCGGATGCACTGCGGCCAGCACAGGCCCACCGGCATGGGACGGTGACTTTCGGTCCACTGAGGTACGGGTACCGTAACTGCTGAGCGGGTGTACAGCCTGCGGTGATGGCCCGTTCCGGCGGTCTGGACAGCTCAGGTTTTGTGTGCCCTGCTGGACCGCAGTGTAGGCCTGAGCTATCAGACAGCGCAGGCCTACCGGCACGTGACGTCGCCTCACTGGTCACAGAGTTAGTGGCACTGCAAAGGCTGAGTGGGTGTGCAGCCTGCGATGAAAAGCCTGGTGCACTGGTATGTCCTCTGCCATGGCGAAATCAAGACCCAGCACCAAATGTGAGACCTAGTGGCCTGCGGAGCAGGGCTGCATGATATGCAGGGTGCCGTGTCTGCGGGCCCCGGGCTTGGGGCTTGCAGCGGCACGTGGTAGGCCATCTTTTCTACACGCAGGTTGCAAAAGGTGAGCAGAGAGGCTTGTTAGCGCAGCGGCGGGCAGTGACCTCTGGGCAGTGGGAGTAGATGGGGTGCAGCAGCCTGGGTGCACAGCGGCGGACAGTCACCTCTGGGCAGTGGGAGTGGATGGGGTGCAGCAGCCTGGGTGCGCAGCAGTGGGCAGACACCTCTGGGCAGTGGAAGTGGATGGGGTGCAGCAGCCTGGATGCACAAAGGTGGGACAGAGAATTAGGCGTGTGCAGTTGTATGTACTCTGCCATTACTGATTCCATCCTACGTTTCAGATGAGTAAGCTTGAGGGCTTCACTATGTTCCGGCACGTGGTTGGAGACATACCGGTGATGGAAAGGTGAGCTGTGAGGGTTTTGTCCACAGTGTGGGCACTCACTGTCCCTCTCCATCTCTTCCTTTCTCTCCCTCACACTCTTTCTCTCTCTCTTCCTCTCTCTCTCACTCTATCTCTTCCTCTCTCTCACACTGTTTTTTTCTTTCTCTCTCTCTACCTCTCTCTCTCTTTCTCTCTCTCTCTCACTCTTCCTCTGTTTCTCTCTTCCTCTTTCTCACACTGTTTCTCTCTTTCTCTCTCTCTTCCTCTCTCTCACTGTTTCTCTCTCTCTTCCTCTCTCTCTCACACTCTTTCTCTCTGTCTACCTCTCACTGTTTCTTTCTTTTTCTCTCTCTTCCTCTCTGTCACTCTTTCTCTCTCTCTCTCTCCTTTGATGGACGCATGACGCACAATGTTATCTTGCTTTTTGTCTAGCAGGCTGTGATTCACATATTGACGACCCCCCCAACATGGACCTCCCGCCACGAGGCGATGACTTCAGTTCCACTGAGTTAGTGCCACCAGAGCTGAGCGCGTGTGCAGCCTGCGATGATGCGTGGCCATCCTACAATCAAAAACCCACTTTGAATTGTGTGCTCGGCTTGACCACGTGTACGCAACGCCTCAGGAGGTTGCTTCGGCACGTGGTGGACCCTCTTAGACACACGCCGGTGGCAGAAGGTGAGCAGAGAGGCTTGTATCCGCAGCAGCGAGCAGTCACCTCTGGGCGATGGGAGTAGATAGCGTGCAGCACCCTGCGTGCACAAGAGCGGGCAGACACCTCTGACCAGTGGAAGTGGATGGGGTGCAGCAGCCTGGGTGCACAGGAGCGGGCAGACACCTCTAGGCAGTGGGAGTGGATGGGATGCAGCAGTCTGGGTGCGCAGGAATGGGCAGTCACCTCCGGGCAGTGGGACTGGATGGGGTGCACCAGCCTGGGTGCACAGCAGCGGGCAGACACCTCTGATCAGTGGGAGTGGATGGGGTACAGCAGCCTGGGTGCGCAGAGGCGGGCAGACACCTCTGGGCGGCGGGAGTCGATGGGGTGCAGCAGCCTGCGTGCGCAGGGGCAAAACAGAGAATTAGGCGTGTGCAGTTGTATGTACTCTGCCATTACTGATTCTATACTATGTTTCAGATGACTAAACTTCAAGACTGCACTTTGTCCCGGCACGTGGTTGGAGACACACCGGTGGCAGAAAGGTGAGCTGTGAGGATTTTCTCCACAGTATCAACACTCACTCTCCCTCTCCATCTCTTCCTTTCTGTCACTCACACTCTTTCTCTCTCTCTCACTCTCTATCTCTTCCTTTCTCTCTCTCACACTCTTTCTCTCTTTCTATGTCTTTTCCTCTCTCTCTGAATCTTTTTTTCTCTCTCTCTTCCTCTCTGTCTCACTCTTTCTCTCGCTACTTCTCTCTCACACTGTTTCTCTCTTTCTCTCTCTCTTCCTTGTATCTCAGTCTTTCTCTCTTTCTCTCTCTCTTCCTCTCTCTCTCACTCTTTCTCTCTTTCTCTGTCTTCCTCTCTCTCTCTCACTCTTTCTTTCTCTGTCTCTTCCTCTCTCTCACTCTTTCTCTCTCTCTCCTTTCATGGACGCATGACGCACAATCTTATCTTTCTTTTTGTCTTACAGGCTGTGATTCACAAATTGTTGAGGGATGACACGCCATACCTGTACCTACTTTTATTTTGTTGTTTTGTTTAAATAACATGTTTTATATGTAAATCCATAGATGACTGAGATTCTTATTTGTCCAACCTCACATGCATCTTCTCTACTATAATTGTGCGACATCAGCCAATTTGTTACGTTCCAGATTTCCTAAGGTTGCTGTCACATTTGTTTGTGTGGGGGGAAGGTGAGGGGGGATGGCGGACAAGGGGCTGGTGGCGGGGGGTGTCGGAGCAGTGTTGGGTGTCCGAGCTGCATGATCATTGGCTCCATTGCATCTGTTGTCATTCACTTTGAAATTTAAAAATATTGTCTCAAATACTTAACCACTACTACAAAACACATAACACACCTTCTTAATTTCTAATTTACCTTCGTAGTTGGTATGCCGATTTCAAATGTCACAAACGCATGCAATTCTTTTCTTGTCACACAGTACATCTAATGCACCGCTTTCATCAAGAATGGAACCAGTAATGGCAGAATTTCCCTGTTGCTCCACACATAAATACATATAAAGAACAAATCAAAATAGTTCCTTAATTTTTTTTAGATTGCAAAACCTCTCTTTATTGGTTATTTTTGATCTTTCCATATAAACAGTTTTTTTAAGGACACATACAGGTGAAAAGTTCAACGTATTGTATCACCACTTTCTAGAACATTCTACGACACGTGCAGGTTAAAAGTTCATCATTTTTTAAACCTACCGATATTTCTTTTTGCAACATTTTTTTCAACATTTAACGGCACGTGGAGGTCAAAAGTTCACTAATTCTTTCAAGTTTGAACTGCACCTTCCAAATACAATTAGCAGGTGTGGTTGAGCTGAGCAAATTTCATCCTATAATATGTACTCCACGTATAAACTGCTTTATTATTAACCAATCACAAAGATGCTTTTCATCAAAACTAATATACACCCTACTTTTTAGGACACAATACATTTCATCTCCCAATCGGTTAACGTTTTGTATGTAAAAAAATAGTAGTTCCCCATGTTTAAACATATCTCTTATTCTAGGAACAGACTGCATGAGCTACAGACATTTATCCATATGTTGTAGCCATACCTTCAAAATGCTAGTGAGGATTGTAGGACATAGCTATGTTTTCTGGTGCAAGAGGTATGCAGAACAGAGACGTATTGACTTAGACCTAGGTTTACAAAATGTGCACATTAAATGGTTTGCACAGAGAGGATTGAAGTGGCACCAATTGCTCCCTTTGGTTAAAACCTGTTTGCATCTCCAACACCCTGATCTCATGATTGTGCACTGTGGTGGTAACGACCTAGGCACATTGACAGGGGTAGGTTTGGAAATGCTTATGAAAGACACCTTTGGACAATTGATGTTACTTTTGCCTCAAACTGTCTTTGTATATTCCAATATATGCCAAAGACAGAAGTGGAAATGGTCAAACCAATTTTGTCATAAGATTGAAAAATCTAGGAAGAATGTCAACAAAGCTGTGTCTGCATACCTCAGAGACCATAGAATGGGGTTGATTTACAACAACAACATACGTTTTGATATGGCTGATATCTACAGAAGTGATGGAGTACACTTCACAGATAAGGGAAACAGAGTTTTCCTGATTAACTTGAAGCTGTGCATTCGCACTTACATGTAGCTTAACTAATAAACACAAGGGCTCTTTTTACAGCCACCTTATATTCCCAATTTCGGCTTGCAGAGTGTCACCTGCGGGCCGTCGGGCAGGCTCGCCGAGGAAGAGCTGCGGCCCGTGGGCTCAGCTCGCAGAGGGAGACCTACGAGCCGTTGGCTTGCAAAAGCACAGCACCGTACTGGCTCGCAGAGGGAGAGCTGTGGCCGGACTCGCAGAGGGAGACCAACGGGCCAACAGGCCTGCTAGCAGACACACAGCTATCAGTTAACGGGCTGGCTCGCAGACATACAGCTGCAAGCCCTTCGAGCTGCAACCCGACGGGCTAACTCGCAGAGGGAGAATAATGGGCCGACAGGCCTCCTAGCACAGACAGAGCTACAAGCTAACGAGGTGGCTCACAGAGGTAGAGCTGCGGGCCCGACGGACTGCCTTCTAAAGGCATAGCCGCAAGCTGATGATGTGGGGAGAGGGAGCGTAAAAGGAGTATCTCGCACAGACAGACCTGCGGGATATTTTCAGTATTGCCTCGCAGACGTAGAATTACGGATGCAATGCAATTTAGAGGGAGAGATGCGAGCTGACGGACTGAGTCACAAAATGGCTCACAGCTCACAGTCGCAGAGCTGCGAGCCGACGGACTGGCTTCTAAAGGCATAGCCACGAGCTGGTGATGTGGGGAGAGGGACCGTGAAAGGGGTATCTCGCACAGACAGAGCTACGGTATATTTTTAGTATTGCCTCGCAGAGGTAGAACTACGGACCTGATGCCTTGCAGAGGGAGAGTTGTGAGCTGACGGACTGAATCACAAAATGGCTGCCAACGCTTCCTAGTTTCAACAGTTCGCAGCCAATGAGCCGCAAGCTCGTGCTCGTAACGCTTCAGCCAATCAGATGTCAGAATTCTTAAATATCGATATCTGGAAAATTTTATATTTCTCTAAAACTACTGAGCGGATTTACCTGATTTAAACAAAAGCGTGCTTTCTGGACCAAGACCTTTCTCTGTGCTAAATTTGGCGTAATTCCGTTCAGCAGTTTGACCTGTAGCCTTGTCTCAAGTTTCCTATGGAAATTGCATGGTGAAAACACTTTTTGGGACCCCCTTTTTTCTTAGCCCCCCCTTGACGAATCCCCCCCAAACTTTTAGGATAGGAGCTGACCTGAAAAAAGGAACTTTTTGGAACATTTCGTAAAGATTCGTCAAACGACGCCAAAGTTATAAGCACATCAAAAAATGCTTTTCCTATGGAAACGTGGTCCTAACTATAACTACCTACTGGCGATCGCCAGTAGGTAATATATATATATATGTTTGTGTGTGTGTATACATTTATATATGTGTGTGTGTGTGCATACATATATATATATAACTTTGGCGCTGCTTGATGAATTTTCATGAACTTATCAAAAAACTTCCCCTTTTTGGTTCAGCTGCTGTGTTGAAAGTTTTGGGGTGTTCCGTCATTTGGGGCCAAGAAAAAAGGGGGGTCCCAAACGTGTTTTATGTTTATGGGGATTTTTCATTTTTTGAACATAACTACAGCTCTAACTGCTGAACGGAATTACACCAAATTTGGCAGAAAGCTAGATGTTGGTTCAGAAAGCATGCTTTTTGTGATTTGGCATAAATACATTCAGTAGTTTTAGAGATATTTAAGTACCGAAGTCCTACTGAAATTTGATTGACTTTCAACCAGGAAGTGTTGGCAGCAATATTGGGAAACTACTTGAAGCCGAATCCCACAAAAATGGCAAAAATGTAAAAAAAAAGAAAAGGGGGCAGGGTAGAAATACGCTGACCCCCTAGGCCTCTAGGGGGTGGTCCCACAGGGCCCAAAGAAACATTAAAAACAAAATTCTGCAGGCTGAGCAGATCATGCTCAAAACTTAAAAAAAAACAAAGTGCGGGCTCCCATGCTTCACTTCTAATCAGCCACAGGGTAGGCCAGGTCTCGGGGGAATTTGTGTAATGAGGGGGATGGGGCCCATGGGCCCCCTCCTAGGGCTTATTATTGCTCTGGGAACCGCCACCTTCCCAGGGCCATATTCCAAATATAAATAGTGGGGCTTCTTGGACCCCTGTGCCCCAGGGACCACCACCTCCCCGGGCTCATGTCTTTACACAATGTGAGGGGCCATGCATACCCCCGCAGGCCCAGAGACCACCACCTCCACGGGGCTTTTGCAAAATTCAATGCTGGAGGCGTATGGCCCCCACACCCAGGTGACCACCACCTCCCCGGGGCAAAATTAAAGCAAGGAGGGGGACCGTGTGGCCTCCCTGGAGCCACAGATGGCCCTGGGGACCGCCACCTCACCAGGGACATAGCTGTTTTCTATGGCTTGGCAAGCCATAACAAATGCTGCTCCTCTTTCAGCAAGCAAGAGCATTAAATATGCTCCTGCTTGTTGAAAGCAGAGCAGAATTGCTTTTGGACAGAGGGGGCTGCATGTTCAGCAGCTCCCTCTGTCCAAAAGAAATGCTGTCTCCTGCAGGACATGGTGAGCCGGCAGAGACCGCTGAGGCCTCGAGGCTCCCCCTGTGGTCCCAATGGTGAGTGGGTGTCCTGGAGGCACCCACTTTAAACGGCCAGGTCCCGAGGGAATGGAGTCTCAGAGAGGGGGCTGCATGGCCCCTCTGCCCTAGTATTAATTACATTATTTTTTAAAAGGACAGGCCCTGGAGAATTGGGATTCCAGGACTCCAAGAGGGAGGGTGCTCGACCAACCTTCCCTTAAATAAAAAAATAATAAAGGCGGGCCCTGGGGTTGGCCCCCCTCCTCCAATCAAAACAGCCTTGCCAGATGGGATCCCCGGGGCCTAAATCGGCCCAGGGAAGGGGGCCATGCAGCCCCCCTCCCGTTAAAAAGAATAAAAATAAATCAATAAAATGACTGGCAAGTCACTGGAGGCCCTGCCCCCTTTCTGCACCACTCTGCAGAAGCGCTCCATGGCACACAACTGGTTGGGGGATGAAGTCCCCTTGACAGCAAAGGGTCCTTGGGGGTCAAGTAACCCCCTGTTAACTCCAGTAAGTCCCACATTGCAGGATTGATGAGAGGTTGCTGGCGGCCATGCCCTCTTTCTCAACCACTCTGTAAATGTGCCTCCTGGCACACTGCTGGTAGGGGGATGAAGTCATTTTGGGTCCAAAGGATTATTGTGGGCCAACTAGCCCTCCTGTTACCTGCAGTAAGTCCTGCACGGCCTGCCTGTGTAGGGTTGTCATTTTTTTGGGAACAATGTTTCCCTATTTTTTCACAGTTTGTAGTGTATTCCCACTGACCATAGTTCAAAGAGTAGCAATTGTGCAACTCTAGTCAATTTTTCTCTCTACAGTCATAATTCTAACCTGGGTTTTTGTCGATCACTGTCAACGTACTAATTCATACACAGTGGTGACCTTATAAATAACCTAGAAAAAATTGAGAAATTCCAAAATGTTGGCTTTTCAGATGAAGAGTTTGCTTCTCTCATTGGAAATACAGCCTACTTTGAAAATCAGAATAACATTGAGGGGGCAAACAGTGAAGATATTACTAGTCCTAAAGAAAAAAATCAAAAGAATGGAGTTACATGGTCACTTCATGTTAGAATACTTGAGAGCAAGAGTGATTCCTCAAAGTTTGAGAGTGAAAATCATTCCAGGACTATTCGTCCAAGTTAGAAAATTTCTAGAGCATTGGTCTATGATAGCCAACCGATGTTCAAGGGACCTAATGATGTTAATAGTTGAAATAGCCAAAGAATTAGTTCAATCACTCCTTAATGAAATGCAGGAATTAGAAGATAAAATCAGAAATACCCATGCTCTAGATGAAGCAAAAAAGAAATTAGAAGAAGTAGAAAAAGAGATAGCCTCTTATCTAGACTATTTAAAAGAAGGAAAATCAATAAACTCAAAAAAGATGTATGATACATGACAAAAGAAAAAACATATCCTTACCTGGCAGAGCTTTATTACACCCTTGGGGAATATCAGGATAGTGATCAGTATACATCGATACAACCTAATCGGAAGATTACAACATTCTCAGTCACTTCCGACTCTGAGAATGAGGGGAACTCTAATCAGTATGACCGGAGGGGCAACAGAATGCCATTTAGAGGACAGACTACTTGTCAGCCTTTTTTATCAAGATGCACCAACTGGAGAGGCCAATGGCAATCACAATACCAACCTCGATATTGGGGGAATTACCAGCAAGACCCCAATCAGTATCTGAACACGAGGAATGCTCTATACTGGAGAGATTAACAGATTTACCCATCTTTAATCTTTCCTCCACAATCATTGAACCCTCTATGTACTCTCTCTTAGCCAAAGGCTTATCATGTGTTCCACACACCAAAGTAAATCATTTTGAACTGTTCACAGACCTCATGACTTTTTTCAGAAAGGTCTGATTACGGGCTTTTTCTAGTTCTATTGATGCTTCCACTGCTACCAGTGTTAATAAATCTGGTTTAGCCCTACCTTCTACTTTTACTCCAACCTTAGAATAAGTGGGGCCAGAGATTGAGGTTTATGAACATGCAGTACATAAAAGTCTTAAAACTGCTACTCGCTTCATTCCACAAACTCCGTATATTCTAGACCAACATAAATTTGCAGCTTTGATGGAATTGAAACAGAACAAGTCAATTACCATAAAAAACTGTGACAAATGAGCGGGGATCGTAGTTATGGACACTACCACTTATGCGGCCAAGATGAATGAATTACTGCAAGATACAGCTTATTATAAGCAAGTTACTCGTGACCCCACCTCCCGAGATAAGACGAAAATTGAAAGTCTCACCTCCAAATCATTACAGGATGATTTCATTTGTCAAAAAGAATATGAGTTTTTGAATACCAAACACCCTAGAATTGCGAGTATATACGGGGTCCCCAAAATTCATAAAGGCAGCAGAGAGCCCCCTTACTGCCCAATATTCACTATGATTAGCTCTATTACCAATATCAAAATACATTGACTTCCTGTTACGGCTGCATGTTTTTAAGATTCCTACATTTGTGCAAGCTGCTAGAGAGATCATAAACATTGTAGAAGGACTTCCATTCAATGCAGAGAGAGACTCTTTAGTCACGTTAGATATTGAGGCATTGTATAGTAACATCCTTCAACAAGGAGCGATTGATGCAGTATATTGGTTCATAGATGAATTTCAAATTGACTGTTCGACCTCTTTTGTCATTGACTTTCTTAAAATTGTACTTGAAGAAAATACCTTTGAATTCAATGGTCAGCTATTCAAACAAATAAAAGGTGTCACTATGGGGGCATCCTGTGCCCCCACCATAACCAACATCTTCATGGCAAAATTTGAGGACACCTCTATTTACAACAAAATTGTCTCGCTTTTTGATTCAGTAACCACATGGAGTAGCTATATTGATTATATATTCTTCCTATGGATAGGTAATTCTAACACCCTCACTGAATTCATACAGTGGTTACATTTATGCATTGATAATCTGCACTTTACATCAAATACCAGTGCAGACCAAGTTGAATTTTTGGACATCTCTATAAAGCCTCAAGACGGGCAGTCAATGGTGGATTTATACATAAAACCGACAGCGAGGAATACTCTCTTACATTTCAACAGTTTTCATCCTCAATCTCAGAAGCGTAGTATACCTTTTGGTCAATTTTTGAGGTCACGCTGAAACTGCAACAGTATTTTAGACTATTATCAACGTGCCCTAGACATGAGGGAGAAATTCATTTCGAGAGGCTATCCTAGATGATTAGTACGTGACTCATATAAAAAGCACATTACTATGATCATTCAGTCCTCAATGAGAAATTACGACAAATTATCTGTTCAAATTGGCACGTTCTCAACACAGAAATAGAGAAAGATCAATTGATACCAAGACCCATGTTTGCCCACTGGCTTAAAAGATCACATAGTTTAGTCAAGAATGATACCACCTAATACATTTATCCCAAAAACTATAGATGCTAGCAAACTCATAATTGGCAATTACAAGTGCACATCATGCAAAGCATGTGATACCACTTGGGAAACAACAACACTTAATTTCAATGGGTATACCTGTGATTTAAAAACTTTCACCAATTGTAAGACCAAAAACGTGATATATCTTCTTATTTGCCCATGTGATATGGGCTATGCTGGTGAAACTTTATGGCCATTTTGCACCAGATTACCTTAACATAGATCAGCTATATGAACTAAAAAAATGACAGCACCTTTGGTCAAACATTTTTTAGATCTTGGCCATACATTAGAAGATATAAAATGGGTCATTCTGGAGAAGACTGAAACCAGACTAGGTATCAATTGTGATGAGATCCGCAAACGGAGAGAGGTTTTTTGGATCTTCTCCCTTAACACTTTCAAGCAAGGCCTTAATAATGATATCCCCTGGGATCAGGCGATATGTTATAACACCTGACATGTCAACATTAGCGATATTTGTATCTAGAGAGAGGCTTTCTGGATCTCTTCTCTCTCAACATCCCATGTATGGTTTGAATATAGATATCTCCTGGGATCAGGAGATATCTGATAGATTTTTTAAAACTATTTTGATACTATACACTAGTAGGAACTAGTAATAGATGTAGATTCACTGTTCTATTTCTTTTGAAACATGATTTTTGACAACTTTGCTTTAGACCGGGCTTTAAATTCTTTACCTTAGGGGATACTCCATATTCCACTGTAGTTCTTTTCTATCTGATTCCATGCATCATTCATGTGTCTTCTATATGCCTGAGCTGACATTGATTAAGACATCAATGCTTACCTCGTTGCACTATTCCAGTATAAATCTTTAGATTTTACGCTATATGCTTGAACTTATCATCTTTGATGTATTTTACTTCATGGACTTCCAAATGACCTTATCATGCCCATCTTTCTAGTAGGGATAGATTTCCAAGTATTTACATACATTCAGTACTTGTGTGATTAATGTTTAATCTCTTCACAGCTTGTGTTTTTATTCCCATTATGTATCCTTTTTATTCATATTGTTTTAGAATTAGTCATAATGGATCAGTTGAAACCAACTCATATATTTTTTTCAATAATATTAGAACTAATGTTCTATTTTTTTTCATCTACGTTGTTCTGTTATTGATTTACTTGGATAAATATCATTCGGACATCATACCAAGATGGCGCCTCTTAAATCATTATTCACTGCTTACGTTAACGTGTGATATCATCATGTTACTTAATGCACGAGGCGATCTCTTGGGACAGCGTCCTCAAGAACCTTCACTTCGAAACGCAGAACGTCAGCTCTCTTGGCAGTCGTGGACCACTAGTTGTGGCTGGTTCGCAGTTCAGCAGGTATTTGTGCTCCACCGAATGCTCAAGGAAGGAGCTACTGCATTCAGGTAAGGGTCATTCATAGTCGCTACATTTAACCAGTCGCGTGTTGAGACTAGCTATTTAAAACCATTTTCTACAAGTTTTGTAGACAGAGAGCGCCTTTGCACCTAGGAACCTTGGGAATACACCAAACTTTATCTGTATGATCTATTCTCAATCCTTCTTGCAGAAGATCATAAGTAGGTGAGCATTACTTTCCATCTGTTGATATAGAACCTTAGGCACTTGACATCATAAATTTGACTAATCCTTTTTTCTTCATTTATGCACAGCACAGAACATATTTACATATATATTGCATGAGCAAAATTGAGTAGGAGCATTTGGTGATATACACATTCACTTTATTTAAACAGGGTAAGCATCGAGCTACAGGCAATAACCTGCTAATAACCTGCTAGTAATTTTTGCATCATTCTTTTGATATTGATGATGCCTTTCTAAATTTAACTTTAGGGCACTCAAATCATTAAATCGTCACTCCCAAAATTACGAGTTGGGTAGAGGATGGAGAAAAAACATAGGTAAGTATCAAGTTCACTCCAACCCCATAAGAGGGACACAGCACCATGATTGGCATGATAACTGCACTTGTATGAAGAGGATAGATAGACATTTGAGGTATACAACAAGGTGATCTGCATGTAGGTTGCTCCCACATAATTAATAACATGCATGCGTTCTGCTGTCACAGCATTATTATCTATGCATGATTTCACTATTAGGAGCAATTGCACAACAACACTGGCATGCAATTGTGCACTACGCTAAAGAAGAGTTTTTGACTTTGGTTGGCGGTTCTTTCTCTTTTTGACAAACAAACCATTGCTGTACCCTTTTTCTATGTCTTTTCAAAATGATCCATCACTAAGATCATGTATTTGTAAATTAATGATTATTTGTTATATCTATTTTTCTATATTCTAATAAAAAAGAAAATATTTTTCTATGTATTGCATTGCTTGTATCTCTTATGATTCTAGTATATGCCTCCAGTTTCTAGATAAGTATCATAAGTTGCCTGAGCTTTTTCTTAGTTGTTACCTGCAGTTAGTCCTACAGAGCATGATTGCTGAGAAGACATTGGAGGCCATGCCCCCTTTCACCACCACTCTATAAATACACCTCCTGGTGTACTTATGATTGGGGGATGAAGTTCCCTTGGCTCCCGAGGGTCTTTGGGGGCCAACAAGCCTCCTGTTATCTCCAGTAAGTCCTACACAATCCGATTGCTGAGAGGACTTCGGATGCTATGACCCCTGTCTCCACCACTGTGCAAATAAGCAAATGCACCTCCTGGTGCACTGCTGGTTGGGGGATGAAGTCCTCTCTGCTTTATAGTGTCCTTGGGGGTCAACAGGCCCTTCTGTTACCTGCAATAAGTTTCAACAAGCAAAATTACTGAGAGGTGTTCGGAGGCCATGCGCCCTTTTTCCACCACTCTGAAAATGCTCCTCCTGGGGCACTACTTGTTTAGGGATGAAGTGCTCTTGCCTCCTGAGGGTTCTTAGGGGCTAGAGACCCCTCTTGTTGCCACCATTAAGTTCCACACAGCCCGATTGCTGAGAAGTGGTCAGAGGCCATGCACTCTTTTTCCACCACTCTGCAAACACGCCTTCTGGTACCCTACTAGTTGGGGGATGAAGTCCCCTTGGATTCTGAGGGTCCTTGGGAGGCCAGGAACCCCCTTATGTTACCTCCAGTAAGTCCCAGACAGTGGGATTGCTGAGAGCTGGTCAGAGGCCCCACCCCCATTCTCCACCACACTGCAAACATGAATGCTAGTTAAAAACCATAGAAATTAATTGAAAAAAACAAAGGTTACAAGGATGTTATAGTTAGTTATTACTAGCATTTAAAAAAAATGTATTTCATGAAAAAACCAAAGGTTACAGGAAAGCTATAGTTCAGAAATGTCACACAGGGACGCTATAGTTCAGAAATGGAATAGAAAAAACTTAGAAATTCACTGAAAAATCCAAAGGTTACAAGAACGTTTTAGTTAGGCTCAGATTTCCCTCATACAAAACCAGTGAAAATCAGAAGTTATAGCTGAGCTAACTATAACTTGCGCACCTCGCAATGCACTGCTTATGATTTTATATATTACATAACTCATTACAGGGTGATTGACCTCACTGATAAATCACTGACGACATTTCAAATGACATCACTTGTGACATCACTGCTGACATCATCCAGTGACTGTGAGTGCTTTTAAAAAATGTATGAGTGTTAAATATATATACACCAAGCTGTATTGGTGAATCAGTGGGTGTATGAGTGCCTGTATGGATGATTCAGCCACCATCTGCACAAATTGAAATGGAGTATTCCATACAGGGAGTTCTTGAGGGCAAAACAGGCATGCAGTACTACACACAGATTCTGTGAGGAGGAAGGTTGGATGACTTCTAGATTCAGAGCTAGGATGTAGTTTCCATAGTAAGAGCATTTTTTCATTTGCCAAAAACTTTGGCGTTGTTTGACGAAACTTCGTGAAATTTAAAAAAATAACGTGACACTAAATTCAGCTGCTGTCTTGAAAAAAGAAATATATATATGTCTCCTACTGCCGTCGCACATGTATATCTGTACACATATATATATAAATGCACTTACCTTATAAATACTTTTCATTCGAAAGGCATGCGTGGTAAAGGCATATTATGCCTGGAAAAAACATGCGTGATAATGGCAATGCGTGGTAAAGTCGCTGGGTTGTAATTGATGTGTGGCAAAGGCAAGGGGGAGAGATGCTGAGTGTAATGGTTTGGAAGGCTGGTAGAAGTGAAGCTGGTTGCTACGTTATGCAAGTTCAGTGTTGTTTAGGACTATGTAGGCATGGGTGAGTAGTTTAAAATGGCATTATTTCTGTATGGTTAGCCTGGGAGATCTCTGAGGTGTGGGATGTCCAAAATGAGTCTGGCAGCAGGTTTCTGGGTCGTTTGGAGCCTTTGAATAAGTTGGTTGGAGGTGCAGCATAGAGTGCGTTGCCATAGTCCAGTCTGCTGGTTCTGAGGGCTTGGGTGACTGTTCGTCTTGTGTGCATGGCAAGCCACTTAAAGAACTTGCAGGCCATTTATATTACGAGGAACCAGGATAAGGACACAGCATTTACCTGCTTGGTCATTTCAAGTTTGTCTAGGATGATTCTGAGGATTCCTGCATGGCCTGTAGCTGTGGGTCCTTTTCTGCTAATCCCCAGAAATAGTCCCATGAGGAGCTCTTGTTTGCAAACATCAGGATTTCTGTCTTGTCCTTGTTGAGTTCAGGCAGTTCTTCTTCATCCAGTGGGTCACCTTGATTATACAGTTTGAGAAATTGGTCCTGATGGTTTTGTTTTGTCGGTGAGGGATAGGATATGCTGGGTGTTGTGAGCGTAAGAGACCATTGTGAATCTTGTGGGCTCTGATGATGCTTGCAAGAGGTGCCATATAATTGTTGAAGAGGGTCTGGCTGAGGGAACATGAGTTGATTGGGTTCAGAGGTGTGTGGGGGAGTGTGACCAATTCGAGTCATGGAGTCTTGCAATGAGTGTTGCATGAGTTACGATGTTGAATGCTGCTGAGGGAGGATGAGGGCAGAAGTTCCCCTCTGTCCATGATGGTCCTGATGTCATCAGTAGCTGCTATGAGGGTGGTTTCATTCTGTGTTGGTGTGGTATCCCAATTAGGTGATGCCTAGGAGATGATTTTGTTCGAGGTGGGTGAAGAGTTGGACATTGATTGCTTTCTTCGTGACCTTAGAGGGGAATTGCAGGAGAGGGGTGGGTCTGTATTTGCTGAGTTCGGCCGGGTCAGTTGATGGTTTCTTAAGGACGGCTTTGAGCATGGCATATTTCCAGTTGTCAGGGAAGGTGCCGGTGTTTTAGGGTGGAGTGTCCTAGAATGGAGTAGCGTAGAGTGGAGCAGTGGAGTAGAGTGGATCAGAGAAGAGTAGTGTGTCAAACAGTAGAGTGGAGTAAAATTCTTAAAACCCAGCATGTGTAAAAGTAAAACCAAAATAAAATATGTAAAAAAATTGTGGAAATCACGGTACTACACTATATTTCCCTTTCAATATAGTGAAGGAGTATATTTTTAATTTAAAAAATATTTTAATGTTTTATACATTTTTGTAATTACAACAGTACATTCTAGGTATTACAGCAGTACTCAATAACATGTTTAAAATATATAAAGTAAGAAAACTACTTTTACCTACCTGTACAGACTTTCCTTAAGTGCCTCAATATACATCCTACGGAGTTATAACCTACTAGTAGTCTATCTCTCCACTTAAAACGCACAACCCAGACTAAGTGTGGGCTAAACAACATGCCTGCTTTAAAATTCATAGGGGCTTTAATTACGCAATCTTATACTGAAATGTCATTGGCATGTACCGTAATATACTGTGAAATTAACAAGCTATACTGAGGCCCAATATATCACTAAGTATTTCTGCCTTTTAACTATAAATCTACCGACCGGATTTTCACAAAATAGCAGAAAGGATCTTTTCCACACCATAATACGTATTCCTGCCAAATTGAATGAACATTTTTTCCGCTGTTTTGTCACTATGTCCATGTTAAAAGTCTATGGAAAATGCATTGGTGAAAAAACATGTTTTCGGACCACCCTTTTCTCTTTGCACCCCCTTAATGTATCACCACAAAACTTTGCATCATCTGCCAATGTAGACTACCTATGAAAAATCTGAGGAATTACTATCTCTCTGAATCCTAATTGCAACTACACATTGGCTACTGCCACTCTGTAAAATATATATATTTATGCATCCCCCTCCCCAAGGTAATACTGGCCACAGGGAACCCATCCCCTGGGACTGTTTTCATTTTTAAGGGTAGGAGGCACACACCCCCCTCTCTGAGCCTTAAAAGACACATGGGGACAACATCCTCAGGGTAGATTTTCATATTTAATATGAGAGGGTACATAGCCTCCCTTTCTGAGCCAATACTGGCCCCGGGAACCCTATTCACCCGCAACACAGAATGTTGGAGACTACTGGTGAAACCCTAGGGCCCCATGGGCCCTCTGGCTTCCCACATGCATCCATCCTGAGTGCTGTAGGCACCAACTTTGCTCTTGTTGGAAGGGAGCTGTCTTTTTTCTCTGCTCCTACTGGGCAAGAGCAAATTCTGTTTCCATACCCCCAAGACATAATGTGTTCATCCCATCCAGCGGGAGCAATTTTGCAGCTCCTGCCAGGCAGAAAAATGCAAGTTTTACCTCCATGCGCTCTAGTGGGGAGGGAAACTGTGTCCCACTGTTGGGCTCCCAGGGACCGGGACAGCAGGGAAGCTGGCCCCAGGCCAAGGGGTTCCTGTGTCTTTCAAGGTTCGGGAATGGGGTTACAACCCGCCCAGGTGATAGGGTCCTCGGTGTCTTCCAAGCCTATAACTACTATGCATAACTAAAATGTATATATAACAAAGTGTTGGGAGCCACTCTATAGCTATAGTTAGGACATCCAGGTATAGGACATTCTCACAATAACTTTGACCCTGTTTAATGAATCTCCATGAAAAATTTCCAGGCCAATAGCTTTTTATATATTCGTGGAGGATGGAAAGCTATGCAGGGATTGGTCAAAGGGGTGCAAATGTATAAAAAGAGGTCCAAAAGTGTGTTTTTACACCAATGCATTTCCATAGACTTCTACATCTCACCTAGGCTGAAAACGGCTCAACGTATTTCTGTCAAATCTGGCAGGATTTCACAATACGGTGCACAAATGATCCCTTTGGGTACTATAGGTGAGTAGGGTAAGTATTTTTTAAGTTTTAAGGCATTGTAACTTAGTGATGTCTGTTGTTGTGATAATTTTTTGAGATTTTGCGGTATTGCGTTGATGTACTGCGGTGCATAGTGATGACAAGTTTGCTAATGACTACCTTTACAAAAGCTTGAAGTCAGCCATGTTGATTTTAGGTCCACTTTGTCTGTGTTCTACATTATACATTTGGATACAGGTAAGGATTAGGTTTGATATTTGTCTACCTATTACTACCTTATTAATGACATATATATACATTTATATATATTCCTCCAAAGTACTACAGTACTTAAAATAAATAAAAAACATATTAACTTCAAAATACACTATACTACACTATATTTTACAAATATAGTGTGCTACAGTTTATTTTCTATTTTTAACATATCTAAATCTGCGCAAAAAATCCACTGAGTACCGGGGAAATACTTACACAATACGCGCTACTTAAACATTTTTTTTTAAAAACATGCAGTTCTTCCTAAAGTGCTGTAAATATATACAGAACATTATAAATACATTTGGCTACATATTAATACTTTATTAAAATGGTGCTAGGTAGGGAGCAACAATAAAACCTACTGCTTACCTATATCTAAGACCCTAACCCAGAATGCAGTGAAATACAGAATGCAGCCAAACTGTGCTTAAATCTACATGGCTGTCTTTTACATTTGGCAAACACAGCCATTAGCTAATCACATACTGCCTTCTCATTCGCATGTACCACAGTATGCCATGAACTTACTGTGGTAAACCACAGTATAACATATCAATCAATCAATCAATCAATCATGTCACTTATAAAGCGCACTACATACCCGCGAGGGTCTCAAGGCGCTGGGGGAAGAGGGGGGTGGTGCTGCTACTGATCGAAGAGCCAGGTCTTGAGGAGTCTTCTGAAGGCCAGTAGGTCTTGGGTCTGTCGGAGGTTGGTGGGGAGGGTGTTCCAGGTCTTGGCGGCGAGGTGGGAGAAGGATCTGCCGCCGGCGGTCGTTTTCCGGATGCGGGGGACTGTGGCGAGGGTGAGGCTGGTCGAGCGGAGCTGGCGGGTGGGGGTGTAGAAGCTGAGTCGTCTGTTGAGGTAGGCTGGTCCGGAGTTGTGGAGTGCTTTGTGTGCGTGGGTGAGGAGCTTGAAGGTTATCCTCTTGTTGACAGGGAGCCAGTGCAGGTCTCTCAGGTGGGGTGTGATGTGGCTGCGTCGGGGGATGTCGAGGATAAGACGTGCAGAGGCGTTCTGGATGCGTTGCAGCCGTCTCAGGAGCTTAGCCGTCGTTCCTGCGTAGAGGGCGTTTCCGTAGTCCAACATATAACTAAGTATTTTCAAATGTATAACTTTTACACTACTTACACTATTCACACATAGTACCAAAAATTGCCATTTATACCTCATAATGTATATCTCTGCCACATTACATCTATATCCATTCACACACTTTCATGGTATGTCTGTTTACATTACCACACTCCACTCTACACCACTTCACTCTATGCCACTCCATTCTATGCCACACTACTCTGCACTATTACACTCTATACAGTTATAGGGTTACTGCAAATATAGTATGATATAGGGACTCCGTCTCCATATAGCATTAGAAAGAGCTGGTGGCTTGTGGCTAGATCACAGTACTACATTGAACCCCTAGGATAGCCGATGTTATTGGCAATCTCGAACTTGACACTCTGATGCTCAAGGAATCCATGGGAACAGATCTAACCCGTTTGTTTGGTCAATCTTGTATGCCCAAGATAAACACAAGAATGATGTGAAAAATGCATTTTCTTTTTAAAATCTTTTTATTAGAAACATGAAACACAAAACATTTTGCAGACATGGCACTGGTACATTTTTTTTATATCAGCTCATTGTTCCCCCCACCCCAATCACTCTAAGGAGCATGGCCCAGAGCCACACATCATGAATTAGAATCTTGAGCATTACCCAAATGACCACTGTCCAAAATATTGTCCCTATGAGCATTCCAGCCTGCCCAAATTGTCCCCAGTTTCCGAGGGTAGCCTCTACTTTCATTAATCACACTTTCTGCTAACATGCACTAATCCAGATCTTGTTTCCAGGCATTGATGTCTGGTGGCTGAGTGGAGCCCCAGGAATTAGCAATTGTTCCTTTGGACACCACCGGCCCGTCTTCCACAGTCTAGTGGCCCTAGTGGCATCCGTCTCTCCCCATAGGTTCAACATACATTGCTTAACTGACAACTGTATGCCCGCTCCCACAATTGCCCTCAAACAATCAATTACTGCAGCCCAATAGGTGTGTATATGCAGACATTCCCAGAGGATGTGGAAGAATGTGCCTGTCTGTCTACAGCACCCTTAAACTCTGATCATCTCTTGATCCCCCATTCGAACCATAGCGTTCTTGCATAGTAACAACAATGCATTTTCAAACATTTATTGAAATGATCATATTCTTGAAAAGAAAGTATGAGCTGAGATTATTAGATAGATAAGACATGTTACTGTAATCAGCATTATTAGAATGGCAAACAATATAAACAATTCACCCATGTTAATTGTTGCTAATGGTTTGCTTACTCCTATCTGTATCGAATACTATACTAAGGTAGTATAGAGGGAGCATCATTCTTCCAGATCGATTGGGATAGCCTAACCTCAATACCTCGGTCTTTAAGTGTCAGGAACCTCGGTGCAGTAGACAGGTTATCTTACTTAGCAGGATAGAGCCCGGAGTCAGCAGGGCTGCATCTCGGTTAGAGAGCTGTTTAAATAATAAAGTACTGTTCTTATTAACTGTGGCAGAGGCAGAGCAGCTCATTTGATTTCTTCTAGCTAAAATGAAGTGAAAGAGGAGCAAGACATCATAAATCCTAGAGCGGAAGTGTCCATCCAATCTGGCGTGGGCACCTCATAATAAGCATCTTGCAGCAACGGTAGTAACATAGGACAGTGGAGGTAAACCCTCAATGGATACACTAGCAGATCCATGTCCATAGACTGTGCCAATTGCCAATTGTCTAGTGCACATTCAAAAGTGCACCAGAGGCAGCTAAATACAGGCTGTACACTCTGAAATTACAAGGACCGGAAAAACAAAGACCAGTTGTTGTTTAATTCCAATGACAGGGACAATCCAAAAGGCCATGTGGTAATTCCATCACCATTTGGCTTTGTTGTGGAATATCCAACAAAATAGAACCAAAACAGAAATCAACAGGTATAACATCAATGGAATGCATCCAAAAATGCTTGAAAATAGAGAATGTAGAAAAGACGGAATCACTCCAAGTACAGTCTGAAATACAGAAGCAAATCCACTCCCAATCACTTTAAAAAAGTGTACCTCTCCAGCGGTAATTGAGCATTAAAAATTTGGCACACAAATTTACTAAAATGTAGCAGCAAATTAGTGCTCAAGAGCGATTTTACTTCTGAGGAAGATCAGACAACTTGGAGATCAAACGGTTCTCAGGCAGATGTTAGTGCCACGTCTTTTTGAACCAATAAGGCTTTCAGTCAGCTTAACTTATCAAAGTTAATATTCGAAATTGGGGCTGTTGGCCACAAATAGTTTCTCCAGACAGGTGTGTGGGTGGACATAATACATTCATACAGCAAGTCACAACCTTGGAAATTGTTACAAGTAACAAAATAACTGGCTTAATCAAGGATATAGGGAACCCTCTCCAAATATCACGCCATATTGGCCATGGATGCATTACACAGTCCAAGCAGTGTTATCTCTTTACAAAGCAATGCATGACTCAAGGAATCTCCACATTCATTACCACTAAGAAAAAACACTCAATCACCACTCACACATTTGTAATCAAAGGGAAGAAACCAAGGAGCTTATTTACAAGCCCCTTGCACCGCTGGTGCATCACTTTTAATATGGGAAAAAGTGACATACCGGTGGTGCAAGGGACTTGTAAAAAGCCCCAAGTTTCATGCAAAATATTTCCACCCATCCACTCATATTTGCCTACTTGAAATTGTTTCAGACAAGAAGAAAAATGAAACAGAGAGATCTTTAAAGAAATTAAACCATGAATTAACCAGATATCTGAAGGTATTTCAACTGCAGTAAAGGTCAGTGTTGCTAAATTAAGCATGGCATAGGTTGCGTCTTTCTTTGCCATGACCTGTTGAATACGTGACAAATTATAAGGCAAAAATAATTATGTTGCATTCAAATATTTCCATGGCACTCAGTTTGGTTTTAAAACCTGCAATGTCCAACTCAATTGCTAAATTGATCTTAATTGACTTTACCATGTAAACGGGCAGACACATCATTTTGCATGATATCAAATGCAGATGACACAATATTATTCAAAGGAGAAATACAAATACACAATCTGGTTATACCATTATCGACAACAGCTAATACTTTTTCCAAATGTTCTTTATCTATTTGTTGCAACCTTTCAGCAGCTTCTTGTTGTGAAATCTTCCAAAGTTCATTATATCTTGCATGTATGAAGTGTTTAGAAAGGGGAGATCTTGGAACTAATAATAATCTTGCAAATCCAGTCTGAAAGAAAGGATAAATGTTGCTTCGGTGGACAAAGTAGAGTGTTCTACACCCAAGTGTTGTGACTGGACAAATCTTGGGTCTGCTCTGCTAGCTTTAAAACCCTTAGATGAGTTTAAAAAACATGCATTGCAACCATTAGTGTCAAGAGGCCACACTAACCGCCCATCTAAACCACAAAGTGAAGAGTTGTATGTATCATTCTGCATCATTTCATGAAGTTGCTCTTCTGTAATATTAATGTACTTTTGCTATTTATCAAACTGTGCAACAGAGGGAATGCAAGGTGTATTTTCAGTCTTCTTAACATTAGCTAGTTCAACAAAGTAGTTTGTTTTACAGTTTTGTTTAAAAATCTAATTTGTCAAGGACTTAAACAAGCCCTAAATATGGCATCAAGTCCCTGGACATGCGAGTGACTTGTACCCAAAATTAATTTCAAATCAATCAATATTGTTTTTCCAATAATCAAAACCCTGCACATTCAATTTTGAAATAAAAGAATCTCAATAAATTAATTTTGTTTATGTCTGCATGTTTTTCATTGCCTAGGAAGGTGTAAACATATAATCAAATTAAACCAGATCTGTGTGGACATGACTAGTAAAGTAAGAAATCTTTTTCAAATACTGTTGCAGGAGGTGTTAGGCAGTGATCTCACTGTGCATAGTTAAAAACAGCATGTGGTGTTTTAGCTCTGTGTAAGTTAAGATGAACATAATGATGGTAGCAAAACATTTCACCATAGTTTGCAGAATTTAACTACAAATCCTTTTTTTCAAATACGGTATAGGGTTCAAATTCAGATTGCATGTTTGAAACAGTTGCAACACCTGTGGAGTAACAAAATCATCCATAGTAATCTTAAAAACATAAGGAATTAGTAAACTTTCTGTAGGACAAAAAAATCCATATGGGATCTTATTCCAAACAATACCATCATGGATGGGAAAAGCAGTATTGTTCACAAGGGACAAGTCTATTTGGACCTTATGTCAGCATCAGTTACCAGTTTTAGACAAGAAGGTTCTGGGAGACAGTGTCCATTTAACAGCAGAAAAAATACTGTAACATATGCAATTCAGATGAAGAAAAAAAACAAGAACAAAATTCAAAGGTCTTACCATGGAGGAATCAAATACATCTGTTTAAACTGAGAGAACAGTGTGCATGCTCCATGAAAGGAGGTACGTGAAGAGTCTGAAGAAAAATAATCAGTGTCAGCAAAGTAACTGGAGGCAGTTTGAACAAAAACAGGAAGCTTGCTAGGCAAAGGGGAGCACGTCGGTATCTCCAAAGGTGGTTGATAAAATATAATTTCATTGTTTGGTGCAGCAGTAGAAGCAGGCATGAGTGCAAGTTCAGCAACAGGAGTCCCCAGATGGGGAGTAGTTAAATTAGGACTCCTTAGTACACATAGAATGATCTTTGCACGTTAGGGAGAGGAGATAACAAACTAATCAGATACCCTCATGGCCTACTGATTAGAGCTGGCCATGTGATTGAGCTTGATTAAATCAATGGGAACTTGTCATTTTTTTTGTTTACAATCAGTAAGCGGTGGCAAAATCACAGTTTGAATACCTTGAATAACAAAAGTACAGGCGCCGGGGAACAGTAGGCTGGGCTGAATTGCCCCTTGTCTGTAATCTTCTCCTAGACCAGATCCCCAACTTTAGGAATCCAGCCAGAAGTTGCTGGTTACTCTTTTCCTTAATCAGTGGCAGAAAGTTATAGAACTCACATTTGAGCACTCATTTTGGAAGTCTTTTAATTCCTGTAAGTCAGAGAAACTTTAATTGATCACAGAGTATGCATCAGCCACTGCTGTGCCAGGGTTATCAAGATCTGGAACATACATTTAGACCCCAAAAAGGACCTCATGGGGGCCCTACCACCCAAAGATCTTCAGGGCAGATTATTTAAAGCTCTCTGAACTCCATAACGGTGTTGGATCCAACTACAACCTGAACCTAATACTCTAGCTATTAAGGACTGCTTTGAGTCAGTGTTTTTCTACTCCACTATCTAATTTCCCTAGGGGTGATAAGGAGAGGAATAATGCACAGCAATACCCAGGGTGCCCATGGTATACCGGTAAGTTTTAGAGGCAAATGCCAACCCCTGGCCCGAGTGGAATGCTGCTGTTGCAAATGTACTGATAAAGACCTGCAAATCTTTTATAACAGTTCGAGCTTCAGCCGATCGCTGTGGATGCCCCCATAGAAATTGAGAACATGAATCAACAGCCAATAAAATAAACTTAAATGCACCATCCAAATGAAGTTGTCCGCAATTATCCAAATACACACAATTTAGTGGTTTGTTAGAAACTAGAAGTGGAATCTGTAGTGGGCGAGCATTGGTGGAACCTTTAATTTGTTGGCAAATGTCATACCAAAGGAGATATTGTTTAGTCTGTAAATAAAGTCCCTGCCACTAGTTGCGTTTCTGTAATAATGAGTCTATAGCCACCACACCAGCATGGGAAGGCACTAATCCTTCATGTGCAGCCATTCTTAGCTCTAACTTGTCTGGGTATCACTCGATCACCCATCCCAGGTTTGCAGACCAAAGAAATGTTTTGGGCACTCAACAGATAGGAGTATTTTGCTGGATAACTTTTAGGTAGGGACGTGCCATTAGCTGAGGCAGTGACCGCAGCCATAATGTCTTCATTTATTCTTGTATGTGACCGAGAATGAGTAATCACGGCTACCACATCTGAACTGCTGCCTTGGCTGCTTCATCAGCCAATGAATTCCCTACAACGTGTACACCAACACATAGATAGCCCAATGTGTGAATGACATGAGCCAATGACAGAGCATTTTTAAGAGCTGTCACATTTCCCCAAAGCAACTTATGCTTGATAGTGTCTACTTTAAAGTCTCTCATCAAATATATTACACCCCGGCACAACTATACAAATATGGCCTCCGAGAAAATGACAATTGCAAAAGATGCAATGCGCCAAATGCAGACTTCTTACACATGTCATGGGCATGTCCGCAACTGAATAAATACTGGCAAGACATCACGGACACGCTCACCAGTATGGTAGCAGAACAAGCACCACACACACCATTAGTCTGTCTGTTGGGGGTATGCCAGCTTAAGCAAGCCGGTAGACGTAAATTTTTAGCTGTCGCTTTACTGCTTGCAAAACGGAGAATAGCTATGAGATGGGGGAGTGGGAGGTCACCAAAACTCAAAGACTGGATTACTGACATGACATATTGCAAAGAAACACTAGCGACATATGCAGAGGAAATACCACAGGCTTCAAGGCCTAGGGACTTCTGGGAACCTCTAGTACAATATCTGCGATCAACGCAGGAGGAGACTGAGACAGCACCAGAGATCTGAATGTCTGGGGATGCTAAGAATGGTGCGGAAAAGGGGCAGAGGACCCAACAGATATGTCTTACTCAATACAAAGTACTAGGCCATGTACAGCGGAAATAGCCCATATAATGGGCGAGAAAGCTCTGATTATTCCGGACAGACAAGTAACATGCCAGGGATGTGCGGGATTTAAGTTGTTGGAATGCTATGTAAAGAACTAAACGCAGAACTGTAAACTTGATTGATGTTTGTATATGTAACAGCTACTGGTTGGACAAAAAAAAATATATAAAAAAAAGTCTCTGAATCCATTCAAGCACCAAAAGTGTAAATTATCATTATGGGACTGGTGCAGCAATAGGAATCACGCACAATAAGTGTTGGAATGCTGTATCTATATTCTGCAGTGCCAGAACCAAAGCTTTCTGTTCAGTCAGCTGAGTGGTACAGTCACCCAATGTATATGTTTTGTGTGCCTGAAATACACCATCTTTCATGACACCCCTCACTGCAGCATATGTCACAGAGTACTTATGCTTTGTACCAAGCATGAAGTGGGCTGAATCATCAGTATATATTATGAAATCACACTGATTTATAGGCAAAATATCTTTCAACATGGGATATTCTTGTTCATACTGGAGAAATTACTGTATTCTTAGTGTAGGGTCAAAAATGTAATCTACATCAGAAGCTGTCAATGAAGAGGCCCAATGTGTAGATCGTGGATGTAAGGCATTTCGACGTTAGGAATGCTTGCTTTTTTAACACCCTCTAAGGCTCGAATGGGAGAAACCACAATTAGGCATTTTGAATTTTTACGAGCAATGAAAAACGTATTTCTGCATTAGAATATAAATGCGATTTATATGCAATCGGCACTGTTTCACCTTCATTAAAGGTTACCTATGTACATCCAGTAAAACACTCAATGATGCAGATGACTAAAATAGTGTGCAAGTGTTTGGATACAAGCATGTTTGTTTCAAATGCTCTGAGAACAGTAATATTTTCTGTAGTCCAATGTTTGTCTGAAGAATCAGGAAATATATCGTAAAACAGCTTAACTCATTGTGCGCAGTATGGTATGTATGTTCTACCAAAGTTTAGAAAGCTTGGTGGTTGGAGAAGAGCGCACTTCTCTAAGAAGTATGGGGCAAGGGTTCTGACTTCATTTGATAATTGGTATCCTAAAAATAGAATGCTAAGAAAAGCAATTTTAGATTTCTTAGAATGTAATATATAGCTATGTTCAGCAAATCCCACAATTATGTGATCCACTCTAGCAAAGTGTGTGTTTAAATCATCATCTGTGAGGTTAATGACATCAGCGTCAGACAATGCTTATATTTCAATTTCTACCAAAAGTTATGTCACTTGTCCAGCAAACAGACTTGAACTGTTCTTATACCCTTGTGGGAGCCTACAGAATTTTCTCGGGGTCCCAAAGCGGTAAATGCCATCAAGCCTCTGCTTTCAGGAACTACATTTTGACAGAAATAAACATTGGAAATGTCCAATGTAGTTTTGTATTTTTTACGAGCAAGGTTATTCATTAAAGCTGTGCAGTGGGAATTTTGTTTTGCAAAGGGGCGTGTATGACTGTTTAAATGTTTATAGCCTAAGACTATATGATAGGAATGATCCGGTTTGGCTACAGGAAATAAAGGATTATTCATAGAAGAGATGCAAGGCTCAATCACACCTTGATATTCTAATTGTGATAGAATTTCCCTAACAGGGTGTTTAGATTCATTTTTCCTAGGGTATTGTGGTTGCACTTGTGGGCTGTACCATATGAGTGTAATGAGATAAGGCTAGTCCTTATTGACCGGGGGTGAGTGCTTGCAATGTTCAACACTCCGTCCATCATCCCCTTTGGTTTTGCTATGTTCGCCCTAAGTTGGCAGGGTATGCCCAGACGTGGGTCCCTTGCTCACTTTGCCACTGGATTCAAGATAGCCTGGCTGATGATGGCTGTAAGCCAGAAACCGGTCCCAGGATGCTTGTTTCCGGTCCAGGGAAGACATGGCTTGGCAGTTCGGGCTGGACTGTTTTTCCATGAGGCACAGGGTCAGACTGATTTGCATATGGCCATGTCTGAACTGGGGTGGCGGAGTGAGCTAAAGAATGATGATGGATTAAACCCAGATCAGTTGACTGGGGGTGAGTGCTTGCAATGTTCAACACTCCGTCCATCATCCCCTTTGGTTTTCCTAGTCCTTATCCCAGCCTGCTTGGATTGCAATATAATGCAGGGGCTTGTGATAGAGCCCATTCTGTGGCATACGCTGCTTTAACATCTTTGGGAACAAGATCTAAAAAGGATGGTAATTTTCCTCCTCCCCTTGTGGGACTTTTCTAATTAACTGAGGTGGCCAATCGACCTCAGCCGAGAGAATGTCATAAGGATTACACAAGTTCTGCTAGAATGCAACTTCAATAGTACGTGGTATATCACCCTCAATTTGGATGTCCAAAACTAAGTCTGGGTGTAGTTCGTGGAGTTCCACTACGCGGAACTCCGCGAAGTGCAAAAAAACTCTGCCGCACTACGTGAAGCTCCGCGAGCAGCGGAGTGCGATAGATAAATGCCAGTTTGCAGTGATTTTCAGTGCCAGGTGCTTGTCCGCACTGTGTAATCATCGCGAAGGGCACCATGCACACCGCAATCGTGCGCTGCTTCCTTTCTGCCGCACGAGTAGATTTTTACTCGAGCGGCAGCTTTTCTCAACACGAACGGACGGTTTCTCAACGTGAGCGGTCGCGAGCATACACGACCACTCGCAATGAGAAATCTGACCGCCCGCGTTGAGAAATCTCGCCAGGAGGTTGATTTTCCACGCTCGCGCTCGCCAACTTGATGTTGACGATTGCGAACAAGGAACAATCTCAGCCGGGAGGTGGATTTTCCTCGCTCGCGCTCGCCAACTTGACGTTGACAAACGCGAGAAAGGAAAAAACTCTGCTACGCAACGCGAAGCGGAGTTTTTGGGAAATCCGCGACCTATGCGTAATGCAGAGGGCGGAAAACTCCGCAAAGTACGTGAGTGGAGCGGAGTTCACCGCCCAGACCTATCCAAAACATAAAGTCTATCAGGAGGACTCAACCGCTGATTTGGAGTTTCAACTTGAATATAGTCATTAGTCGGTATCACCACCAGAAACTCTTGAAGAGTCTGGCAAACTATTGTGTCCTTTGTTATGCCGTCGAGCAGTGTTTTTGCCCTCATTTTATTCAGGAGAAGCATTCTGAGTATTTTGGCATATTTAGCGAAAGTCCCTGCCACTTCTTTCTTTTTGAATTGTTGGATTTGCTATGGAAGTTTTTCTTCATTTTTATGATGACATCAGAGGAGCATTGTGAATCCTTTTTCTGTTTCAGATACTCCTCCTGTCTGTGTTCGCCTCATCCTACTATCTGTGACTTTCTATCCGAGAAGTACTGAAAGGAACAAGATGGATGTGTGTCAGAATACTGATACCTATAAGGCTGTTTAATTGTATCACGGTTATGTAAATTATGGTGTTTTTCAATGGACTCCTATTTGGGTGATCAGCTCTGTGTTTTCTATTTAGCATTTTTGTTGTTTTTATCCTAGCATTTTATAGAAGAATCAGGTGTCTGCTTGGTGGTATTAGTTGGACCTGGTATCCTTGGCGTTGTTTCTCCTGACTTTTTCCCTTCTGTCCTATTTTTTCTGACTTCGTTTTTGCTGTCCTTAGGAATCTGAGCATTTACTACTGCAAACCATTGCTAAAGTGCATGTGCTCTTTACTTTAACATGGTAACATTGGTTTTATTCATAAATGGCATATTTGATTTACTTATAAGTCCATAGTAAAGTGGACTACAGAAATAAACATTGGAAATGTCCAATGTAGTTTTGTATTTCAAATGCTTCTTGTGGGCTTGCAGCACTGATTGTGCCACCCAATTTATTAGCCCTTTAAACATGTCTCAGATCTGGTTTTATTTATAAAATTATTCTCTATTTTTCTAAACTGGTGTGGATTGTTTTTGTGGTGATTACACTGTGTTACTGTGTGTTGTGTGCACAAATACTTTACACTTAGCCTTTTAATTTAGGCCTTGCTGTTATATGCCAAACTATGAGAGGGTGAGCACAGGTTAATTTAGGGTGTGTATCTGACTTATCCTGACTAGGATTGTCAACTCTACTTGGATATGGTACAAACCTCTGCCAACTAGAGACCCAATTTCTAACAGTATCTGTATCAGATTTTGTTTTAAGTTGTGGCTTACCATGCCTGGATCCCAGAATATCACGGCCTCTATAGCATATGTCTCAGAAATAATTTTAGTTAGCTTGTGTTCCTGATTCACCGCTGGAGCCAATGTGAGCCATTGGCATATCGCCAATGATGCTGTCTCCCCTTTAATGTTACTTAAAACCTTTGAGGATACTGTGGCAAAGTTGCTAATTAGTTTCATTCCCAAATCGGGGGAAGGAGCCACCCTGAATTCCTTTTGAATTTGCTTTAGCACTTCAGGCAAAACAACAAATGATGAACGGATGTGTATTATAATATATATAGCTGCAAAGATAATTCTCCATGTTGCATAATCTCCAATTGGGAGAACTTCCAAGTTGAAGACACATAGCGTAAATTCGAAATTTATCTTGAGATCCTGTATGGGGAAACACTGTTTCAAGCTGATTTGTTTTGTGTGCTGTCCAAATTGGCGCGTACTCAGCGGACCCAACACGAATAGAGAACATTACAGATAAGAATTTAAGAAATCACCACCACACTATTGACTTGCGACACAAAATAAGGGCTATAAGAATACGCATGAAAACTATATGGAAACTCTTGATCTGGACACTTGTACGTTGGTCTTAATTAGACCGAATACATAGCCCTGACGAAGTCTGCTGTGATTGGAAAAGCAATAGATGAAACACGTGTTGGCGAAGGGGCGTGTCTAATGTGATTGAATAAAAGACAACTGAAACCACGACCTCACCTTTGGATTTCTGTGTGCTTGGAGACATTGTTATTTGTACAAATTGGAATTTCCTCCCATTTGGTGGGCACTTTACTCATAATGGCATTGATAGTAACTGGACTAATGGCAAGCACAGCTAACTGTGGCTGCCCATCTTGAACAGCCCTTACTAGGGAAGAGGGTATTGTACGCATAATAAACTGCATCAGACATTGATACAGTTTAACCAAGTGAGTGCAGAGACCAAATAATTTGTGATTATTTAATGTGCCTGTATTTGGAAATGGTGTGTGACTGGCTAGGACTGGCCAGGTTGCGCCTTTATTACTGAAAGGACCCACTCTTACATGTTGTAGTACGTGTGGGAGGGCACCTTGGAACCAAGTTTGATGTTTCTGGTATGTTAATGGTATTTCTAAGTATTCATAAGGTCTATATGCAACTGCTGTCTCAGTGTATGTATTAAATGTTTGTGTGTTAGCATAGACTGTAGGAAAGTATACCCAGGAATAGTAAACTTTGCATTTATAAGCTCTGTGTGCCTCAACCATTAAGGCAACTTCTCCTCCGCTATTGGCGAGCCCATGTGCAGTAAAGTGTGTTGTTACTTCCTGTCTACAGTTAACAGGAATAACAATGGGTTGCGCCATGTTTAATGAATGGTATTCAAAGAAAGGTAACACTACAGTGGTGTGATCCTTTTTAACAGTTCAAGCTTGAACAACCAACAAACATTATAAGGCGCTTCCAATTAAGCTGGGAGGATAAATCCTTTTCAACATGGACGTTTCCATGTAGAGGTGGAAAAGGAGCCTTGGTCTCACATGAGAAAACTTTCCAGGAGACCTATTAAATAAGTACCTGACCTGAAATCTTGTTGGTGCCATGTTGTATGGTTCCTAAAAATCTAGCAGTGCAGTGTATTAGACCAACACGAACTTCACGACATGGGGGCTCAGTCCACATATAGCATTAGTAAGAGTAGGTGGCTTTGAGGCTAGCTCACAGTACCACATCCAACCTCTAAACTGACCAGGGTAACAGATGTTATTGGCAACCTCGAACATGACACTCTGATTCTTAAGGAATCCATGGACACAAATCTAATCCTTTAGCTTGGTCACTCTTGCATGCCCAAGGTAAACACAAGAAAGGTATGACAGAACTTTTTCAAACATTTATTGAAATTATCATATTCTTGCACAGAAAGCATGAGATGTGATTATTAGAAAGATGAGACATGTTACTGTAATCAGCACTATTAGAATGGTAAACAATTCTACCATGTTAATTGTGGCTAAGGTTTGCTTTCTCCTATCTGTATCTAATACTATAATAAAGAGAGCATAACAGGAGCACCATTCTGCCAGCTCAGTTGGAATAGCCTAGCCCCATAACTTTGTTTTAGGTGTCAGGAAGCTGTCCGCAGTACACATGTTATCTTCCTTAGTAGGATGGAGGTCAGAGTCAGTAGAGTCCACAGGGCTGCATCTCAGTCACAGTTCGCAGTGGTTCCGTGAAATTTCAGCATGGAAATGCTCCTCTCAAAGAGCTTTATCATGGAAGCTGTTTATATACTAAAGTACTGTTCTTATCATCTGTGGCAGAGGTGTAGAGCAGCTCATTTAGTTTCGTCTAGCTAAAATTAAGTGTCTCCTAATGAGTACAGACAGAAAGGAAAACAATGACATCATTTTGTTCATGTACAAACCTGGAACTAACTGCACATACTAAAGGGCATCAGTGCCCATCACAGATGCACTAGCAGCACATTCACACATTAACAGAAATTATGGGAAAAAGACACCATGAGAACGAGATGTCAACTTAAGTTGAATACAAAATGGAGCCTACACATGAGCCATGTAATAAAGCCACTCATCTTAGCGTCACTCTGCCATACACCACTCCACTGTACACTAATCTATTGCACGCCACGTAACTCCACTCTATACTACTCCAGTCTACGGTACTGCACTGTACACCCCCCACTCTACACTACTCCACTGTATGCTGTTCCACTGTATGCTACTTCACTCTATGACACTACACACTAATCTACTCTGTGCGGCTCCACTGAATGCCACTTCAGTGAACACCACTGCACTGTGCACTATTCCACTGTATGCCACTCTGCTCTACGCCACTCTACTGTAAGCCACCCCACTATACGACAATCCATTGTGCACTATTACACTGTACACCACTCTATTCTATGCCTCTCCCCTCTGTGCCACCTCATACTACTCCACTCCATTCTACACCACTCCACTATATGCTATTCCACTGTATGACAATCCACTCTGCGCCATCCTACTCTATGCTGTTCCACTATATGCCACTCCTCTCTATGTCACTACACTGTATGCAAGGAAAGTCAATGTTATTCCACTCAACACCACCTCCACTGTACTCTACTCCACTCCACTCTACACCTCTACATTCTATGCCATTGCACTCTATGCTAGTCCACTGTACACCACTCCAATCTACAAAACTCCACTCTACATCAGTCCACAACATGCTATTACACTGTACGGCATGACAGTCTACCCCACAGCACGCTACCCCACTACATTCTACAACACTCCAATCTACGGTATTCCAATCTATGCCACTCCAATCTATGCTAATCCACTGTACACCGAAACATTTTATGTCACTCCACTGTACGCCACTCCACTGCACGCTACTCCACTGTACACCAGTTCACTCTGCGCTATTCCACTCTACGCCACTCCACTGTCCGCTACTCCATTCTGTGCCACTCCACTCTACCGAACTCTACTCCACTGCACTCCGCTTAACATTATACTTCACTCAACAACAGCCTACGTCCCTTCAGTATACCACACTGTACCCCACTTTGCAACAACAAACTATCAATGACAGTGCACAGAACTCTACTTTATTCCATAGCACTTTACTCCACTTTACGCAACTTCCTCTATGCCTCTTCACCCCAGGTGATATACCCTATTCTTGAATCATTACACCACTGTACTCCACTACTGCACTCTAATCAACTCTATGCCACTCAACTGTATGACAGTCTATCCCACTCCTCTCTACCATACTGTACCGCACTCTACCCTACTCCACACCACTCCACTATACAACACTTTAATCCACTCTTTGAAACTCTACTGTACTCTACAAAACTTTACAACAATTTACAACACACCAGTCAGCTCCACTGTAACACACACCACTCCACCTACAATACTTTACTACACTGTATACTACACCACTCCACTCTATGCGACCACACACCCCTGTACTCTAGAACACGCTCCTATAATATATGCTCTGTCACTCCACTGCCCTGCACTCCACTCGATTCTACTCCACTGCACGACACTTTACTCCACTCGTTGGCACTGTACAACACTCCATTCCACACTGTCTTACTCTACCACACTCTACTCCACTCTATACAACTCCAATCTACAAACCTCTATTACACTCTGTACCACTATATAAGACTATACTCCACTCTATGCCCCTGCCCACACTTTACAACCCTCTAATCCACTCTATGCCCCTACACCCTAGTGTACAATACTCTACTCCACTCTACAACACTTTCCAACACTCTACAACACACTACTCCACTGTAATGTACAAAACACCACTACAATTTATTAGGGGTGGGTGATACATTTCGCTCCGCAGAGAGAGTTCGCAGAGTTTTGCCCACTTCGCTTAATGCTTGTAATGCGGAGTTCTGGCAAAACTCTGCCAACCCCTTCAGTTTTTTCTCACATGCAGCTTGGCAATGTTAAGTTGGTGAGCACAAGTGATAATTGCCATCACCTTGTGAAGTTTTTGGGTGCTAGGATGGCGCCCGGTGAGATTTTCTCAACATGGGCGGTCACGGGCAGTGGCGACCATTTGTGGTGAGAAAGCTGTCACTCACAGTGAGAAAGCTGCAGCTTGAGTAGAAAATATACTCGAGCGGCAATAAAGAAGCAGCGCCACTTGGTGTGCTGCATGGTACCATTTGCAACGTGCCAAATCTGCCCGCTCGCGGAACTCTGTGAAATCTTGCACAGTTTTTTGGTAACTTCTTGGAGTGAAACTCAATGAGGTCAACCTATCACTTCAATTTATGACACTTTACTTGACTCTACAATGCCCAAGTCTTCTTTAATGCACTCCACGCTACTGTACTATAGAACACGCCTCTGCACTATATAGTAATTTATTCCACTGTACACTATACTACCTCATTCTGCTTCACTCCACTCTACTCTACTCTATAACACTCCACTCTATACCACTCCACTCTACCCCATCCCACTTTCTCCCACTCCACTCTACAATACTCCACTGTACGCTACTCCAGTGTACCACACTCCACTTTACTCCACTCAACTATCTCCCACTCCACTCTACAATACTCCACTGTACGCTACTCCAGTGTACCACACTCCACTTTACTCCACTCAACTATAGTTCGCTCGACGACATTACACTCTATGACAGTAAACTGTACGATACTCTCCTCCACTTACTGTAACACACTCCACTAAATGACACTACACTTAACAACAGTAAACGTTACAATTTGAAAAACATTTTTATTGAAAATAAAAAAAACATTGAAATGCAATGAAAAAAAGAAAGGGTAAACCTTTGGTATAGTTAGGAAAACTTTACTTATTCTTTCTATTCAAACCAAACTTAAAATACACAAATATTTGAAATTCTAAAGTTATAGTATACCTTAAATTTATAGATTACGCACCACCTTTAAATTAATATAAGTTTATTTATCCTATAACTACAGACAAAACTTAAACAACACAACAATGTAATTTGGTAAACTTATAACTTTAATTTATAATTTAAACAACACCTACCTCCATACACAGGGGCCCTGATTCACAAAGGTAATTGCTATTCACTAAGAGATTTACAAGTAGTATCTTTGTGAGTGCGGAGACTTCACACATAAAAAGACCTATGTTTTATGTATGTAGACTCCACACTTGTTGTTAGGAAATCTGGCCCCAGTTCGTAAACAACTTTCCACAATTTGGGTTACTTATAACAATAAACCTCCCAAAGTCACCAATGGACTGCTCAATTGTGACAGCATGCTCCCTGAACCCTGCTTGAAAATGTGAAAACAGTCTCAGTTTTTTTTGTTAATCTGGTTAATACCAGACTTGTAAAGATCTCCTCCAAACAGTGTCAGGAAAACTACCATTCTAATGAACTGGAACAATTTCTGCTCCCAGCCGCATATGATGAACAAGAGCCCATTGACCAATTGCATTGGCCAGAGCATGTATATATGGACCGTATATTGTAGGCTCAGACTTATCAAGACCTCCAGGAATTTTTCCCAACCTAGGGTCTGTGCCTGATTTGTAGTTGAAATGCACCCATCACTTCCTTCAAAGAGAAATGGATAGAGTCAACTCCAATGGGTAACTCATTAGGAGTTTTGGAAATGGCCTCATGTAACACTAACAAGTCAATACTACCACCTTTATGATACACTGAGGGGTGCTGGATGTAAAAATCTGGCAATATATTGCACTCCGGGCATAAAAGGTGCCTAAGAGTCCATGAGCGATAATGTGCCAAAAGACTTGCATGACCTTGTTTCTGATGGCTTCAAATTTAAATGAGCCCATTGTTTGTCCTGCCACCTTCCTTTTTCACACCCAAAGCCATCTTGTGGGATTTCCTAGATGTCTTCGTACTAACTCTGTCACCACTCCAGATTGCCATAAGTAAAGGTTTAATGGGAATCGAAACAATCCCAGAAGAGCCAAGGATTTGTTATCTTCCTCATTTTTATCCCTAATTCCCTTGTACAGAGTACCATGACTTCCTAAAATAAAGAATGGTGCAAATCCATAATTGCAAGATCATTATGACAAGTATGATAAAAAAACTCAGTTGTAGCCTAGGGGCGGGTGATTTATTCCGATCCGCAAGGGAAATTGGCGGAATTCTGGCCACTCCACGTTATGCGTGTAACGAAGAGTTCTGGCCAAGTTCCACCAACAGCTGTGTGGTAGAGTTTTTTTTATCAAGCATGGCTCAAAAATGGTAAGTTGTAAAGCCCAAACAAGATTTGGTGTACCCTATCATGATTTTCGGACGCTAGGAGAGCACGCGGAGAGATTTCTCCAATGCGGGTGGTCGCAGGTGGTCACAACCGTTCACGGTCAGAAAGCTGCCACTTGAGTAGAAAATCTCCCTGAGCGGCAGCAAAATCTGCTTTAAAATTTGCCCCCTCTGGTGTGCTGCGTGGTGCCATTTGCACTGATTTTTCAGCATGGAATTAGGGGTGGGTGGAGAACTCCGCTCCTCTGGCGGAGCCTGCAGATTTTTGCCTACTCCGCGTTCTGCAGAGAACGCGGAATGTAGGCAAAACTCCTACTCTGCAGCGGAGAGGAGTTCTGAGCCCTGGGCCCCACCTTTAGCTCCCTGCCTCCACCCCCCCCTAATTAAACATATCAGGCACGCGCAGTCCTACCACGACGTACGTATGACGTAGGGGTTTGCTGAGACCACAGCGAGGAGAAGGGCAGCCCGGAGACGCCACGTATAAGGTAAGTGTATTTATTTATATCTTATTTATTGTAAAAAGAGATATATTTAATTAGGGGGGTGGAGGCGTGGAGCGTAGCGGAGTTCCACTGAGTTTTTGCCAAGCTCCCTGGAACACCACGTAGAACAACTCCGCCAGCTCCGCCCAGGGTTACACGGAATGAGCTCTAGGCGCTAAACCATAGTGCGAGATTCGTTACCTGCCTATTTCAAATCGTACACAGAATTCCGTGGAGTTTTGCTGAAGTTTTTTTGTAACTCCGTGGAATTCTGTGCAGTGAAACTCAGTGAATTTCACCCAGGGCTACTCAATTGTAGCACCTCAATATTAATATCAGTAAAGACATTGGTTCCTGCAATAGTTTCTGCATGGAAAAGCCTAATGGTGCATGGTCACTTATAGTTCTAGAAAGATCTACAAAGTCACTAAAAATGTTCCTTCTGCTAACGTGTATCAGGAAATAAGGATATCAATGTGACATCACCACCTGCCATTACTAAACGTCTGTTTAGCTGGAATATCCGGTGCAGTATATCCACTGCCAGGATGGTGCCCATATCCTGCAATAAGGGTGGCAAACTGCAGAGCTTAGGGATTGATAGTCTTTAAAGTAAGTGCCTCTGGCTCAAGGATACACCAGATCGAGCCTTCAGATTTGATTAGATGCTGGATTAAGGGAATTAACTCAAACCTAATGTTAAAATATCCCACTGCTAGCACATAACTAATAGTATTAAGAGCTTATGAGTTGGGGATATCTTAGTACAATTACAGTCCCTTATTGTAAAAAGTATATAAAACTTTAAGCCAGTATGAAACTTTATTAGCAAATTATGATGACATTACTGCCACAATCATTTACAATGACCATACAGTCAGTATTTTTCTTGAGCCAAGTTGCTAGCAAACCTGAAAGCCGACCTTTAGTCAAAAGTATGGCTTCAATGCTTTGATTTACAAATCCATTAAGACAAGCCAGAGTTGTTGACCAGGCTTCCAGAAACACACATAAAACAGGTTTTATAAATGACACCCATCTAGGATCCTTGGTTTTGTCCAGAGACCTGCTGTCTTCCAGGAAAGTATCATAAAGTTTTGATTAAGGTTACACTGCCCACATTGCAATGAAGTAAGCCACCGTTGGCGTTTTATCTTTCTTTCTTGAACTGTATCAGCCAGTCAGCCAAACTCTTCCAGCTCAGTCCTCATTTGTTTAGAGTGTTGGTTCTGGTGATGGGTCGTGCATTGCTCTACCCTAGTAACTGAGGTAGTAGTACAGCATATTTATAGTTTCACAACTAGCTCTAAAATGTGGAATAGATTTAAATTTAATTTGACAATTATTTGCTGATAAAGAGTAGGAAGTTCATGTCAGAAGAACTTTTGTTTTCTACCTGGTCAATGATTTAAGCTCAATATAGTCATCTGAAGATGTATCAATAGTGCCTCATTTAGCAATTAGGATGTCTGATCTAATCACTGAATAGCAGTGTATAACACTGTGTACCCAGTGTATCACCTTATTAATCTGTGAAGTATGATTTTCAGATGCTTGTGAAACTAATTTAAGAACCCCTAGCAGGTGTCTTTCACCTGCTAATGATATACCATTGTAATCATTGAAACCAGAAATGCTGCTTTTAACTTCTGCACAAACCTTCTGTTTTCTGTGCTGTTCTGTTAGTCTAATCTTCTGTGTGCGTAAAGTATGGGTAGGATTTCCCTCCTCTCAGGCATCAGGGATGTCTGATCTTCTATTATCTAAACTGGGGTTATTAAACCTTTGGAAAGAAAATGATTGAGTCCCAAAATCCCTATACCTACCAAAACCTATGGGATCATCTACTGTCAATCTGTTAGTCTAAAGGAATTTATGAGGCACAAGTCTTCTGTTGTCATCAGATCAACTCAGTTTCTCTTGATGAAGGTGATGTTACCCCAACAGCATCAATACAATCATTAGGAGGGCTTTCTTCCTCCTGTATTGGCAGAAAACAATTACTACAACAAATAGATAGGCTAATTACCACTTTATGTGAAGGGAGATCATTATCTCCATTGGCTACATTGGGTTTTTTAGTTACTGCTTCTTGTGTGTTGTCCAATTTTCATGTCCCCTTCCCATTACTAATGGTAACAACATTCAGCCCTGTTTGTGTGGTCTTAATGGAAACTAATTTCTTCTGATTTTAATTTGTCTAACCTCAATTTTGTGTTTTATTGGTAGTTTCTTTTTTGGGTTTCAGAATGGTTTGACCTTCCCATCTATATTATTTGGAAGCAGGTAGTCTGAATAACACTCTATGGATTTGAAAGCCAAATTGGATGTGAAGAAGCTAAGAGCAACTCAACTTCTTCTAATAATGTCAACACATTAGTCAATTGGACTTATAGTCAAACAACATTTCAGAGAGAACTGCCAACTGACTTAAGGGCCACACTTCGTCCTAGAGCCCCCAGGACCCTTAACATATTTAGCTTACTCTTAGTGTTTTTGTTTTTTTAACACATTTTATTCAGGTTTTATATTTGGCACAACAGCGGCCTGAAGGGACCATACATGAAAGAAATTCCAATATAAATGTCTTTTTGTGCCAAATAGGAACAATATAGACAAGAAAAGAAGGAAGAGAAAATAAACAGTTAACCATAACTAAACCAGCACAGATTGGGCATACTCTTCGTGTTTTGAGCTTTATTCAAAACCATGAAGAGCGGAAACAGTTAAAGGCCTAGGGTAAAAAAGTGATAATCTGCAAATAACTTTGCTGGTAGTTAATGAGTCTGCATGGCATTTATAAGGCTGTAAGTAAGATCGGTCTACTAGCGGGACCTTGAGTTTTAATAACACCTAACATGATGGACAAAGGTAAAATAGTCAGCAAAAGTAAAAGTGCTGACCTACAAACTCATCTCTCTCCTCACCTTCGAAGCCAAAGTCACAGAGTAGATTGTCAACAACCAGCTCACTAACTTCATAGAATCCAACTCGATCCTCTACACTTCCCAATCTGGATTCTGCAGCAACCACAGCACTGAAACCGCCCTCCTATCCGCCATGGACGACATCCGCACCCTCCTCGTCCAAGGTCACACATCTGCCCTCATTCTACTAGACCACTCAGCAGCCTTTGACACCGTCTCCCACCTCACACTAACCTCCAGACTACATGACGCCGGCATTCAGGGAACTGCCCTTGACTGGATCCGCTCCTTCCTCTCCGGCCGAACTCAAAGAATCAGACTCCCGCCCTTCCTCTCCGAACCCAATGAGATCAGCTGTGGAGTACCCCAAGGATCTTCACTCAGCCCCACGCTCTTCAACATCTATATGGCCCCTCTCGCCACCATCATCAGATAACACAGACTGAGCATAGTATCCTACGTTGATGACACCCAGCTCATCCTCTCCCTCACCAATGAACCCAACATCACCAGACACAGCTTCCAAGAAGGAATGAAAGACGTCACCTCATGGATGAGCAGCAGCTGCCTGAAGCTCAACTCAGAGAAAATGGAAGTCCTCGTCCTCAGATCCACCCCCTCCGCATGGGACAACACCTGGTGGCCCACCGCCCTCGGCAACACTCCCACACCCACGCATCACACCTGCAACCTATGCATTATACTTGATTCCTCCTCACCATGAACTGACAGATCAACGCTGTATCTTTCACGTGCTTCAACACTCTCCACATCCTCCGCAAGACCTTCAAATGGATCCACCCAAATCCAGTAAGACCGTCACCCATGCACTCATAACCAGCATACTGGACTACAGGAATGCCTTCTACGCCGGAATCAACAAATCTCTACTCCTCAAACTCCTGACCATCCAGAACGCCACAGCCAGACTTGTCCTCGGCCTCCCACGACAAGACCACATCACCCAGAACCTACCAGAACTCCACTGGCTCCCCATCGAAAAGAGAGTGACCTTCAAGCTCCTCACTCACGCCTATAAATCCCTCTACAACACCGGACCCCAATCCTCAACGAAAGAATCCTAAGAGAAGCCTCTGCTCTGCTGACCTTGCCCTTTCCGAAATCCCACACATCTGCAGAGCCACAGCGGGAGGGAGTGCCTTCTCCTACATCACAGCCAAGACCTGGAATGAACTCCCCCTCTGCATCAGACTATCCCCCACACGGCAAGCACTCAGTAAAAGCCTCAAGACCTGGCTCTTCGGATGAGACGGAGCTGATCAAACAACCCCCCTCCCACAAGCGCCTTAAGACCCTCACTGGTGAATAGTGTGCTTCACAAATCCCTGATTGATTGATTGAATGACCTTAGCAGGGATTTGTGGGGCCCTTTGTTACACATCACTTCCATCCACCTCTGGTCATCAGCATTATTGGCTGTGTAATCCACCCTTGGGTTAGGTAATTGTCAGTTAGGATGTTGTTGCAGAGCTTACATTTAGCCTCCATTTTAACTTTTCTTTTTATCTTAGCATCTTTTTTAATAGTGATTTGCACATTTTTCCCTAACATGAGGATGTGCCATGTACACGTTTATTCCTGACAGATATTGTCACCCTGTAGTCTGCACAATTAGTTCCAGGGTCACACATACTATAACACAATGCCCTTGCTATATTTTTGTGCACATAGGAGACAACTCTTTCTCCCCAGACTAACTAAAAATGCTGTATGATAAGGATGGTGATTTATTATGTAAACAGCTTCCATGCTGAATTCGGAGAGAGGCACTTCATACCAAAGTTTTAATGGAACACTGCTGTGAGCTGCGACTGAGAAGCAGCTCTGCAGCCCCAACCTTCATCCTGAGAAGGAAGAAATCCATAAAAGAGAAGTATGCAGGCCTGTACACTCAGATGGGGTACATTTGTTAATGCACTGAGGCCGTCTTCCTGACACATTATACCAAGGTATGGGGTTAGATAATTCTAACAGCTCTCGCAGAAGGGTACGCCCGATATGCTCTCACTAGTGTAGAGGTATCCTGATTGATATGAGTAACATTAAGAACAATTAACATGGTTGAATTCTTTGTGTTTTTTGCTATTCTAATAATGCTTATAAGAGTGATGTGTTTCATCTTTTTAATAATTGCAGCTCATGTTATATTTACAAGGTTTTGATCTTTTAAATAATAATTTGAAAATGGATTTTTGTATCTTTTCTTTGTGACACCTCGATCATGCAAAAGTGACAAACAAAAGGGTTAGATCTGTTCCATGAGTTCCTTGGGTATCAGAGTGGTCATGTTCGAGGTTACTGACAGCATCTATAACTCTGGAAGGTTAGGAGTTTAGATGCAGTAATGTGAGCTAGCCAGACCAATATTTACTAAATATATGAGGAGACTCAGACTCTATATTGTAAAGTTTTGTTGATCTAATACACAGTCCTATTAAATTCTAGGGGTGGGCAAAAAACTCTGCTCCACTGGCGGAGTTTGCAGAGTTTTGTCCACTTTGTTATGCTTCGAAAAACTTCACCAACCGTGGCTTGGTAGAGTTTTTTCTTGTGTGTGGCTTGCCAGCATTAAGTTGACGAGCGCAAGCAAAAATTTGCGTTCCCTTAGTGCGACTTTTGGGGATAGAATATCACCCAGGGAGATGTCCTCAATGCGGGCAGTTGTGACATGTTGCGACCGTTCACGTTGAAAAAGCTGCCACTCAATTAGAAAATCTGCTTGAGAAGCAGAAAGAAGCAGCACTCTCTGGCACACAATGTAGTGCCATTTGTGTGGATTTTATAGTGTGGAAAAAGCTCCTGGGGCAAAAAATCAGTGCGAGCCACACAACGTGCCAAATTCTACCCACTCGTGGAACTCCGCTGAATCTTGTGGAGTTTTTATGTAACTCCTTAAAATTCCACAGAGAGAAACTCACTGAGTTCCACCCACCCTTGCATGTGCCCAAAGCTCCTTTATCACCTTCATACAGAGACATTCATGGTGATAAGGGCTTATCCTCATCAGATTGATAGGAAGCACCTATTTATTTCTGCAGGTTAATCAAGCTTACTCTTTTAAAAGGATTACCCCCATATTGTTTCCTTTCTTTGAATTTCATTCATTAAATATGGCACAACAAATGATTATTGCTGTTAATTGCAGACAAACTGTCACTAATCATTTGGCTAGATATGGGCTCATCAATGGCGGTGGAGATGTGGTTGAGGCAAACGAAATGCTTAAATGCAAAGTTTTCTATTCCTGGGTTATTTTTATGCAGTCAATGCCAATTCACTAACTGGTCAAACATATGATGAAGCAGATGTCCCAGCAGAATTTAGACCTTATTAATTTGTTGAAATTCTGTTAACATTCCAGGAACACCATAATTGGTTCCAAAGCACCCTCCCACATACTCTTCAAAATATAAGACTGGGCCCTCTCAGTAATGAAGTGGCAACTTGGCCGATCTTAGCAGCCTGTACACCTTATCTGCATACAAATGCATTAAACCAATGTGAAACACTTGCTCTATTGAATAATTTGGTTTGACTGTATCGACGTCTGATGCAGAACATTATGCGTACATTAACTACTGCCCCAGCAAGGGCTCCTCAAGCTGGGCAGGCGCAATTAGATGTACCAACAATTAGTCCAATTACCATTAAAGCCATTAGTGGAAAACGCCTACCAAATGTGATGAGATCGTGTTTTGGATTGCATAAAAAACAAATCAGCTTGAGATAGCGTATCCCCATATTGGACCCCAAGATAAATTTTGAATTCTCACTATGTGTCTTCAACTTGGTATGGTTCCCCCAGTTAAGGAGTATAATAAATGGGGTACTGTATTTGCTTCCATTTACTCCATTACACATGGTACTCCTTCAATTGCAGTTTTACCTGAACTCCTTAGACAGATTCAGCTGAATATTGAGTGGCCACTGCCCTGGATTTGAGGATGGAACTTATTAGCAACTTTCCCTTAATTGCTGTAAGTAATATTAAAGGGAGGCAGCTTCTTTAGTGATACGCCAACGGCTCGCTTCAGTTCCCGCTGTAAATCAGGAATGCAAGCTACCTAAAATAATTTCTGAAACATATACTTCTGTAGGTCATGAACCAAGGTTTGGGAACCAAGGCTAGCAAGCCACAACTTAAAGGCAAATCTGATGTTCTCTTTTGCAGTGGTGGAAACTACTCTTGAGGGCTGTCCACCACCTCAATGCAGTGATTTCCAAGATGTGTTCAGCAAAGCAAAAGATAATGTCCTGCCCTCTCACCAGAGTCCTGACTTCTGGACAGATCTACAACCAGTGACAATCTTACCATTTCCTCGAATATATTTCTTAGCTGAACAGGAAAATAAACACCTGCAGGAATAGCTCCTGGCTAATGGCTTTATCCAGCACTCGACATTTCCAGTGTCATAATTACTCATTTTTGTGCTGGATGGAGAATGCTTGGATAGTCCTTTTGGGGTTCAGTAGTGTTCTAGATTTTTACAAGGAGTTTCTTTGGCGCTTTCTGGATGTAGGTGTGGTCCTCTGTAATAACAATATTTGAATCTGCTCTAAAATTGAAGCTGAGCATGTGGAACAGGTGTGGGCTATCCTTCCATATCTACTTGAGCACCATTTTTACACTAAGCTTCTAAAATGTATTTTCCACACAGTGAATATTAAAGTTTCAGGCTTTTTTATTACACTAGCACTGCAACAAATGGACCAAAGAAAGGTTGAATGCATTTTGAACTGGCCTTCCCCTTCTTGTGTCAGCAAAGTTCAATGTTTACTAGGATTTATACATTTGTACAGGGAGGTTATTGCAAATGTTGCTAGTATTTTGCCCCTATAACCTGTCTCATATGGAAATGAGTGGTTTTTTCTTGGTCTCTTAAAGCAGAAGCCCCTTTCCAAAGTTTGAAAGAAATTTTCATTCCTGCACCTGTCCTAGTGACAAACATGCTGCACTTCCATATGTGATGGGGGATGACACATCTCAATTTGTAATTATTGGATTATTACGACAAGACCTCAAGACTCGACAACCTCATTCTGTGATATTTTGCTCCACAGTGCTTCTCCTCGATGAACGCAGTAATCCAGTTAATTGCCATGACGCAGCCTCCTGAAAATTAAGGCATTACCTCCTGGGGCCCCTCATATTGAGTCAATTAATTCAAACCACAAAATCCTGCAACTTCTACACTAAGTACAAACACTGTTGCCTAGGGATTGGTGGCAGTTGTTTTTCAGTGAGTTTGACTTTGTCATAACATATTAACCATGAGTAAAACATGCCAAAGCAGCTGCTTTGTCCAAGCTTAAGACTTCACATAATGAACCACATATTCACACTCCTTTAGCCACACTCCAGGAAGGAGCCATGATGCATGCAACAGCCTCAGACAAATATCTTGATGAGGTCCACTCTGCTTCTGTTCACTGAAATACCTGTGAGTGGCTGTAAGATCCTAAAAACACCATTTGTGAAGTTTTTTATGTCAAAATAGGAACCCTATATGTATGCACCCCAGACTTGAGTGAGCAGGCCTTTTACTGGTGTCTTTCCACACACCTGGCAGAATATCCAGGATGGTGTAAAACTCTTCCCTCTTGGCAATGTGGTTGTGGTGGAATATCAAAAGTAAAGATTCCTATAAATTTGTCAAGAATTGCCCTATCTGCATCTGTAATAAAAGTATGCATTCACATTCCACTGCACTACTACAGCCTTTACCTTTGACCCCTTCCCATTTGCATACTATCAGAATAGACTTTGCCACTGATTAGTTCCAGTTTACGGCCAGACCACCATCTTCATCATAATGAATTTATTAACTAAAATGGTGTATTCTACTCCTCTCTGTCAGATAGCAAGTACCAAAAATTGGCATATATTTTAAATCAGCGCATTGTATGACTGCATAAGGTTACTGCTGCCATTCTATCAGACCATAAGCCTCAGTTTGCAAGAAAGTTCTGGCACACATACTGTGCATCTTTAGATAGTGCTGTCCTCAGTCTACCATCCACAGGGCAATAAAAAATAGAACGTGTAAGCCAAACGATGGAACGATTCCTACGATGCTTGCTGACCACCCCTAGCACTGACTTTATCGGAAGCCTTCTGGGTTGCTGACATCAGCTCATTCAGTTATGTGGATTGCATCCTTCCATTTCCCTTTTGGATACCACCAGCAATTCATTCCACTGCAAGTACAGATGGGAGCCAGGTGCCCTCTAGGAAAGAACATCATCAGCATCTCCAGAACATTTGGAGACAAACTAAGAAAAATCTTCAAGAACCCAAGTCCAGTTACCAAAACAGTCAAACAAAGACCAACATCCAGCACCTCAATACCACCTGTAGGTCGTGTATGTTCAGTCACCAAGCACCTACAAGCACAAGGGTCAATATCAGACTGACTGTGGGAGAATGTCTAGACTTTGGTGCTACTTCTTACCACCACCTTGCACTGACTAAGAACACATAATGAAATGGGAATTAGAAAAGACACATTACTGTGTTACTATGTTGCACCCTCTCTAGAACCTGGAACGGATTTGACAAAGGCATTTGAGTCAAGAAGAGGGTAAACAAACACCATTACTATGTAGTCTCCTTATCTGAACTATCTAAAGTGCCTAAATAGTGTGAATGATAGGCCTTTTAGAGACACTGCAGCTATGTGTGATTGTGAATACCAAGTTGTTCACCTGCAACATATAATATGAAATGCTAGTCTTAAGTTTAACGCTTCTATGGTTTGATAATATATGCATGCAAGTTCTAACCCCTCAACTACTTTGAATACTATTAAATGCAGTATATAATACTTTTCGAAAACTAAATGAAGTACATATTTCAAACTCTTTAGAAGGATTTGGAAATTCTCACTCCACATAACAAAATCTACCTTCAGTTAAAAAAAATAAGTCCTGAAGCAATGCCGCCTTTGAAGTAATGTTCAAGTTCATACAAACTGTGATGGTGGCACTACAACAACATTGAGTTGCTCTGAAGAAATTCAGGTAATATCACATATAGGATTTGCCAGAAATGATCATAGCTGAATTCATTCTGCAAACTGACCGAGATGTGAGCAGTCAAAAAACAGCCACTGGGAAGCAAAGATCTAGAGGGTAAGTAGCTTGATGTACTAGAGTTCAAAGATGGCTGCCACAATCTAGTTTATGGTTGTTTCGATTGAATGTGATTTTCACTATGCATTCACCATATTTGTTTGGCCACTCACCATTTTGTCTTCCATCTTACAAGTATTTATAAAGTTACTTAAATCCCCATTAAAAATTAAATACATGAATTCAGTATGAAAGAAATAATATTCTAAATATAAGAAATCATAAATGTACCTAAGGCTTATCTCCATCTACATTGATAGTCTCTTGTGACAAATCCTCACCCAATTTGACCACAAGTAATGCATACTGTGTTGAAGGTACATGATTGTCAAGAAAATTACAGCCACACTCTTTAGGTTCCGTTGCATTAGAACATATGATTAACCCAGTGGCAACTAAATTAGTTCTCCCACTACATCCTGTTTTTCATGTTTCATTGCTCAAGCTCTATAATGGACACAGCAGACCTGATCTAACTTCTCCTCCAGTACATATGGATAGTAATAATGAATATGAGATGAAAGTCATTTTGGATGTCTAGAGTAGAGGTCATGGAAGCCAGCTCAGCACGCCTATGGTGCACCTTTGGTTTACCTATTTGATACTCATCCGCAGACAAACCTTGGCCTACCAGCTGGTGGTGCTGTGATAGCTTGCCCCAGGTACTCATGCCCACTCCCATCCACCTCAGGTACTGCACATTATTGTTTTCCCCTTGCACAGCTTGCTAAGGGCATTGCCACTCAGGACGATGACTGTGTTGGTGACAGGATTTATGCATCCCAGAGTATAGCTTTAACAAGTTACCAGCTTAGTTATTACTAGGGGTGGGCAATATATTCTGCTCCGCCTGCGGAATTGGTGGAATTTTGCCCACACCACATTGCACTTGTAACACCGAGTTCCAGCCAACTTCCACCAACTACACATGGCTCAAAAATGATAAGTGGGAGTGAGATTTGGCATTCCCTAGCATGATTTTTGGTCACTAGGAGGGCACGTGGTGAGATTGCCCCAAAGCGGATGGTCGTAGTCAGAAAGCTGATGTTCGAGTGCAAAATCTATTTAAGCAGCAGCAAAATCAACTCGAGAAGCTGCACCCTCTGGCATGCTGCATGATGCTGTTTGTGCTGATCTTTGAGGCACAGAAGGAGCTCCTGGCGCTAAATTACAGAGTAAGCAGCACAACATGCCTATTTCTGCCCATTTGTGGAATTCCATGGAATCTCACAGAGTTTTTTTGTAACTCTGTGGAAATTCACAATTGAAACTCAGCCAGTTCTGCCCAGGTCTAATTATTACCTCCATCACTAGCACAGTCAATCCTCTGCCTTTGGAGTCAGCCGAAAAGTTGTGATCTTATGCTCAATCTGAGTGGCAGGCTACAGCAGGATTTAAGGACCCAATGCAGGATTTGAGGATCCTCACTCGACCCCCCCTCTAATTAAAAAAATGGCACTATGGGATGGGGCACCGAGGGCCTAATAATGTTTGGGGAGGGGCGAGCCACTCTGCCTCCATCCCTTTTAATTTAAAAAAACAACCCTGGGGGATGGGGTCCCCAGAGCAGAACAAGGCTTATAGAGGGGAGCCACACACCACCCTCCCCTTTGAAAAAAAAAGAGCTACAGGATGGGGTCACCATGGTCTGATAAGGCTTGGGGAGTGGTGGCCACGTGCCCCCCCTTCCCATTAAAAACAATAAAGCCCTGTGGCTAATTCCTGGCCATGAGCGGTGGGGTGTTGGCTTTATGTATAGGAATAAAGAAGGTAAAAGTAACATTATAGTTAGGTGTGATAAAAAGATCTGTTTTTGCTCTAAAACACTTTAGAAATTTACTGAAGAAAACAAAGGTTAAAGTAACGTTATCGATAGGTGAATATTATAGTGACAAAATTGATGTTTAAAAAAACATCTATGGTTGGGGGGCATATTATAGTTAGCTCTCTCTCTCAATATATATATATATATATATATATATATATATACATATACAGGTGTGTAGATGAATAAATGGGAGTGTGATTGATTCTTTGCATGACTCACTAGCTGTGTGAGTAACTCTGTGGGTGAGTGGCAGTGTGTGAGTGTCTGTATGGGTGTATGAATGCATATGATAGTGGCTGTATTGATGAGTGACTGTATTTATGAGTGACTGTATGGGTGAGTGAGTAAATGGGTGTGTAGACCTAGGAATCAGTGAGTGAGTATGTTGTAATTGGTATTGGTGTCTATGGTTTCGAGAATGGTATTCTGTATTTTAGAGTGGGTGTATCAAAGGTTATATTAGGGTGTGAGGAGGTGCATCAGATTATCACGTGAATGATGTCATCAGTGATGTCACCAGTGATGTCATTTGAGATGTCTTCAGTGATGTTGTCAGTGATGTCACTGACCATGTCATGAGTGATGTAATATGTGATGTCATCAGCAGTGCATTGCGGTGGCGCGAGTTATAGTTAGGTCAACTAACTATAACGGCCGAATTTCTCTGGTTTTGTAGGAGTGAAATGTCCAACTAACTATAACGTCCCTGAAACCTATGTTTTTTTCAGTGAATTTCTAAGTTTTTTTAAATGATAATTTCTAACTATAACATCCCTGAAACCTATGGTTTTTTCAGTGAATTTCAAAGGTTTTTTGAATGCTACATTCTAAGTATAATGTCCAAAAAATACTTTTTCTTAGTTTTGTTTTTTTATAAAAATAATGTAATGTTTTCTCTTTTCTAAAATATAAATATACTTTTTTTTTTTAAAGTGGTTTCACGTAACCATCGTGTACCAGTCTCGGTGGGTGCGCGAATCCAAGAATTTTGCCGCCATATTGGTTAAGTTGTGTAGGATGTGCATTTGGTATGCGAAGGGTGTGCGATTCTTGGCCCCTTGTAACATCACGAACGTATTTCCGGGGGTCGCGTCAGGTGCGCAAATCCACCACAAATTTTTATGTTTTAAAAGTATATTTATATAACTTTAATATGTATATTATACCAAGAGATTATTTAATCTAATTATGAATATCATATATTTGTAATTGTAATAAAGATATATTATTGTTAAATATTAAACACATTTTTCGGGAATCGCGTTGGGTGCGCACTGGTTTTCGCGCTGGGTGCGCGAATCCCATGTGACTTCAAAAGAAACAATTTCATTGGTTAAAAACCTTTAGATTCTAGAACTTGAAGGACCCCACCCATTTTTTTCATTCCTTCAAGAGCATCTCAGCAGACACACCTGTTGTCTCCTGCTCCTCTTCTTTGCCTTTTTTTGGTGTTTTTTTTCACTGATCTAAAAATGGTAGCTGGCAATACACCTCAGCAGCTTCCACCTGAAGAGGAAGAAGACCTGGAGGAACCCGTCAAGAAAAGGTACGAAAGTATCGTGTGGGCATTTTTTTCCATACCACCTGGGGAGAAAAAGGTGAATGCCCGAAAAGTAACCTGGACCATTTGTCAGAATGTCCTCTCACAAGGTTCCAAAAAGGAGTATTCCTGCAGGACTTCATCGATGTTAAAACATTTGCTGACAATACACCCTCGACGTCTTGCCAGAGAACAGCTTTGATGGGAACAAGAAAAGCAGGTAGCTGAGGACAATGCTGCTGGACCTAGCACGTCATCTGCTTCTACATCATCTGGCACACCAAATATCATCTCTGACTTTGCTAGAGTGGAACAGCGTTGTGTAAAATGTAAAAAGATCCTATGTTTTGCTGAGCAATCACGGGATGCCATCCTGGTTGCTATTAGGAACGAACAGTGTTAATTATTATTTTTTTTTTCTATGCAATGACTTCATAATTGCATAATTTTTTTAACATGTTCACTGTTGGTTCTGTTAACTTAAAAAAAAAAACACCCCAAAAATTCAAAAAAGAGTTAAAAAAACACAAAAAAGAAGAAAAAAAAATGGCTCTTTTCAGAACCGCTTATTTGGTTAAAAAAAGATAAATTTGTAAGTGTTGTATGAATTGTGGTAAGTGGAATATATGGAGAAGTGTATGGGTGGTGCATATGTGATTGCCTGAGTGCATGGGTGGTGCCTGGGTGATTGCATAACTGCATGGGTAGTGCCTGGGTGATTGGAGGAGTGCATGGGTACTTCCTGAGCGATTGAAAAAGTGCATGGCTAGTGCCTGGGTGATTGCATAAGTGCAGGGATAATGTCTGGGTGATTGCATGAGTGCATGGGTACTGCCTGAGTGATTCAATGAGTGCATGGGTAATGCCTGGGTGATTCCATGAGTGCAGGAGTAACGTCTGAGTGATTGGAGGAGTGCATGGGTACTGCCTGAGTGATTGAAGTAGTGCATGGGTAATGCCTGGGTTATTGCATGAGTAGTGCCTGGGTGATTGGTGGAGTGCATGGGTACTGCCTGAGTGATTGAAGGAGTGCACGGGTAATGCCTGGGTTATTGTATGAGTGCATGGGTAGTGCATGGGTGATTGGACGGGTGCATGTGTACTGCCTGAGTGATTAAAGGAGTGCATAGGTAATGCCTGGGTGATTGCATGAGTGCATGGGTAATGCCTGGGTGATTGCGTAAGTGCATAGGTAGTGTCTGGGTGATTGGAGGAGTGCATGGTTACTACCTGAGTGATTGAAGGAGTGCATGGGTAATGCCTGGGTGATTGCAGGAGTGCATGGGTAGTGCCTGGGTGATTGCAAGAGTGCAGGAGTAATGTCTGGGTGATTGGAGGAGTGCATGGGTACTGCCTGAGTGATTAAAGGAGTGCATTAGTAATGCATGGGTGATTTTGTAAGTGCATGGGTAATGCCTGGGTGATTTTGTAAGTGCATGGGTAATGCCTAGGTGATTGCATGAGTGCTTGGGTAATGTCTGGGTGATTGGAGGAGTGCATGGGTACTGCCTGAGTGAATGAAGAAGTGCATGGGTAGTGCCTGCGTGATTGCATGAGTGCAGAGGTAATGTCTGGGTGATTGGAGGAGTGCATGGGTAATGCCTAGGTGATTGCATGAGTGCAAGGGTAGTGCCTGGGTGATTGGAGGAGTGCATGGGTACTGTCTGAGTGAATGAAGAAGTGCATGGGTAGTGCCTGCGTGATTGCATGAGTGCAGGGCTAATGTCTGGGTGATTGGAGGAGTGCATGGGTACTGCCTAAGTGATTGAAGGAGTGCATGGGTAATGCCTGGGTGAATGCATGAGTGCAGAGGTAATGTCTGCGTGATTGGGGAAGTGCATGGGTAATGCCTGGGTGATTGCCTGAGTGCATGGGTAATGCCTGGGTGATTGCATGAGTGCATAGGTAGTGCCTGCGTGATTGGAGGAGTACATGGGTACTGCCTGAGTGATTGAAGAAGTGAATGGGTAGTGCCTGCGTGATTGCATGAGTGCAGAGGTAATGTCTGTGTGATTGGAGGAGTGCATGGGTACTGCCTAAGTGATTGAAGGAGTGCATGGGTAATGCCTGGGTGATTGCATAAGTGCATGGGTAATGTCTGGGTGATTGGAGGAGTGCATGGGTAATGCCTGGGTGATTGCATGAGTGCATGGGTAATGCCTGGGTGATTGCGTAAGTGCATAGGTAGTGTCTGGGAGATTGGAGGAGTGCATGGGTACTACCTGAGTGATTGAAGGAGTGCATGGGTAATGCCTGGGTGATTGCATGAGTGCAGGGGTAATATCTGGGTGATTGGAGCAGTGCATGGGTAATACCTGGGTGATTACATGAGTGCGTAGGTAATGCCTGGGTGACTGCATGAGTGCATAAGTAGTGCCTGGGTGATTGGAGGAGTGCATGGGTACTGCCTGAGTGATTGAAGAAGTGCATGGGTAGTGCCTGCGTGATTGCATGAGTGCAGGGATAAGGTCTGGGTGATTGGAGGAGTGCATAGGTCCTGCCTAAGTGATTGAAGGAGTGCATGGGTAATGCCTGGGTGATTGCATAAGTGCATGGGTAGTGCCTGGGTGAATGGAGGAATGCATGGGTAGTGCCTGAGTGATTGAAGGAGTGCATGGGTAATGCCTGGGTGATAGCATGAGAGGAGGGGTAATTTCTGGGTGATTGGAGCAGTACATGGGTACTGCCTGAGTGATTAAAGGACTGCATGGGTAATGCCTGGGTGATTGCATGATTAGTGCTTGGGAGATTGGAGGAGTGCATGGGTACTGCCTTAGTGATTGAAGAAATGCATGGGTAGTGCCTGGGTGATTACATGAGTGCAGGGGTAATGTCTGGGTGATTGAAGGAGTCCATAGGTACTGCCTAAATGATTCAAGGAGTGCATTGGTAATGCCTGGATCATTGCATGAGTGCATGGGTAATGCCTGGGTGATTACATAAGTGCATAGGTAGTGTCTGGGTGATTGAAGGAGTGCATGGGTACGGCCTGAGTGACTGAAGGAGTGCATGGGTAATGCCTGGGTGACTGCATGAGTGCAGGGGTAATCTCTGGGTGATTGGAGCAGTGCATGGGTACTGCCTGAGTGATTGGAGAAGTGCATGGGTAATGCCTGGGTGACTGCATGAGTGCATGGGTAGTGCCTGGGTGATTGGAGGAGTGCATGGGTACTGCCTGAGTGATTGAAGAAGTGCATGGGTAGTGCCTGCTTGATTGCATGAGTGCAGGGATAATGTCTGGGTGATTGGAGGAGTGCATGGGTACTAATTGAGTGATTAAAGGAGTGCATTTGTAATGCCTGGGTGATTTTGTGAGTGCAAGGGTAAGGCATGGGTGATTTTGTAAGTGCATGGGTAATGCCTGGCTGATTGCATGAGTGCAGGGGTAGTGTCTGGGGGATTGGAGGAGTGCATGAGCACTGCCTGAGTAACTGAAGGAGTGCATGGGTAATGCCTGGGTGATTGCATGAGTGCAGGGGTAATGTCTGGGTGATTGGAGCAGTGCATGGGTACTGCCTGAGTGATTGGAGAAGTGTATGGATAATGCCTGGGTGACTGTATGAGTGCATGGGTAGTACCTATGTGATTGGAAGAGTGCATGGGTACTGCCTGAGTGACTGTAGAAGTGCATGGGTAGTGCCTGCTTGATTGCATGAGGGCAGGGATAATGTCTGGGTGATTAGAGGAGTGCATGGGTACTGACTGAGTGATAAAAGGAGTGCATTGGTAATGCATGCATGATGTTGTAAGTGAATGGGTAATACCTGGCTGATTGCATGATTGCATGGGTAGTGCCTGGGTGATAAGAGGAGTGCATGGGTACTGCCTGAGTGATTGAAGGAGTGCATGGGTAATGCCTGGGTGATTGCATGAGTGCAGAGGTAATGTCTGCATGATTGGAGGAATGCATGGGTAATGCCTGGGTGATTGATTGCGTGCATGGGTAATGCCTGGGTGATTGCATGAGTGCATGGGTAGTGTCTGGGTGATTGGAGGAGTGCATGGGTACAGCCTGAGTGATTGAAGAAGTGCATGGGTAATACCTGGGTGATTGCATGAGTGCATGGGTACTGCCTGAGTGATTGAAGGAGTGTATGGGTAATGCCTGGGTGATTCCATGAGTGCAGGAGTAATGTCTGGGTGATTGGAAACGTGCATGGGTACTACTTGAGTGATTGAAGGAGTGCATAGTTTATGCTTTGGTGATTGCATGAGTGCATGGGTAGTGCCTGGGTGATTGGAGGAATGTATGGGTAGTGCCTGAGTGATTGAAGGGGTGTATGGGTAATGCCTGGGTGATAGCATGAGTGGAAGGGTAATGCCTGTGTGATTGGAGCAGTGCATGGGTACTGCCTGAGTGAATTAAGGACTGCATGGGTAATGCCTGGGTGATTGCATGAGTGCAGAGGTAATGTCTGCATGATTGGAGGAGTGCATGGGTAATGCCTGGGTGATTGCATGAGTGCATGGGTAATGCCTGCGTGATTGCATGAGTGCAGAGGTAATGTCTGGGTGATTGGAGGAGTGCATGGGTAATGCCTAGGTGATTGCATGAGTGCAAGGGTAGTGCCTGGGTGATTGGAGGAGTGCATGGGTACTGTCTGAGTGAATGAAGAAGTGCATGGGTAGTGCCTGCGTGATTGCATGAGTGCAGGGCTAATGTCTGGGTGATTGGAGGAGTGCATGGGTACTGCCTAAGTGATTGAAGGAGTGCATGGGTAATGCCTGGGTGAATGCATGAGTGCAGAGGTAATGTCTGCGTGATTGGGGAAGTGCATGGGTAATGCCTGGGTGATTGCCTGAGTGCATGGGTAATGCCTGGGTGATTGCATGAGTGCATAGGTAGTGCCTGCGTGATTGGAGGAGTACATGGGTACTGCCTGAGTGATTGAAGAAGTGAATGGGTAGTGCCTGCGTGATTGCATGAGTGCAGAGGTAATGTCTGTGTGATTGGAGGAGTGCATGGGTACTGCCTAAGTGATTGAAGGAGTGCATGGGTAATGCCTGGGTGATTGCATAAGTGCAGAGGTAATGTCTGGGTGATTGGAGGAGTGCATGGGTAATGCCTGGGTGATTGCATGAGTGCATGGGTAATGCCTGGGTGATTGCGTAAGTGCATAGGTAGTGTCTGGGTGATTGGAGGAGTGCATGGGTACTACCTGAGTGATTGAAGGAGTGCATGGGTAATGCCTGGGTGATTGCATGAGTGCAGGGGTAATATCTGGGTGATTGGAGCAGTGCATGGGTAATACCTGGGTGATTACATGAGTGCGTAGGTAATGCCTGGGTGACTGCATGAGTGCATAAGTAGTGCCTGGGTGATTGGAGGAGTGCATGGGTACTGCCTGAGTGATTGAAGAAGTGCATGGGTAGTGCCTGCGTGATTGCATGAGTGCAGGGATAAGGTCTGGGTGATTGGAGGAGTGCATAGGTCCTGCCTAAGTGATTGAAGGAGTGCATGGGTAATGCCTGGGTGATTGCATAAGTGCATGGGTAGTGCCTGGGTGAATGGAGGAATGCATGGGTAGTGCCTGAGTGATTGAAGGAGTGTATGGGTAATGCCTGTGTGATAGCATGAGAGGAGGGGTAATTTCTGGGTGATTGGAGCAGTGCATGGGTACTGCCTGAGTGATTAAAGGACTGCATGGGTAATGCCTGGGTGATTGCATGATTAGTGCTTGGGAGATTGGAGGAGTGCATGGGTACTGCCTGAGTGATTGAAGAAATGCATGGGTAGTGCCTGGGTGATTACATGAGTGCAGGGGTAATGTCTGGGTGATTGAAGGAGTCCATAGGTACTGCCTAAATGATTCAAGGAGTGCATTGGTAATGCCTGGATCATTGCATGAGTGCATGGGTAATGCCTGGGTGATTACATAAGTGCATAGGTAGTGTCTGGGTGATTGAAGGAGTGCATGGGTACGGCCTGAGTGACTGAAGGAGTGCATGGGTAATGCCTGGGTGACTGCATGAGTGCAGGGGTAATCTCTGGGTGATTGGAGCAGTGCATGGGTACTGCCTGAGTGATTGGAGAAGTGCATGGGTAATGCCTGGGTGACTGCATGAGTGCATGGGTAGTGCCTGGGTGATTGGAGGAGTGCATGGGTACTGCCTGAGTGATTGAAGAAGTGCATGGGTAGTGCCTGCTTGATTGCATGAGTGCAGGGATAATGTCTGGGTGATTGGAGGAGTGCATGGGTACTAATTGAGTGATTAAAGGAGTGCATTTGTAATGCCTGGGAGATTTTGTGAGTGCAAGGGTAATGCCTGGGTGATTTTGTAAGTGCATGGGTAATGACTGGCTGATTGCATGAGTGCAGGGGTAATGTCTGCATGATTGGAGGAGTGCATGGGTAATGCCTGGGTGATTGCATGAGTGCATGGGTAATGCCTGCGTGATTGCATGAGTGCAGAGGTAATGTCTGGGTGATTGGAGGAGTGCATGGGTAATGCCTAGGTGATTGCATGAGTGCATGGGTACTGCCTGAGTGAATTAAGGACTGCATGGGTAATGCCTGGGTGATTGCATGAGTGCAGAGGTAATGTCTGCATGATTGGAGGAGTGCATGGGTAATGCCTGGGTGATTGCATGAGTGCATGGGTAATGCCTGCGTGATTGCATGAGTGCAGAGGTAATGTCTGGGTGATTGGAGGAGTGCATGGGTAATGCCTAGGTGATTGCATGAGTGCAAGGGTAGTGCCTGGGTGATTGGAGGAGTGCATGGGTACTGTCTGAGTGAATGAAGAAGTGCATGGGTAGTGCCTGCGTGATTGCATGAGTGCAGGGCTAATGTCTGGGTGATTGGAGGAGTGCATGGGTACTGCCTAAGTGATTGAAGGAGTGCATGGGTAATGCCTGGGTGAATGCATGAGTGCAGAGGTAATGTCTGCGTGATTGGGGAAGTGCATGGGTAATGCCTGGGTGATTGCCTGAGTGCATGGGTAATGCCTGGGTGATTGCATGAGTGCATAGGTAGTGCCTGCGTGATTGGAGGAGTACATGGGTACTGCCTGAGTGATTGAAGAAGTGAATGGGTAGTGCCTGCGTGATTGCATGAGTGCAGAGGTAATGTCTGTGTGATTGGAGGAGTGCATGGGTACTGCCTAAGTGATTGAAGGAGTGCATGGGTAATGCCTGGGTGATTGCATAAGTGCAGAGGTAATGTCTGGGTGATTGGAGGAGTGCATGGGTAATGCCTGGGTGATTGCATGAGTGCATGGGTAATGCCTGGGTGATTGCGTAAGTGCATAGGTAGTGTCTGGGTGATTGGAGGAGTGCATGGGTACTACCTGAGTGATTGAAGGAGTGCATGGGTAATGCCTGGGTGATTGCATGAGTGCAGGGGTAATATCTGGGTGATTGGAGCAGTGCATGGGTAATACCTGGGTGATTACATGAGTGCGTAGGTAATGCCTGGGTGACTGCATGAGTGCATAAGTAGTGCCTGGGTGATTGGAGGAGTGCATGGGTACTGCCTGAGTGATTGAAGAAGTGCATGGGTAGTGCCTGCGTGATTGCATGAGTGCAGGGATAAGGTCTGGGTGATTGGAGGAGTGCATAGGTCCTGCCTAAGTGATTGAAGGAGTGCATGGGTAATGCCTGGGTGATTGCATAAGTGCATGGGTAGTGCCTGGGTGAATGGAGGAATGCATGGGTAGTGCCTGAGTGATTGAAGGAGTGTATGGGTAATGCCTGTGTGATAGCATGAGAGGAGGGGTAATTTCTGGGTGATTGGAGCAGTGCATGGGTACTGCCTGAGTGATTAAAGGACTGCATGGGTAATGCCTGGGTGATTGCATGATTAGTGCTTGCGAGATTGGAGGAGTTCATGGGTACTGCCTGAGTGATTGAAGAAATGCATGGGTAGTGCCTGGGTGATTACATGAGTGCAGGGGTAATGTCTGGGTGATTGAAGGAGTCCATAGGTACTGCCTAAATGATTCAAGGAGTGCATTGGTAATGCCTGGATCATTGCATGAGTGCATGGGTAATGCCTGGGTGATTACATAAGTGCATAGGTAGTGTCTGGGTGATTGAAGGAGTGCATGGGTACGGCCTGAGTGACTGAAGGAGTGCATGGGTAATGCCTGGGTGACTGCATGAGTGCAGGGGTAATCTCTGGGTGATTGGAGCAGTGCATGGGTACTGCCTGAGTGATTGGAGAAGTGCATGGGTAATGCCTGGGTGACTGCATGAGTGCATGGGTAGTGCCTGGGTGATTGGAGGAGTGCATGGGTACTGCCTGAGTGATTGAAGAAGTGCATGGGTAGTGCCTGCTTGATTGCATGAGTGCAGGGATAATGTCTGGGTGATTGGAGGAGTGCATGGGTACTAATTGAGTGATTAAAGGAGTGCATTTGTAATGCCTGGGAGATTTTGTGAGTGCAAGGGTAATGCCTGGGTGATTTTGTAAGTGCATGGGTAATGACTGGCTGATTGCATGAGTGCAGGGGTAGTGTCTGGGGGATTGGAGGAGTGCATGAGCACTGCCTGAGTAACTGAAGGAGTGCATGGGTAATGCCTGGGTGATTGCATGAGTGCAGGGGTAATGTCTGGGTGATTGGAGCAGTGCATGGGTACTGCCTGAGTGATTGGAGAAGTGTATGGATAATGCCTGGGTGACTGTATGAGTGCATGGGTAGTGCCTATGTGATTGGAGGAGTGCATGGGTACTGCCTGAGTGACTGTAGAAGTGCATGGGTAGTGCCTGCTTGATTGCATGAGTGCAGGGATAATGTCTGGGTGATTAGAGGAGTGCATGGGTACTGACTGAGTGATAAAAGGAGTGCATTGGTAATGCATGCGTGATGTTGTAAGTGAATGGGTAATACCTGGGTGATTTTGTAAGTGCATGGGTAATGCCTGGCTGATTGCATGATTGCATGGGTAGTGCCTAGGTGATAAGAGGAGTGCATGGGTACTGCCTGAGTGATTGAAGGAGTGCATGGGTAATGCCTGGGTGATTGCATGAGTGCAGAGGTAATGTCTGCATGATTGGAGGAATGCATGGGTAATGCCTGGGTGATTGATTGCGTGCATGGGTAATGCCTGGGTGATTGCATGAGTGCATGGGTAGTGTCTGGGTGATTGGAGGAGTGCATGGGTACAGCCTGAGTGATTGAAGAAGTGCATGGGTAATACCTGGGTGATTGCATGAGTGCATGGGTACTGCCTGAGTGATTGAAGGAGTGTATGGGTAATGCCTGGGTGATTCCATGAGTGCAGGAGTAATGTCTGGGTGATTGGAAATGTGCATGGGTACTACTTGAGTGATTGAAGGAGTGCATAGTTTATGCTTTGGTGATTGCATGAGTGCATGGGTAGTGCCTGGGTGATTGGAGGAATGTATGGGTAGTGCCTGAGTGATTGAAGGGGTGTATGGGTAATGCCTGGGTGATAGCATGAGTGGAGGGGTAATGCCTGTGTGATTGGAGCAGTGCATGGGTACTGCCTGAGTGATTTAAGGACTGCATGGGTAATGCCTGGCTGATTGCATGAGTGCAGAGGTAATGTCTGCATGATTGGAGGAGTGCATGGGTAATGCCTGGGTGATTGCATGAGTGCATGGGTAATGCCTGGGTGATTGCATGAGTGCATGGGTAATGTCTGGGTGATTGGAGGAGTGCATGGGTATAGCCTGAGTGATTGAAGAAGTGCATGGGTAGTGCCTGTGTGATTGCATGAGTGCAAGGGTAATGTCTGGGTGCTTGGAGGAGTGCATGGGTACTGCCTAAGTGATTGAAGGAGTGCATGGGTAATACCTGGGTGATTGCATGAGTGCATGGGTACTGCCTGAGTGATTGAAGGAGTGTATGGGTAATGCCTGGGTGATTCCATGAGTGCAGGAGTAATGTCTGGGTGATTGAAAACGTGCATGGGTACTACCTGAGTGATTGAAGGAGTGCATAGTGTATGCTTTGGTGATTGTATGAGTGCATGGGTAGTGCCTGGGTGATTGGAGGAATACATGGGTAGTGCCTGAGTGATTGAAGGAGTGTATGGGTAATGCCTGGGTGATAGCATGAGTGGAGGGGTAATGTCTGTGTGATTGGAGCAGTGCATGGTTACTGCCTGAGTGATTGAAGGACTGCACGGGTAATGCCTGGGTGATTGCATGAATGCATGAGTAGTGCTTGGGTGATTGGAGGAGTGCATGGGTACTGTCTGAGTGATTGAAGAAGTGCATGGGTAGTGCCTGGGTGATTGCGTGAGTGCAGGGGTAATGTCTGGGTGATTGGAGGAGACCATAGGTACTGCCTAAATGATTCAAGGAGGGCATGGGTAATGCTTGGGTGATTGCATGAGTGCATGGGTAATGCCTGGTTGATTGCATAAGGGCATAGGTAGTGTCTGGGTGATTGAAGGAGTGCATGGGTACTGCCTGAGTGACTGAAGGGGTGCATGGGTCATTCCTGGGTGATTGCATGAGTGCAGGGGTAATGTCTGGGTGATTGCAGCAGAGCATGGGTACTGCCTGAGTGATTGGAGAAGTGCATGGGTAATGCCTGGGTGACTGCATGAGTGCATGGGTAGTGCCTGGGTGATTGGAGGAGTGCATGGGTACTGCCTGAGTGATTGAAGAAGTGCATGGGTAGTGCCTGCGTGATTGCATGAGTGCAGAGGTAATGTCTGGGTGATTGGAGGAGTGCATGGGTAATGCCTAGGTGATTGCATGAGTGCAAGGGTAGTGCCTGGGTGATTGGAGGAGTGCATGGGTACTGTCTGAGTGAATGAAGAAGTGCATGGGTAGTGCATGCGTGATTGCATGAGTGCAGGGCTAATGTCTGGGTGATTGGAGGAGTGCATGGGTACTGCCTAAGTAATTGAAGGAGTGCATGGGTAATGCCTGGGTGAATGCATGAGTGCAGAGGTAATGTCTCCGTGATTGGGGAAGTGCATGGGTAATGCCTGGGTGATTGCCTAAGTGCATGGGTAATGCCTGGGTGATTGCATGAGTGCATAGGTAGTGCCTGCGTGATTGGAGGAGTACATGGGTACTGCCTGAGTGATTGAAGAAGTGAATGGGTAGTGCCTGCGTGATTGCATGAGTGCAGAGGTAATGTCTGTGTGATTGGAGGAGTGCATGGGTACTGCCTAAGTGATTGAAGGAGTGCATGGGTAATGCCTGGGTGATTGCATAAGTGCAGAGGTAATGTCTGGGTGATTGGAGGAGTGCATGGGTAATGCCTGGGTGATTGCATGAGTGCATGGGTAATGCCTGGGTGATTGCGTAAGTGCATAGGTAGTGTCTGGGTGATTGGAGGAGTGCATGGGTACTACCTGAGTGATTGAAGGAGTGCATGGGTAATGCCTGGGTGATTGCATGAGTGCAGGGGTAATATCTGGGTGATTGGAGCAGTGCATGGGTAATACCTGGGTGATTACATGAGTGCATAGGTAATGCCTGGGTGACTGCATGAGTGCATAAGTAGTGGCTGGGTGATTGGAGGAGTGCATGGTTACTGCCTGAGTGATTGAAGAAGTGCATGGGTAGTGCCTGCGTGATTGCATGAGTGCAGGGATAAGGTCTGGGTGATTGGAGGAGTTCATAGGTCCTGCCTAAGTGATTGAAGGAGTGCATGGGTAATGCCTGGGTGATTGCATAAGTGCATGGGTAGTGCCTGGGTGAATGGAGGAATGCATGGGTAGTGCCTGAGTGATTGATGGAGTGTATGGGTAATGTCTGGGTGATAGCATGAGTGGAGGGGTAATGTCTGGGTGATTGGAGTAGTGCATGGGTACTGCCTGAGTGATTAAAGGACTGCATGGGTAATGCCTGGGTGATTGCATGATTAGTGCTTGGGAGATTGGAGGAGTGCATGGGTACTGCCTGAGTGATTGAAGAAATGCATGGGTAGTGCCTGGGTGATTGCATGAGTGCAGGGGTAATGTCTGGGTGATTGAAGGAGTCCATAGGTACTGCCTAAATGATTCAAGGAGTGCATTGGTAATGCCTGGATCATTGCATGAGTGCATGGGTAATGCCTGGGTGATTACATAAGTGCATAGGTAGTGTCTGGGTGATTGAAGGAGTGCATGGGTACGGCCTGAGTGACTGAAGGAGTGCATGGGTAATGCCTGGGTGACTGCATGAGTGCAGGGGTAATCTCTGAGTGATTGGAGCAGTGCATTGGTACTGCCTGAGTGATTGGAGAAGTGCATGGTTAATGCCTGGGTGACTGCATGAGTGCATGGGTAGTGCCTGGGTGATTGGAGGAGTGCATGGGTACTGCCTGAGTGATTGAAGAAGTGCATGGGTAGTGCCTGCTTGATTGCATGAGTGCAGGGATAATGTCTGGGTGATTGAAGGAGTGCATGGGTACTAATTGAGTGATTAAAGGAGTGCATTTGTAATGCCTGGGTGATTTTGTGAGTGCAAGGGTAATGCAAGGGTGATTTTGTAAGTGCATGGGTAATGCCTGGCTGATTGCATGAGTGCAGGGGTAGTGTCTGGGGGATTGGAGGAGTGAATGAGCACTGCCTGAGTAACTGAAGGAGTGCATGGGTAATGCCTGGGTGATTGCATGAGTGCAGGGGTAATGTCTGGGTGATTGGAGCAGAGCATGGGTACTGCCTGAGTGATTGGAGAAGTGTATGGATAATGCCTGGGTGACTGTATGAGTGCATGGGTAGTGCCTATGTGATTGGAGGAGTGCATGGGTACTGCCTGAATGACTGTAGAAGTGCATGGGTAGTGCCTGCTTGATTGCATGAGTGCAGGGATAATGTCTGGGTGATTAGAGGAGTGCATGGGTACTGACTGAGTGATAAAAGGAGTGCATTGGTAATGCATGCGTGATGTTGTAAGTGCATGGGTAATGCCTGGGTGATTTTGTAAGTGCATGGTTAATGCATGGCTGATTGCATGATTGCATGGGTAGTGCCTGGGTGATAAGAGGAGTGCATGGGTACTGCCTGAGTGATTGAAGATGTGCATGGGTAGTGCCTGCGTGATTGCATGAGTGTAGTGGTAATGTCTGGGTGATTAGAGGAGTGCATGGGCACTGCCTAAGTGATTGAAGGAGTGCATGGGTAATGCCTGGGTGATTGCATGAGTGCAGAGGTAATGTCTGCATGATTGGAGTAATGCATGGGTAATGCCTGGGTGATTGCTTGAGTGCATGGGTAATGCCTGGGTGATTGCATGAGTGCATGGGTAGTGTCTGGGTGATTGGAGGAGTGCATGGGTACTGCCTGAGTGATTGAAGAAGTGCATGGGTAGTGCCTGTGTGATTGCATGAGTGCAGGGTAATGTCTGGGTGATTGGAGGAGTGCATGGGTACTGCCTAATTGATTGAAGGAGTGCATGGGTAATACCTGGGTGATTGCATGAGTGCATGGGTACTGCCTGACTGATTGAAGGAGTGTATGGGTAATGCCTGGGTGATTCCATGAGTGCAGGAGTAATGTCTGGGTGATTGGAAACGTGCATGGGTACTACTTGAGTGATTGAAGGAGTGCATAGTTTATGCTTTGGTGATTGCATGAGTGCATGGGTAGTGCCTGGGTGATTGGAGGAATGTATGGGTAGTGCCTGAGTGATTGAAGGAGTGTATGGGTAATGCCTGGGTGATAGCATGAGTGGAGGGGTAATGTCTGTGTGATTGGAGCAGTGCATGGGTACTGCCTGAGTTATTGAAGGACTGCATGGGTAATGCCTGGGTGATTGCATGAGTGCAGAGGTAATGTCTGCATGATTGGAGGAGTGCATGGGTAATGCCTGGGTGATTGAATGAGTGCATGGTTAATGCCTGGGTGATTGCATGAGTGCATGGGTAATGTCTGGGTGATTGGAGGAGTGCATGGGTACTGCCTGAGTGATTGAAGAAGTGCATGGGTAGTGCCTGTGTGATTGCATGAGTGCAAGGGTAATGTCTGGGTGATTGGAGGAGTGCATGGGTACTGCCTAAGTGATTGAAGGAGTGTATGGGTAATACCTGGGTGATTGCATGAGTGCATGGGTACTGCCTTAGTGATTGAAGGAGTGTATGGGTAATGCCTGGGTGATTCCATGAGTGCAGGAGTAATGTCTGGGTGATTGGAAACGTGCATGGGTACTACCTGAGTGATTGAAGGAGTGCATAGTGTATGCTTTGGTGATTGCATGAGTGCATGGGTAGTGCCTGGGTGATTGGAGGAATACATGGGTAGTGCCTGAGTGATTGAAGGAGTGTATGGGTAATGCCTGTGTGATTGGAGGAGTGCATGGGTACTGCCTAAGTGATTGAAGGAGTGCATGGGTAATACCTGGGTGATTGCATGAGTGCATGGGTACTGCCTGAGTGATTGAAGGAGTGTATGGGTAATGCCTGGGTGATTCCATGAGTGCAGGAGTAATGTCTGGGTGATTGGAAACGTGCATGGGTACTACCTGAGTGATTAAAGGAGTGCATAGTGTATGCTTTGGTGATTGCATGAGTGCATGGGTAGTGCCTGGGTGATTGGAGGAATACATGGGTAGTACCTGAGTGATTGAAGGAGTGTATGGGTAATGCCTGGGTGATAGCATGAGTGGAGGGGTAATGTCTGTGTGATTGGAGCAGTGCATGGTTACTGCCTGAGTGATTGAAGGACTGCATGGGTAATGCCTGGGTGATTGCATGAATGCATGAGTAGTGCTTGGGTGATTGGAGGAGTGCATGGGTACTGTCTGAGTGATTGAAGAAGTGCATGGGTAGTGCCTGGGTGATTGCGTGAGTGCATGGGTAATGTCTGGGTGATTGGAGGAGACCATAGGTACTGCCTAAATGATTCAAGGAGGGCATGGGTAATGCTTGGGTGATTGCATGAGTGCATGGGTAATGCCTGGTTGATTGCATAAGGGCATAGGAGTGTCTGGGTGATTGAAGGAGTGCATGGGTACTGCCTGAGTGACTGAAGGGGTGCATGGGTCATTCCTGGGTGATTGCATGAGTGCAGGGGTAATGTCTGGGTGATTGCAGCAGTGCATGGGTACTGCCTGAGTGATTGGAGAAGTGCATGGGTAATGCCTGGGTGACTGCATGAGTGCATGGGTAGTGCCTGGGTGATTGGAGGAGTGCATGGGTACTGCCTGAGTGATTGAAGAAGTGCATGGGTAGTGCCTGCGTGATTGCATGAGTGCAGAGGTAATGTCTGGGTGATTGGAGGAGTCCATGGGTAATGCCTAGGTGATTGCATGAGTGCAAGGTTAGTGCCTGGGTGATTGGAGGAGTGCATGGGTACTGTCTGAGTGAATGAAGAAGTGCATGGGTAGTGCCTGCGTGATTGCATGAGTGCAGGGCTAATGTCTGGGTGATTGGAGGAGTGCATGGGTACTGCCTATGTGATTGAAGGAGTGCATGGGTAATGCCTGGGTGAATGCATGAGTGCAGAGGTAATGTCTGCGTGATTGGGGAAGTGCATGGGTAATGCCTGGGTGATTGCCTGAGTGCATGGGTAATGCCTGGGTGATTGCATGAGTGCATAGGTAGTGCCTGCGTGATTGGAGGAGTACATGGGTACTGCCTGAGTGATTGAAAAAGTGAATGGGTAGTGCCTGCGTAATTGCATGAGTGCAGAGGTAATGTCTGTGTGATTGGAGGAGTGCATGGGTACTGCCTAAGTGATTGAAGGAGTGCATGGGTAATGCCTGGGTGATTGCATAAGTGCAGAGGTAATGTCTGGGTGATTGGAGGAGTGCATGGGTAATGCCTGGGTGATTGCATGAGTGCATGGGTAATGCCTGGGTGATTGCGTAAGTGCATAGGTAGTGTCTGGGTGATTGGAGGAGTGCATGGGTACTATCTGAGTGAATGAAGGAGTGCATGGGTAATGCCTGGGTGATTGCATGAGTGCAGGGGTAATATCTGGGTGATTGGAGCAGTGCATGGGTAATACCTGGGTGATTACATGAGTGCGTAGGTAATGCCTGGGTGACTGCATGAGTGCATAAGTAGTGGCTGGGTGATTGGAGGAGTGCATGGGTACTGCCTGAGTGATTGAAGAAGTGCATGGGTAGTGCCTGCGTGATTGCATGAGTGCAGGGATAAGGTATGGGTGATTGGAGGAGTGCATAGGTCCTGCCTAAGTGATTGAAGGAGTGCATGGGTAATGCCTGGGTGATTGCATAAGTGCATGGGTAGTGCCTGGGTGAATGGAGGAATGCATGGGTAGTGCCTGAGTGATTGAAGGAGTGTATGGGTAATACCTGGGTGGTAGCATGAGTGGAGGGGTAATGTCTGGGTGATTGGAGCAGTGCATGGGTACTGCCTGAGTGATTAAAGGACTGCATGGGTAATGCCTGGGTGATTGCATGATTAGTGCTTGGGAGATTGGAGGAGTGCATGGGTACTGCCTGAGTGATTGAAGAAATGCATGGGTAGTGCCTGGGTGATTGCATGAGTGCAGGGGTAATGTCTGGGTGATTGAAGGAGTCCATGGGTACTGCCTAAATGATTCAAGGAGTGCATTGGTAATGCCTGGATCATTGCATGAGTGCATGGGTAATGCCTGGGTGATTACATAAGTGCATAGGTAGTGTCTGGGTGATTGAAGGAGTGCATGGGTACGGCCTGAGTGACTGAACGAGTGCATGGGTAATGTCTGGGTGACTGCATGAGTGCAGGGGTAATCTCTGAGTGATTGGAGCAGTCCATGGGTACTGCCTGAGTGATTGGAGAAGTGCATGGGTAATGCCTGGGTGACTGCATGAGTGCATGGGTAGTGCCTGGGTGATTGGAGGAGTGCATGGGTACTGCCTGAGTGATTGAAGAAGTGCATGGGTGTGCCTGCTTGATTGCATGAGTGCAGGGATAATGTCTGGGTGATTGGAGGAGTGCATGGGTACTAATTGAGTGATTAAAGGAGTGCATTTGTAATGCCTGGGTGATTTTGTGAGTGCAAGGGTAATGCCTGGGTGATTTTGTAAGTGCATGGGTAATGCCTGGCTGATTGCATGAGTGCAGGGGTAGTGTCTTGGGGATTGGAGGAGTGCATGAGCACTGCCTGAGTAACTGAAGGAGTGCATGGGTAATGCCTGGGTGATTGCATGAGTGCAGGGGTAATGTCTGGGTGATTGGAGCAGTGCATGGGTGCTGCCTGAATGATTGGAGAAGTGTATGGATAATGCCTGGGTGACTGTATGAGTGCATGGGTAGTGCCTATGTGATTGGAGGAGTGCATGGGTACTGCCTGAGTGACTGTAGAAGTGCATGGGTAGTGCCTGCTTGATTGCATGAGTGCAGGGATAATGTCTGGGTGATTAGAGGAGTGCATGGGTACTGACTGAGTGATAAAAGGAGTGCATTGGTAATGAATGCGTGATGTTGTAAGTGCATGGGTAATGCCTGGGTGATTTTGTAAGTGCATGGTTAATGCCTGGCTGATTGCATGATTGCATGGGTAGTGCCTGGGTGATAAGAGGAGTGCATGGGTACTGCCTGAGTGATTGAAGAAGTGCATGGGTAGTGCCTGCGTGATTGCATGAGTGTAGTGGTAATGTCTGGGTGATTAGAGGAGTGCATGGGCACTGCCTAAGTGATTGAAGGAGGCATTGTGTAATGCCTGGGTGATTGAATGAGTGCAGAGGTAATGTCTGCATGATTGGAGGAATGCATGGGTAATGCCTGGGTGATTGCTTGAGTGCATGGGTAATGCCTGGGTGATTGCATGAGTGCATGGGTAGTGTCTGGGTGATTGGAGGAGTGCATGGGTACTGCCTGAGTGATTGAAGAAGTGCATGGGTAGTGCCTGTGTGATTGCATGAGTGCAGGGGTAATGTCTGGGTGATTGGAGGAGTGCACGGGTACTGCCTAAGTGATTGAAGGAGTGCATGGGTAATACCTGGGTGATTGCATGAGTGCATGGGTACTGCCTGAGTGATTGAAGGAGTGTATGGGTAATGCCTGGGTGATTCCATGAGTGCAGGAGTAATGTCTGGGTGATTGGAAACGTGCATGGGTACTACTTGAGTGATTGAAGGAGTGCATAGTTTATGCTTTGGTGATTGCATGAGTGCATGGGTAGTGCCTGTGTGATTGGAGGAATGTATGGGTAGTGCCTGAGCGATTGAAGGAGTGTATGGGTAATGCCTGGGTGATAGCATGAGTGGAGGGGTAATGTCTGTGTGATTGGAGCAGTGCATGGGTACTGCCTGAGTGATTGAAGGACTGCATGGGTAATGCCTGGGTGATTGCATGAGTGCAGAGGTAATGTCTGCATGATTGGAGGAGTGCATGGGTAATGCCTGGGTGATTGAATGAGTGCATGGGTAATGCCTGGGTGATTGCATGAGTGCATGGGTAATGTCTGGTTGATTGGAGGAGTGCATGGGTACTGCCTGAGTGATTGAAGAAGTGCATGGGTAGTGCCTGTGTGATTGCATGAGTGCAAGGGTAATGTCTGGGTGATTGGAGGAGTGCATGGGTACTGCCTAAGTGATTGAAGGAGTGTATGGGTAATACCTGGGTGATTGCATGAGTGCATGGGTACTGCCTTAGTGATTGAAGGAGTGTATGGGTAATGCCTGGGTGATTCCATGAGTGCAGGAGTAATGTCTGGGTGATTGGAAACGTGCATGGGTACTACCTGAGTGATTGAAGGAGTGCATAGTGTATGCTTTGGTGATTGCATGAGTGCATGGGCAGTGCCTGGGTGATTGGAGGAATACATGGGTAGTGCCTGAGTGATTGAAGGAGTGTATGGGTAAGGTCTGGGTGATTGGAGGAGTGCATGGGTACTGCCTAAGTGATTGAAGGAGTGCATGGGTAATACCTGGGTGATTGCATGAGTGCAAGCGTACTGCCTGAGTGATTGAAGGAGTGTATGTGTAATGCCTGGGTGATTCCATGAGTGCAGGAGTAATGTCTGGGTGATTGGAAACGTACATGGGTACTACCTGAGTGATTGAAGGAGTGCATAGTGTATGCTTTGGTGATTGCATGAGTGCATGGGTAGTGCCTGGGTGATTGGAGGAATACATGGGTAGTGCCTGAGTGATTGAAGGAGTGTATGGGTAATGCCTGGGTGATAGCATGAGTGGAGGGGTAATGTCTGTGTGATTGGAGCAGTGCATGGTTACTGCCTGAGTGATTGAAGGACTGCATGGGTATTGCCTGGGTGATTGCATGAATGCATGAGTAGTGCTTGGGTGATTGGAGGAGTGCATGGGTACTGTCTGAGTTATTGAAGAAGTGCATGGGTAGTGCCTGGGTGATTGCGTGAGTGCAGGGGTAATGTCTGGGTGATTGGAGGAGACCATAGGTACTGCCTAAATGATTCAAGGAGGGCATGGGTAATGCTTGGGTGATTGCATGAGTGCATGGGTAATGCCTGGTTGATTGCATAAGGGCATAGGTAGTGTCTGGGTGATTGAAGGAGTGCATGGGTACTGCCTGAGTGACTGAAGGGGTGCATGGGTCATTCCTGGGTGATTGCATGAGTGCAGGGGTAATGTCTGGGTGATTGCAGCAGTGCATGGGTACTGCCTGAGTGATTGGAGAAGTGTATGGATAATGCCTGGGTGACTGTATGAGTGCATGGGTAGTGCCTATGTGATTGGAGGAGTGCATGGGTACTGCCTGAGTGACTGTAGAAGTGCATGGGTAGTGCCTGCTTGATTGCATGAGTGCAGGGATAATGTCTGGGTGATTAGAGGAGTGCATGGGTACTGACTGAGTGATAAAAGGAGTGCATTGGTAATGCATGCGTGATGTTGTAAGTGCATGGGTAATGCCTGGGTGATTTTGTAAGTGCATGGTTAATGCCTGGCTGATTGCATGATTGCATGGGTAGTGCCTGGGTGATAAGAGGAGTGCATGGGTACTGCCTGAGTGATTGAAGAAGTGCATGGGTAGTGCCTGCGTGATTGCATGAGTGTAGTGGTAATGTCTGGGTGATTAGAGGAGTGCATGGGCACTGCCTAAGTGATTGAAGGAGTGCATGGGTAATGCCTGGGTGATTGCATGAGTGCAGAGGTAATGTCTGCATGATTGGAGGAATGCATGGGTAATGCCTGGGTGATTGCTTGAGTGCATGGGTAATGCCTGGGTGATTGCATGAGTGCATGGGTAGTGTCTGGGTGATTGGAGGAGTGCATGGGTACTGCCTGAGTGATTGAAGAAGTGCATGGGTAGTGCCTGTGTGATTGCATGAGTGCAGGGGTAATGTCTGGGTGATTGGAGGAGTGCATGGGTACTGCCTAATTAATTGAAGGAGTGCATGGGTAATACCTGGGTGATTGCATGAGTGCATGGGTACTGCCTGACTGATTGAAGGAGTGTATGGGTAATGCCTGGGTGATTCCATGAGTGCAGGAGTAATGTCTGGGTGATTGGAAACGTGCATGGGTACTACTTGAGTGATTGAAGGAGTGCATAGTTTATGCTTTGGTGATTGCATGAGTGCATGGGTAGTGCCTGGGTGATTGGAGGAATGTATGGGTAGTGCCTGAGTGATTGAAGGAGTGTATGGGTAATGCCTGGGTGATAGCATGAGTGGAGGGGTAATGTCTGTGTGATTGGAGCAGTGCATGGGTACTGCCTGAGTTATTGAAGGACTGCATGGGTAATGCCTGGGTGATTGCATGAGTGCAGAGGTAATGTCTGCATGATTGGAGGAGTGCATGGGTAATTCCTGGGTGATTGAATGAGTGCATGGTTAATGCCTGGGTGATTGCATGAGTGCATGGGTAATGTCTGGGTGATTGGAGGAGTGCATGGGTACTGCCTGAGTGATTGAAGAAGTGCATGGGTAGTGCCTGTGTGATTGCATGAGTGCAAGGGTAATGTCTGGGTGATTGGAGGAGTGCATGGGTACTGCCTAAGTGATTGAAGGAGTGTATTGGTAATACCTGGGTGATTGCATGAGTGCATGGGTACTGCCTTAGTGATTGAAGGAGTGTATGGGTAATGCCTTGGTGATTCCATGAGTGCAGGAGTAATGTCTGGGTGATTGGAAACGTGCATGGGTACTACCTGAGTGATTGAAGGAGTGCATAGTGTATGCTTTGGTGATTGCATGAGTGCATGGGTAGTGCCTGGGTGATTGGAGGAATACATGGGTAGTACCTGAGTGATTGAAGGAGTGTATGGGTAATGCCTGGGTGATAGCATGAGTGGAGGGGTAATGTCTGTGTGATTGGAGCAGTGCATGGTTACTGCCTGAGTGATTGAAGGACTGCATGGGTAATGCCTGGGTGATTGCATGAATGCATGAGTAGTTCTTGGGTGATTGGAGGAGTGCATGGGTACTGTCTGAGTGATTGAAGAAGTGCATGGGTAGTGCCTGGGTGATTGCGTGAGTGCAGGGGTAATGTCTGGGTGTTTGGAGGAGACCATAGGTACTGCCTAAATGATTCAAGGAAGGCATGGGTAATGCTTGGGTGATTGCATGAGTGCATGGGTAATGCCTGGTTGATTGCATAAGGGCATAGGAGTGTCTGGGTGATTGAAGGAGTGCATGGGTACTGCCTGAGTGACTGAAGGGGTGCATGGGTCATTCCTGGGTGATTGCATGAGTGCAGGGGTAATGTCTGGGTGATTGCAGCAGTGCATGGGTACTGCCTGAGTGATTGGAGAAGTGCATGGGTAATGCCTGGGTGACTGCATGAGTGCATGGGTAGTGCCTGGGTGATTGGAGGAGTGCATGGGTACTGCCTGAGTGATTGAAGAAGTGCATGGGTAGTGCCTGCGTGATTGCATGAGTGCAGAGGTAATGTCTGGGTGATTGGAGGAGTGCATGGGTAATGCCTAGGTGATTGCATGAGTGCAAGGGTAGTGCCTGGGTGATTGGAGGAGTGCATGGGTACTGTCTGAGTGAATGAAGAAGTGCATGGGTAGTGCCTGCGTGATTGCATGAGTGCAGGGCTAATGTCTGGGCGATTGGAGGAGTGCATGGGTACTGCCTAAGTGATTGAAGGAGTGCATGGGTAATGCCTGGGTGAATGCATGAGTGCAGAGGTAATGTCTGCGTGATTGGGGAAGTGCATGGGTAATGCCTGGGTGATTGCCTGAGTGCATGGGTAATGCCTGGGTGATTGCATGAGTGCATAGGTAGTGCCTGCGTGATTGGAGGAGTACATGGGTACTGCCTGAGTGATTGAAAAAGTGAATGGGTAGTGCCTGCGTAATTGCATGAGTGCAGAGGTAATGTCTGTGTGATTGGAGGAGTGCATGGGTACTGCCTAAGTGATTGAAGGAGTGCATGGGTAATGCCTGGGTGATTGCATAAGTGCAGAGGTAATGTCTGGGTGATTGGAGGAGTGCATGGGTAATGCCTGGGTGATTGCATGAGTGCATGGGTAATGCCTGGGTGATTGCGTAAGTGCATAGGTAGTGTCTGGGTGATTGGAGGAGTGCATGGGTACTATCTGAGTGATTGAAGGAGTGCATGGGTAATGCCTGGGTGATTGCATGAGTGCAGGGGTAATATCTGGGTGATTGGAGCAGTGCATGGGTAATACCTGGGTGATTACATGAGTGCGTAGGTAATGCCTGGGTGACTGCATGAGTGCATAAGTAGTGCCTGGGTGATTGGAGGAGTGCATGGGTACTGCCTGAGTGATTGAAGAAGTGCATGGGTAGTGCCTGCGTGATTGCATGAGTGCAGGGATAAGGTCTGGGTGATTGGAGGAGTGCATAGGTCCTGCCTAAGTGATTGAAGGAGTGCATGGGTAATGCCTGGGTGATTGCATAAGTGCATGGGTAGTGCCTGGGTGAATGGAGGAATGCATGGGTAGTGCCTGAGTGATTAAAGGACTGCATGGGTAATGCCTGGGTGATTGCATGATTAGTGCTTGGGAGATTGGAGGAGTGCATGGGTACTGCCTGAGTGATTGAAGAAATGCATGGGTAGTGCCTGGGTGATTGCATGAGTGCAGGGGTAATGTCTGGGTGATTGAAGGAGTCCATAGGTACTGCCTAAATGATTCAAGGAGTGCATTGGTAATGCCTGGATCATTGCATGAGTGCATGGGTAATGCCTGGGTGATTACATAAGTGCATAGGTAGTGTCTGGGTGATTGAAGGAGTGCATGGGTACGGCCTGAGTGACTGAACGAGTGCATGGGTAATGCCTGGGTGACTGCATGAGTGCAGGGGTAATCTCTGAGTGATTGGAGCAGTGCATGGGTACTGCCTGAGTGATTGGAGAAGTGCATGGGTAATGCCTGGGTGACTGCATGAGTGCATGGGTATTGCCTGGGTGATTGGAGGAGTGCATGGGTACTGCCTGAGTGATTGAAGAAGTGCATGGGTGTGCCTGCTTGATTGCATGAGTGCAGGGATAATGTCTGGGTGATTGGAGGAGTGCATGGGTACTAATTGAGTGATTAAAGGAGTGCATTTGTAATGCCTGGGTGATTTTGTGAGTGCAAGGGTAATGCCTGGGTGATTTTGTAAGTGCATGGGTAATGCCTGGCCGATTGCATGAGTGCAGGGGTAGTGTCTGGGGGATTGGAGGAGTGCATGAGCACTGCCTGAGTAACTGAAGGAGTGCATGGGTAATGCCTGGGTGATTGCATGAGTGCAGGGGTAATGTCTGGGTGATTGGAGCAGTGCATGGGTGCTGCCTGAGTGATTGGAGAAGTGTATGGATAATGCCTGGGTGACTGTATGAGTGCATGGGTAGTGCCTATGTGATTGGAGGAGTGCATGGGTACTGCCTGAGTGACTGTAGAAGTGCATGGGTAGTGCCTGCTTGATTGCATGAGTGCAGGGATAATGTCTGGGTGATTAGAGGAGTGCATGGGTACTGACTGAGTGATAAAAGGAGTGCATTGGTAATGCATGCGTGATGTTGTAAGTGCATGGGTAATGCGTGGGTGATTTTGTAAGTGCATGGTTAATGCCTGGCTGATTGCATGATTGCATGGGTAGTGCCTGGGTGATAAGAGGAGTGCATGGGTACTGCCTGAGTGATTGAAGAAGTGCATGGGTAGTGCCTGCGTGATTGCATGAGTGTAGTGGTAATGTCTGGGTGATTAGAGGAGTGCATGGGCACTGCCTAAGTGATTGAAGGAGTGCATGGGTAATGCCTGGGTGATTGCATGAGTGCAGAGGTAATGTCTGCATGATTGGAGGAATGCATGGGTAATGCCTGGGTGATTGCTTGAGTGCATGGGTAATGCCTGGGTGATTGCATGAGTGCATGGGGAGTGTCTGGGTGATTGGAGGAGTGCATGGGTACTGCCTGAGTGATTGAAGAAGTGCATGGGTAGTGCCTGTGTGATTGCATGAGTGCAGGGGTAATGTCTGGGTGATTGGAGGAGTGCATGGGTACTGCCTAAGTGATTGAAGGAGTGCATGGGTAATACCTGGGTGATTGCATGAGTGCATGGTTACTGCCTGAGTGATTGAAGGACTGCATGGGTAATGCCTGGGTGATTGCATGAATGCATGAGTAGTTCTTGGGTGATTGGAGGAGTGCATGGGTACTGTCTGAGTGATTGAAGAAGTGCATGGGTAGTGCCTGGGTGATTGCGTGAGTGCAGGGGTAATGTCTGGGTGTTTGGAGGAGACCATAGGTACTGCCTAAATGATTCAAGGAAGGCATGGGTAATGCTTGGGTGATTGCATGAGTGCATGGGTAATGCCTGGTTGATTGCATAAGGGCATAGGAGTGTCTGGGTGATTGAAGGAGTGCATGGGTACTGCCTGAGTGACTGAAGGGGTGCATGGGTCATTCCTGGGTGATTGCATGAGTGCAGGGGTAATGTCTGGGTGATTGCAGCAGTGCATGGGTACTGCCTGAGTGATTGGAGAAGTGCATGGGTAATGCCTGGGTGACTGCATGAGTGCATGGGTAGTGCCTCGGTGATTGGAGGAGTGCATGGGTACTGCCTGAGTGATTGAAGAAGTGCATGGGTAGTGCCTGCGTGATTGCATGAGTGCAGAGGTAATGTCTGGGTGATTGGAGGAGTGCATGGGTAATGCCTAGGTGATTGCATGAGTGCAAGGGTAGTGCCTGGGTGATTGGAGGAGTGCATGGGTACTGTCTGAGTGAATGAAGAAGTGCATGGGTAGTGCCTGCGTGATTGCATGAGTGCAGGGCTAATGTCTGGGCGATTGGAGGAGTGCATGGGTACTGCCTAAGTGATTGAAGGAGTGCATGGGTAATGCCTGGGTGAATGCATGAGTGCAGAGGTAATGTCTGCGTGATTGGGGAAGTGCATGGGTAATGCCTGGGTGATTGCCTGAGTGCATGGGTAATGCCTGGGTGATTGCATGAGTGCATAGGTAGTGCCTGCGTGATTGGAGGAGTACATGGGTACTGCCTGAGTGATTGAAAAAGTGAATGGGTAGTGCCTGCGTAATTGCATGAGTGCAGAGGTAATGTCTGTGTGATTGGAGGAGTGCATGGGTACTGCCTAAGTGATTGAAGGAGTGCATGGGTAATGCCTGGGTGATTGCATAAGTGCAGAGGTAATGTCTGGGTGATTGGAGGAGTGCATGGGTAATGCCTGGGTGATTGCATGAGTGCATGGGTAATGCCTGGGTGATTGCGTAAGTGCATAGGTAGTGTCTGGGTGATTGGAGGAGTGCATGGGTACTATCTGAGTGATTGAAGGAGTGCATGGGTAATGCCTGGGTGATTGCATGAGTGCAGGGGTAATATCTGGGTGATTGGAGCAGTGCATGGGTAATACCTGGGTGATTACATGAGTGCGTAGGTAATGCCTGGGTGACTGCATGAGTGCATAAGTAGTGCCTGGGTGATTGGAGGAGTGCATGGGTACTGCCTGAGTGATTGAAGAAGTGCATGGGTAGTGCCTGCGTGATTGCATGAGTGCAGGGATAAGGTCTGGGTGATTGGAGGAGTGCATAGGTCCTGCCTAAGTGATTGAAGGAGTGCATGGGTAATGCCTGGGTGATTGCATAAGTGCATGGGTAGTGCCTGGGTGAATGGAGGAATGCATGGGTAGTGCCTGAGTGATTGAAGGAGTGTATGGGTAATACCTGGGTGATAGCATGAGTGGAGGGGTAATGTCTGGGTGATTGGAGCAGTGCATGGGTACTGCCTGAGTGATTAAAGGACTGCATGGGTAATGCCTGGGTGATTGCATGATTAGTGCTTGGGAGATTGGAGGAGTGCATGGGTACTGCCTGAGTGATTGAAGAAATGCATGGGTAGTGCCTGGGTGATTGCATGAGTGCAGGGGTAATGTCTGGGTGATTGAAGGAGTCCATAGGTACTGCCTAAATGATTCAAGGAGTGCATTGGTAATGCCTGGATCATTGCATGAGTGCATGGGTAATGCCTGGGTGATTACATAAGTGCATAGGTAGTGTCTGGGTGATTGAAGGAGTGCATGGGTACGGCCTGAGTGACTGAACGAGTGCATGGGTAATGCCTGGGTGACTGCATGAGTGCAGGGGTAATCTCTGAGTGATTGGAGCAGTGCATGGGTACTGCCTGAGTGATTGGAGAAGTGCATGGGTAATGCCTGGGTGACTGCATGAGTGCATGGGTATTGCCTGGGTGATTGGAGGAGTGCATGGGTACTGCCTGAGTGATTGAAGAAGTGCATGGGTGTGCCTGCTTGATTGCATGAGTGCAGGGATAATGTCTGGGTGATTGGAGGAGTGCATGGGTACTAATTGAGTGATTAAAGGAGTGCATTTGTAATGCCTGGGTGATTTTGTGAGTGCAAGGGTAATGCCTGGGTGATTTTGTAAGTGCATGGGTAATGCCTGGCCGATTGCATGAGTGCAGGGGTAGTGTCTGGGGGATTGGAGGAGTGCATGAGCACTGCCTGAGTAACTGAAGGAGTGCATGGGTAATGCCTGGGTGATTGCATGAGTGCAGGGGTAATGTCTGGGTGATTGGAGCAGTGCATGGGTGCTGCCTGAGTGATTGGAGAAGTGTATGGATAATGCCTGGGTGACTGTATGAGTGCATGGGTAGTGCCTATGTGATTGGAGGAGTGCATGGGTACTGCCTGAGTGACTGTAGAAGTGCATGGGTAGTGCCTGCTTGATTGCATGAGTGCAGGGATAATGTCTGGGTGATTAGAGGAGTGCATGGGTACTGACTGAGTGATAAAAGGAGTGCATTGGTAATGCATGCGTGATGTTGTAAGTGCATGGGTAATGCGTGGGTGATTTTGTAAGTGCATGGTTAATGCCTGGCTGATTGCATGATTGCATGGGTAGTGCCTGGGTGATAAGAGGAGTGCATGGGTACTGCCTGAGTGATTGAAGAAGTGCATGGGTAGTGCCTGCGTGATTGCATGAGTGTAGTGGTAATGTCTGGGTGATTAGAGGAGTGCATGGGCACTGCCTAAGTGATTGAAGGAGTGCATGGGTAATGCCTGGGTGATTGCATGAGTGCAGAGGTAATGTCTGCATGATTGGAGGAATGCATGGGTAATGCCTGGGTGATTGCTTGAGTGCATGGGTAATGCCTGGGTGATTGCATGAGTGCATGGGGAGTGTCTGGGTGATTGGAGGAGTGCATGGGTACTGCCTGAGTGATTGAAGAAGTGCATGGGTAGTGCCTGTGTGATTGCATGAGTGCAGGGGTAATGTCTGGGTGATTGGAGGAGTGCATGGGTACTGCCTAAGTGATTGAAGGAGTGCATGGGTAATACCTGGGTGATTGCATGAGTGCATGGGTACTGCCTGAGTGATTGAAGGAGTATATGGGTAATGCCTGGGTGATTCCATGAGTGCAGGAGTAATGTCTGGGTGATTGGAAACGTGCATGTTTACTACTTGAGTGATTGAAGGAGTGCATAGTTTATGCTTTGGTGATTGCATGAGTGCATGGGTAGTGCCTGGGTGATTGGAGGAATGTATGGGTAGTGCCTGAGCGATTGAAGGAGTGTATGGGTAATGCCTGGGTGATAGCATGAGTGGAGGGGTAATGTCTGTGTGATTGGAGCAGTGCATGGGTACTGCCTGAGTGATTGAAGGACTGCATGGGTAATGCCTGGGTGATTGCATGAGTGCAGAGGTAATGTCTGCATGATTGGAGGAGTGCATGGGTAATGCCTGGGTGATTGAATGAGTGCATGGGTAATGCCTGGGTGATTGCATGAGTGCATGGGTAATGTCTGGTTGATTGGAGGAGTGCATGGGTACTGCCTGGGTGATTGAAGAAGTGCATGGGTAGTGCCTGTGTGATTGCATGAGTGCAAGGGTAATGTCTGGGTGATTGGAGGAGTGCATGGGTACTGCCTAAGTGATTGAAGGAGTGTATGGGTAATACCTGGGTGATTGCATGAGTGCATGGGTACTGCCTTAGTGATTGAAGGAGTGTATGGGTAATGCCTGGGTGATTCCATGAGTGCAGGAGTAATGTCTGGGTGATTGGAAACGTGCATGGGTACTACCTGAGTGATTGAAGGAGTGCATAGTGTATGCTTTGGTGATTGCATGAGTGCATGGGTAGTGCCTGGGTGATTGGAGGAATACATGGGTAGTGCCTGAGTGATTGAAGGAGTGTATGGGTAAGGCCTGGGTGATTGGAGGAGTGCATGGGTACTGCCTAAGTGATTGAAGGAGTGCATGGGTAATACCTGGGTGATTGCATGAGTGCATGCGTACTGCCTGAGTGATTGAAGGAGTGTATGGGTAATGCCTGGGTGATTCCATGAGTGCAGGAGTAATGTCTGGGTGATTGGAAACGTGCATGGGTACTACCTGAGTGATTGAAGGAGTGCATAGTGTATGCTTTGGTGATTGCATGAGTGCATGGGTAGTGCCTGGGTGATTGGAGGAATACATGGGTAGTGCCTGAGTGATTGAAGGAGTGTATGGGTAATGCCTGGGTGATAGCATGAGTGGAGGGGTAATGTCTGTGTGATTGGAGCAGTGCATGGTTACTGCCTGAGTGTTTGAAGGACTGCAGGGGTAATGTCTGGGTGATTGCATGAATGCATGAGTAGTGCTTGGGTGATTGGAGGAGTGCATGGGTACTGTCTGAGTTATTGAAGAAGTGCATGGGTAGTGCCTGGGTGATTGCGTGAGTGCAGGGGTAATGTCTGGGTGATTGGAGGAGACCATAGGTACTGCCGAAATGATTCAAGGAGGGCATGGGTAATGCTTGGGTGATTGCATGAGTGCATGGGTAATGCCTGGTTGATTGCATAAGGGCATAGGTAGTGTCTGGGTGATTGAAGGAGTGCATGGGTACTGCCTGAGTGACTGAAGGGGTGCATGGGTCATTCCTGGGTGATTGCATGAGTGCAGGGGTAATGTCTGGGTGATTGCAGCAGTGCATGGGTACTGCCTGAGTGATTGGAGAAGTGCATGGGTAATGCCTGGGTGACTGCATGAGTGCATGGGTAGTGCCTGGGTGATTGGAGGAGTGCATGGGTACTGCCTGAGTGATTGAAGAAGTGCATGGGTAGTGCCTGCGTGATTGCATGAGTGCAGAGGTAATGTCTGGGTGATTGGAGGAGTGCATGGGTAATGCCTAGGTGAATGCATGAGTGCAGAGGTAATGTCTCCGTGATTGGGGAAGTGCATGGGTAATGCCTGGGTAATTGCCTAAGTGCATGGGTAATGCCTGGGTGATTGCATGAGTGCATAGGTAGTGCCTGCGTGATTGGAGGAGTACATGGGTACTGCCTGAGTGATTGAAGAAGTGAATGGGTAGTGCCTGCGTCATTGCATGAGTGCAGAGGTAATGTCTGTGTGATTGGAGGAGTGCATGGGTACTGCCTAAGTGATTGAAGGAGTGCATGGGTAATGCCTGGGTGATTGCATAAGTGCAGAGGTAATGTCTGGGTGATTGGAGGAGTGCATGGGTAATGCCTGGGTGATTGCATGAGTGCATGGGTAATGCCTGGGTGATTGCGTAAGTGCATAGGTAGTGTCTGGGTGATTGGAGGAGTGCATGGGTACTACCTGAGTGATTGAAGGAGTGCATGGGTAATGCCTGGGTGATTGCATGAGTGCAGGGGTAATATCTGGGTGATTGGAGCAGTGCATGGGTAATACCTGGGTGATTACATGAGTGCGTAGGTAATGCCTGGGTGACTGCATGAGTGCATAAGTAGTGGCTGGGTGATTGGAGGAGTGCATGGGTACTGCCTGAGTGATTGAAGAAGTGCATGGGTAGTGCCTGCGTGATTGCATGAGTGCAGGGATAAGGTCTGGTTGATTGGAGGAGTGCATAGGTCCTGCCTAAGTGATTGAAGGAGTGCATGGGTAATGCCTGGGTGATTGCATAAGTGCATGGGTAGTGCCTGGGTGAATGGAGGAATGCATGGGTAGTGCCTGAGTGATTGATGGAGTGTATGGGTAATGCCTGGGTGATAGCATGAGTGGAGGGGTAATGTCTGGGTGATTGGAGCAGTGCATGGGTACTGCCTGAGTGATTAAAGGACTGCATGGGTAATGCCTGGGTGATTGCATGATTAGTGCTTGGGAGATTGGAGGAGTGCATGGGTACTGCCTGAGTGATTGAAGAAATGCATGGGTAGTGCCTGGGTGATTGCATGAGTGCAGGGGTAATGTCTGGGTGATTGAAGGAGTCCATAGGTACTGCCTAAATGATTCAAGGAGTGCATTGGTAATGCCTGGATCATTGCATGAGTGCATGGGTAATGCCTGGGTGATTACATAAGTGCATAGGTAGTGTCTGGGTGATTGAAGGAGTGCATGGCTACGGCCTGAGTGACTGAAGGAGTGCATGGGTAATGCCTGGGTGACTGCATGAGTGCAGGGGTAATCTCTGAGTGATTGGAGCAGTGCATTGGTACTGCCTGAGTGATTGGAGAAGTGCATGGTTAATGCCTGGGTGACTGCATGAGTGCATGGGTAGTGCCTGGGTGATTGGAGGAGTGCATGGGTACTGCCTGAGTGATTGAAGAAGTGCATGGGTAGTGCCTGCTTGATTGCATGAGTGCAGGGATAATGTCTGGGTGATTGAAGGAGTGCATGGGTACTAATTGAGTGATTAAAGGAGTGCATTTGTAATGCCTGGGTGATTTTGTGAGTGCAAGGGTAATGCAAGGGTGATTTTGTAAGTGCATGGGTAATGCCTGGCTGATTGCATGAGTTCAGGGGTAGTGTCTGGGGATTGGAGGAGTGAATGAGCACTGCCTGAGTAACTGAAGGAGTGCATGGGTAATGCCTGGGTGATTGCATGAGTGCAGGGGTAATGTCTGGGTGATTGGAGCAGAGCATGGGTACTGCCTGAGTGATTGGAGAAGTGTATGGATAATGCCTGGGTGACTGTATGAGTGCATGGGTAGTGCCTATGTGATTGGAGGAGTGCATGGGTACTGCCTGAGTGACTGTAGAAGTGCATGGGTAGTGCCTGCTTGATTGCATGAGTGCAGGGATAATGTCTGGGTGATTAGAGGAGTGCATGGGTACTGACTGAGTGATAAAAGGAGTGCATTGGTAATGCATGCGTGATGTTGTAAGTGCATGGGTAATGCCTGGGTGATTTTGTAAGTGCATGGTTAATGCCTGGCTAATTGCATGATTGCATGGGTAGTGCCTGGGTGATAAGAGGAGTGCATGGGCACTGCCTGAGTGATTGAAGAAGTGCATGGGTAGTGCCTGCGTGACTGCATGAGTGTAGTGGTAATGTCTGGGTGATTAGAGGAGTGCATGGGCACTGCCTAAGTGATTGAAGGATTGCATGGGTAATGCCTGGGTGATTGCATGAGTGCAGAGGTAATGTCTGCATGATTGGAGGAATGCCTGGGTAATGCCTGGGTGATTGCTTGAGTGCATGGGTAATGCCTGGGTGATTGCATGAGTGCAAGGGTAGTGTCTGGGTGATTGGAGGAGTGCATGGGTACTGCCTGAGTGATTGAAGAAGTGCATGGGTAGTGCCTGTGTGATTGCATGAGTGCAGGGGTAATGTCTGGGTGATTGGAGGAGTGCATGGGTACTGCCTAATTGATTGAAGGAGTGCATGGGTAATACCTGGGTGATTGCATGAGTGCATGGGTACTGCCTGAGTGATTGAAGGAGTGTATGGGTAATGCCTGGGTGATTCCATGAGTGCAGGAGTAATGTCTGGGTGATTGGAAACGTGCATGGGTACTACTTGAGTGATTGAAGGAGTGCATAGTTTATGCTTTGGTGATTGCATGAGTGCATGGGTAGTGCCTGGGTGATTGGAGGAATGTATGGGTAGTGCCTGAGTGATTGAAGGAGTGTATGGGTAATGCCTGGGTGATAGCATGAGTGGAGGGGTAATGTCTGTGTGATTGGAGCAGTGCATGGGTACTGCCTGAGTTATTGAAGGACTGCATGGGTAATGCCTGGGTGATTGCATGAGTGCAGAGGTAATGTCTGCATGATTGGAGGAGTGCATGGGTAATGCCTGGGTGATTGAATGAGTGCATGGTTAATGCCTGGGTGATTGCATGAGTGCATGGGTAATGTCTGGGTGATTGGAGGAGTGCATGGGTACTGCCTGAGTGATTGAAGAAGTGCATGGGTAGTGCCTGTGTGATTGCATGAGTGCAAGGGTAATGTCTGGGTGATTGGAGGAGTGCATGGGTACTGCCTAAGTGATTGAAGGAGTGTATGGGTAATACCTGGGTGATTGCATGAGTGCATGGGTACTGCCTTAGTGATTGAAGGAGTGTATGGGTAATGCCTGGGTGATTCCATGAGTGCAGGAGTAATGTCTGGGTGATTGGAAACGTGCATGGGTACTACCTGAGTGATTGAAGGAGTGCATAGTGTATGCTTTGGTGATTGCATGAGTGCATGGGTAGTGCCTGGGTGATTGGAGGAATACATGGGTAGTGCCTGAGTGATTGAAGGAGTGTATGGGTAATGCCTGGGTGATTGGAGGAGTGCATAGGTACTGCCTAAGTGATTGAAGGAGTGCATGGGTAATACCTGGGTGATTGCATGAGTGCATGGGTACTGCCTGAGTGATTGAAGGAGTGTATGGGTAATGCCTGGGTGATTCCATGAGTGCAGGAGTAATGTCTGGGTGATTGGAAACGTGCATGGGTACTACCTGAGTGATTGAAGGAGTGCATAGTGTATGCTTTGGTGATTGCATGAGTGCATGGGTAGTGCCTGGGTGATTGGAGGAATACATGGGTAGTACCTGAGTGATTGAAGGAGTGTATGGGTAATGCCTGGGTGATAGCATGAGTGGAGGGGTAATGTCTGTGTGATTGGAACAGTGCATGGTTACTGCCTGAGTGATTGAAGGACTGCATGGGTAATGCCTGGGTGATTGCATGAATGCATGAGTAGTGCTTGGGTGATTGGAGGAGTCTATGGGTACTGTCTGAGTGATTGAAGAAGTGCATGGGTAGTGCCTGGGTGATTGTGTGAGTGCAGGGGTAATGTCTGGGTGATTGGAGGAGACCATAGGTACTGCCTAAATGATTCAAGGAGGGCAAGGGTAATGCTTGGGTGATTGCATGAGTGCATGGGTAATGCCTGGTTGATTGCATAAGGGCATAGGAGTGTCTGGGTGATTGAAGGAGTGCATGGGTACTGCCTGAGTGACTGAAGGGGTGCATGGGTCATTCCTGGGTGATTGCATGAGTGCAGGGGTAATGTCTGGGTGATTGCAGCAGTGCATGGGTACTGCCTGAGTGATTGGAGAAGTGCATGGGTAATGCCTGGGTGACTGCATGAGTGCATGGGTAGTGCCTGGGTGATTGGAGGAGTGCATGGGTACTGCCTGAGTGATTGAAGAAGTGCATGGGTAGTGCCTGCGTGATTGCATGAGTGCAGAGGTAATGTCTGGGTGATTGGAGGAGTCCATGGGTAATGCCTAGGTGATTGCATGAGTGCAAGGGTAGTGCCTGGGTGATTGGAGGAGTGCATGGGTACTGTCTGAGTGAATGAAGAAGTGCATGGGTAGTGCCTGCGTGATTGCATGAGTGCAGGGCTAATGTCTGGGTGATTGGAGGAGTGCATGGGTACTGCCTAAGTGATTGAAGGAGTGCATGGGTAATGCCTGGGTGAATGCATGAGTGCAGAGGTAATGTCTGCGTGATTGGGGAAGTGCATGGGTAATGCCTGGGTGATTGCCTGAGTGCATGGGTAATGCCTGGGTGATTGCATGAGTGCATAGGTAGTGCCTGCGTGATTGGAGGAGTACATGGGTACTGCCTGAGTGATTGAAAAAGTGAATGGGTAGTGCCTGCGTAATTGCATGAGTGCAGAGGTAATGTCTGTGTGATTGGAGGAGTGCATGGGTACTGCCTAAGTGATTGAAGGAGTGCATGGGTAATGCCTGGGTGATTGCATAAGTGCAGAGGTAATGTCTGGGTGATTGGAGGAGTGCATGGGTAATGCCTGGGTGATTGCATGAGTGCATGGGTAATGCCTGGGTGATTGCGTAAGTGCATAGGTAGTGTCTGGGTGATTGGAGGAGTGCATGGGTACTATCTGAGTGATTGAAGGAGTGCATGGGTAATGCCTGGGTGATTGCATGAGTGCAGGGGTAATATCTGGGTGATTGGAGCAGTGCATGGGTAATACCTGGGTGATTACATGAGTGCGTAGGTAATGCCTGGGTGACTGCATGAGTGCATAAGTAGTGCCTGGGTGATTGGAGGAGTGCATGGGTACTGCCTGAGTGATTGAAGAAGTGCATGGGTAGTGCCTGCGTGATTGCATGAGTGCAGGGATAAGGTCTGGGTGATTGGAGGAGTGCATAGGTCCTGCCTAAGTGATTGAAGGAGTGCATGGGTAATGCCTGGGTGATTGCATAAGTGCATGGGTAGTGCCTGGGTGAATGGAGGAATGCATGGGTAGTGCCTGAGTGATTGAAGGAGTGTATGGGTAATACCTGGGTGATAGCATGAGTGGAGGGGTAATGTCTGGGTGATTGGAGCAGTGCATGGGTACTGCCTGAGTGATTAATGGACTGCATGGGTAATGCCTGGGTGATTGCATGATTAGTGCTTGGGAGATTGGAGGAGTGCATGGGTACTGCCTGAGTGATTGAAGAAATGCATGGGTAGTGCCTGGGTGATTGCATGAGTGCAGGGGTAATGTCTGGGTGATTGAAGGAGTCCATAGGTACTGCCTAAATGATTCAAGGAGTGCATTAGTAATGCCTGGATCATTGCATGAGTGCATGGGTAATGCCTGGGTGATTACATACGTGCATAGGTAGTGTCTGGGTGATTGAAGGAGTGCATGGGTAATGCCTGGGTGATTGCATGAGTGCATGGGGAGTGTCTGGGTGATTGGAGGAGTGCATGGGTACTGCCTGAGTGATTGAAGAAGTGCATGGGTAGTGCCTGTGTAATTGCATGAGTGCAGGGGTAATGTCTGGGTGATTGGAGGAGTGCATGGGTACTGCCTAAGTGATTGAAGGAGTGCATGGGTAATACCTGGGTGATTGCATGAGTGCATGGGTACTGCCTGAGTGATTGAAGGAGTGTATGGGTAATGCCTGGGTGATTCCATGAGTGCAGGAGTAATGTCTGGGTGCTTGGAAACGTGCATGGGTACTACTTGAGTGATTGAAGGAGTGCATAGTTTATGCTTTGGTGATTGCATGAGTGCATGGGTAGTGCCTGGGTGATTGGAGGAATGTATGGGTAGTGCCTGAGCGATTGAAGGAGTGTATGGGTAATGCCTGGGTGATAGCATGAGTGGAGGGGTAATGTCTGTGTGATTGGAGCAGTGCATGGGTACTGCCTGAGTGATTAAAGGACTGCATGGGTAATGCCTGGGTGATTGCATGAGTGCAGAGGTAATGTCTGCATGATTGGAGGAGTGCTTGGGTAATGCCTGGGTGATTGAATGAGTGCATGGGTAATGCCTGGGTGATTGCATGAGTGCATGGGTAATGTCTGGTTGATTGGAGGAGTGCATGGGTACTGCCTGAGTGATTGAAGAAGTGCATGGGTAGTGCCTATGTGATTGCATGAGTGCAAGGGTAATGTCTGGGTGATTGGAGGAGTGCATGGGTACTGCCTAAGTGATTGAAGGAGTGTATGGGTAATACCTGGGTGATTCCATGAGTGCAGGAGTAATGTCTGGGTGATTGGAAACGTGCATGGGTACTACCTGAGTGATTGAAGGAGTGCATAGTGTATGCTTTGGTGATTGCATGAGTGCATGGGTAGTGCCTGGGTGATTGGAGGAATACATGGGTAGTGCCTGAATGATTGAAGGAGTGTATGGGTAAGGCCTGGGTGATTGGAGGAGTGCATGGGTACTGCCTAAGTGATTGAAGGAGTGCATGGGTAATACCTGGGTGATTGCATGAGTGCATGCGTACTGCCTGAGTAATTGAAGGAGTGTATGGGTAATGCCTGGGTGATTCCATGAGTGCAGGAGTGCATAAGTAGTGCCTGGGTGATTGGAGGAGTGCATGGGTACTGCCTGAGTGATTGAAGAAGTGCATGGGTAGTGCCTGCGTGATTGCATGAGTGCAGGGATAAGGTCTGGGTGATTGGAGGAGTGCATAGGTCCTGCCTAAGTGATTGAAGGAGTGCATGGGTAATGCCTGGGTGATTGCATTAGTGCATGGGTAGTGCCTGGGTGAATGGAGGAATGCATGGGTAGTGCCTGAGTGATTGAAGGAGTGTATGGGTAATACCTGGGTGATAGCATGAGTGGAGGGGTAATGTCTGGGTGATTGGAGCAGTGCATGGGTACTGCCTGAGTGATTAAAGGACTGCATGGGTAATGCCTGGGTGATTGCATGATTAGTGCTTGGGAGATTGGAGGAGTGCATGGGTACTGCCTGAGTGATTGAAGAAATGCATGGGTAGTGCCTGGGTGATTGCATGAGTGCAGGGGTAATGTCTGGGTGATTGAAGGAGTCCATAGGTACTGCCTAAATGATTCAAGGAGTGCATTGGTAATGCCTGGATCATTGCATGAGTGCATGGGTAATGCCTGGGTGACTGAACGAGTGCATGGGTAATGCCTGGGTGACTGCATGAGTGCAGGGGTAATCTCTGAGTGATTGGAGCAGTGCATGGGTACTGCCTGAGTGATTGGAGAAGTGCATGGGTAATGCCTGGGTGACTGCATGAGTGCATGGGTAGTGCCTGGGTGATTGGAGGAGTGCATGGGTACTGCCTGAGTGATTGAAGAAGTGCATGGGTGTGCCTGCTTGATTGCATGAGTGCAGGGATAATGTCTGGGTGATGGGAGGAGTGCATGGGTACTAATTGAGTGATTAAAGGAGTGCATTTGTAATGCCTGGGTGATTTTGTGAGTGCAAGGGTAATGCCTGGGTGATTTTGTAAGTGCATGGGTAATGCCTGGCTGATTGCATGAGTGCAGGGGTAGTGTCTGGGGGATTGGAGGAGTGCATGAGCACTGCCTGAGTAACTGAAGGAGTACATGGGTAATGCCTGGGTGATTGCATGAGTGCAGGGGTAATGTCTGGGTGATTGGAGCAGTGCATGGGTGCTGCCTGAGTGATTGGAGAAGTGTATGGATAATGCCTGGGTGACTGTATGAGTGCATGGGTAGTGCCTATGTGATTGGAGGAGTGCATGGGTACTGCCTGAGTGACTGTAGAAGTGCATGGGTAGTGCCTGCTTGATTGCATGAGTGCAGGGATAATGTCTGGGTGATTAGAGGAGTGCATGGGTACTGACTGAGTGATAAAAGGAGTGCATTGGTAATGCATGCGTGATGTTGTAAGTGCATGGGTAATGCCTGAGTGATTGAAGAAGTGCATGGGTAGTGCCTGCGTGATTGCATGAGTGTAGTGGTAATGTCTGGGTGATTAGAGGAGTGCATGGGCACTGCCTAAGTGATTGAAGGAGTGCATGGGTAATGCCTGGGTGATTGCATGAGTGCAGAGGTAATGTCTGCATGATTGGAGGAATGCATGGGTAATGCCTGGGTGATTGCTTGAGTGCATGGGTAATGCCTGGGTGATTGCATGAGTGCATGGGTAGTGTCTGGGTTATTGGAGGAGTGCATGGGTACTGCCTGAGTGATTGAAGAAGTGCATGGGTAGTGCCTGTGTGATTGCATGAGTGCAGGGGTAATGTCTGGGTGATTGGAGGAGTGCATGGGTACTGCCTAAGTGATTGAAGGAGTGCATGGGTAATACCTGGGTGATTGCATGAGTGCATGGGTACTGCCTGAGTGATTGAAGGAGTGTATGGGTAATGCCTGGGTGATTCCATGAGTGCAGGAGTAATGTCTGGGTGATTGGAAACGTGCATGGGTACTACTTGAGTGATTGAAGGAGTGCATAGTTTATGCTTTGGTGATTGCATGAGTGCATGGGTAGTGCCTGGGTGATTGGAGGAATGTATGGGTAGTGCCTGAGTGATTGAAGGAGTGTATGGGTAATGCCTGGGTGATAGCATGAGTGGAGGGGTAATGTCTGTGTGATTGGAGCAGTGCATGGGTACTGCCTGAGTTATTGAAGGACTGCATGGGTAATGCCTGGGTGATTGCATGAGTGCAGAGGTAATGTCTGCATGATTGGAGGAGTGCATGGGTAATGCCTGGGTGATTGAATGAGTGCATGGTTAATGTCTGGGTGATTGCATGAGTGCATGGGTAATGTCTGGGTGATTGGAGGAGTGCATGGGTACTGCCTGAGTGATTGAAGAAGTGCATGGGTAGTGCCTGTGTGATTGCATGAGTGCAAGGGTAATGTCTGGGTGATTGGAGGAGTGCATGGGTACTGCCTAAGTGATTGAAGGAGTGTATGGGTAATACCTGGGTGATTGCATGAGTGCATGGGTACTGCCTTAGTGATTGAAGGAGTGTATGGGTAATGCCTGGGTGATTCCATGAGTGCAGGAGTAATGTCTGGGTGATTGGAAACGTGCATGGGTACTACCTGAGTGATTGAAGGAGTGCATAGTGTATGCTTTGGTGATTGCATGAGTGCATGGGTAGTGCCTGGGTGATTGGAGGAATACATGGGTAGTGCCTGAGTGATTGAAGGAGTGTATGGGTAATGCCTGGGTGATTGGATGAGTGCATGGGTACTGCCTGAGTGATTGAAGGAGTGTATGGGTAATGCCTGGGTGATTGCATGAGTGCAGGAGTAATGTCTGGGTAATTGGAAACGTGCATGGGTACTACCTGAGTGATTGAAGAAATGCATGGGTAGTGCCTGGGTGATTGCATGAGTGCAGGGGTAATGTCTGGGTGATTGGAGGAGTCCATAGGTACTGCCTAAATGATTCGAAGGAGTGCATTGGTAATGCCTGGATCATTGCATGAGTGCATGGGTAATGCCTGGGTGATTGCATAAGTGCATAGGTAGTGTCTGGGTGATTGAAGGAGTGCATGGGTACGGCCTGAGTGACTGAACGAGTGCATGGGTAATGCCTGGGTGACTGCATGAGTGCAGGGGTAATCTCTGAGTGATTGGAGCAGTGCATGGGTACTTCCTGAGTGATTGGAGAAGTGCATGGGTAATGCCTGGGTGACTGCATGAGTGCATGGGTAGTGCCTGGGTGATTGGAGGAGTGCATGGGTACTGCCTGAGTGATTGAAGAAGTGCATGGGTGTGCCTGATTGATTGCATGAGTGCAGGGATAATGTCTGGGTGATTGGAGGAGTGCATGGGTACTAATTGAGTGATTAAAGGAGTGCATTTGTAATGCCTGGGTGATTTTGTGAGTGCAAGGGTAATGCCTGGGTGATTTTGTAAGTGCATGGGTAATGCCTGGCTGATTGCATGAGTGCAGGGGTAGTGTCTGGGGGATTGGAGGAGTGCATGAGCACTGCCTGAGTAACTGAAGGAGTGCATGGGTAATGCCTGGGTGATTGCATGAGTGCAGGGGTAATGTCTGGGTGATTGGAGCAGTGCATGGGTGCTGCCTGAGTGATTGGAGAAGTGTATGGATAATGCCTGGGTGACTGTATGAGTGCATGGGTAGTGCCTATGTGATTGGAGGAGTGCATGGGTACTGCCTGAGTGACTGTAGAAGTGCATGGGTAGTGCCTGCTTGATTGCATGAGTGCAGGGATAATGTCTGGGTGATTAGAGGAGTGCATGGGTACTGACTGAGTGATAAAAGGAGTGCATTGGTAATGCATGCGTGATGTTGTAAGTGCATGGGTAATGCCTGGGTGATTTTGTAAGTGCATGGTTAATGCCTGGCTGATTGCATGATTGCATGGGTAGTGCCTGGGTGATAAGAGGAGTGCATGTGTAGTGCCTGGGTGATAAGAGGAGTGCATGGGTACTGCCTGAGTGATTGAAGAAGTGCATGGGTAGTGCCTGCGTGATTGCATGAGTGTAGTGGTAATGTCTGGGTGATTAGAGGAGTGCATGGGCACTGCCTAAGTGATTGAAGGAGTGCATGGGTAATGCCTGGGTGATTGCATGAGTGCAGAGGTAATGTCTGAATGATTGGAGGAATGCATGGGTAATGCCTGGGTGATTTCTTGAGTGCATGGGTAATGCCTGGGTGATTGCATGAGTGCATGGGTAGTGTCTGGGTGATTGGAGGAGTGCATGGGTACTGCCTGAGTGATTGAAGAAGTGCATGGGTAGTGCCTGTGTGATTGCATGAGTGCAGGGGTAATGTCTGGGTGATTGGAGGAGTGCATGGATACTGCCTAAGTGATTGAAGGAGTGCATGGGTAATACCTGGGTGATTGCATGAGTGCATGGGTACTGCCTGAGTGATTGAAGGAGTGTATGGGTAATGCCTGGGTGATTCCATGAGTGCAGGAGTAATGTCTGGGTGATTGGAAACGTGCATGGGTACTACTTGAGTTATTGAAGGAGTGCATAGTTTATGCTTTGGTGATTGCATGAGTGCATGGGTAGTGCCTGGGTGATTGGAGGAATGTATGGGTAGTGCCTGAGCGATTGAAGGAGTGTATGGGTAATGCCTGGGTGATAGCATGAGTGGAGGGGTAATGTCTGTGTGATTGGAGCAGTGCATGGGTACTGCCTGAGTGATTGAAGGACTGCATGGGTAATGCCTGGGTGATTGCATGAGTGCAGAGGTAATGACTGCATGATTGGAGGAGTGCATGGGTAATGCCTGGGTGATTGAATGAGTGCAGGGGTAATGTCTGGGTGATTGGAGCAGTGCATGGGTGCTGCCTGAGTGATTGGAGAAGTGTATGGATAATGCCTGGGTGACTGTATGAGTGCATGGGTAGTGCCTATGTGATTTGAGGAGTGCATGGGTACTGCCTGAGTGACTGTAGAAGTGCATGGGTAGTGCCTGCTTGATTGCATGAGTGCAGGGATAATGTCTGGGTGATTAGAGGAGTGCATGGGTACTGACTAAGTGATAAAAGGAGTGCATTGGTAATGCATGCGTGATGTTGTAAGTGCATGGGTAATGCCTGGGTGATTTTGTAAGTGCATGGTTAATGCCTGGCTGATTGCATGATTGCATGGGTAGTGCCTGGGTGATAAGAGGAGTGCATGTGTAGTGCCTGGGTGATAAGAGGAGTGCATGGGTACTGCCTGAGTGATTGAAGAAGTGCATGGGTAGTGCCTGCGTGATTGCATGAGTGTAGTGGTAATGTCTGGGTGATTAGAGGAGTGCATGGGCACTGCCTAAGTGATTGAAGGAGTGCATGGGTAATGCCTGGGTGATTGCATGAGTGCAGAGGTAATGTCTGAATGATTGGAGGAATGCATGGGTAATGCCTGGGTGATTTCTTGAGTGCATGGGTAATGCCTGGGTGATTGCATGAGTGCATGGGTAGTGTCTGGGTGATTGGAGGAGTGCATGGGTACTGCCTGAGTGATTGAAGAAGTGCATGGGTAGTGCCTGTGTGATTGCATGAGTGCAGGGGTAATGTCTGGGTGATTGGAGGAGTGCATGGATACTGCCTAAGTGATTGAAGGAGTGCATGGGTAATACCTGGGTGATTGCATGAGTGCATGGGTACTGCCTGAGTGATTGAAGGAGTGTATGGGTAATGCCTGGGTGATTCCATGAGTGCAGGAGTAATGTCTGGGTGATTGGAAACGTGCATGGGTACTACTTGAGTTATTGAAGGAGTGCATAGTTTATGCTTTGGTGATTGCATGAGTGCATGGGTAGTGCCTGGGTGATTGGAGGAATGTATGGGTAGTGCCTGAGCGATTGAAGGAGTGTATGGGTAATGCCTGGGTGATAGCATGAGTGGAGGGGTAATGTCTGTGTGATTGGAGCAGTGCATGGGTACTGCCTGAGTGATTGAAGGACTGCATGGGTAATGCCTGGGTGATTGCATGAGTGCAGAGGTAATGACTGCATGATTGGAGGAGTGCATGGGTAATGCCTGGGTGATTGAATGAGTGCATGGGTAATGCCTGGGTGATTGCATGAGTGCATGGGTAATGTCTGGTTGATTGGAGGAGTGCATGGGTACTGCCTGAGTGATTGAAGAAGTGCATGGGTAGTGCCTGTGTGATTGCATGAGTGCAAGGGTAATGTCTGGGTGATTGGAGGAGTGCATGGGTACTGCCTAAGTGATTGAAGGAGTGTATGGGTAATACCTGGGTGATTGCATGAGTGCATGGGTACTGCCTTAGTGATTGAAGGAGTGTATGGGTAATGCCTGGGTGATTCCATGAGTGCAGGAGTAATGTCTGGGTGATTGGAAACGTGCATGGGTACTACCTGAGTGATTGAAGGAGTGCATAGTGTATGCTTTGGTGATTGCATGAGTGCATGGGTAGTGCCTGGGTGATTGGAGGAATACATGGGTAGTGCCTGAGTGATTGAAGGAGTGTATGGGTAATGCCTGGGTGATTGGAGGAGTGCATGGGTACTGCCTAAGTGATTGAAGGAGTGCATGGGTAATACCTGGGTGATTGCATGAGTGCATGCGTACTGCCTGAGTGATTGAAGGAGTGTATGTGTAATGCCTGGGTGATTCCATGAGTGCAGGAGTAATGTCTGGGTGATTGGAAACGTGCATGGGTACTACCTGAGTGATTGAAGGAGTGCATAGTGTATGCTTTGGTGATTGCATGAGTGCATGGGTAGTGCCTGGGTGATTGGAGGAATACATGGGTAGTGACTGAGTGATTGAAGGAGTGTATGGGTAATGCCTGGGTGATAGCATGAGTGGAGGGGTAATGTCTGTGTGATTGGAGCAGTGCATGGTTACTGCCTGAGTGATTGAAGGACTGCATGGGTAATGCCTGGGAGATTGCATGAATGCATGAGTAGTGCTTGGGTGATTGGAGGAGTGCATGGGTACTGTCTGAGTTATTGAAGAAGTGCATGGTAGTGCCTGGGTGATTGCGTGAGTGCAGGGGTAATGTCTGGGTGATTGGAGGAGACCATAGGTACTGCCTAAATGATTCAAGGAGGGCATGGGTAATGCTTGGGTGATTGCATGAGTGCATGGGTAATGCCTGGTTGATTGCATAAGGGCATAGGTAGTGTCTGGGTGATTGAAGGAGTGCATGGGTACTGCCTGAGTGACTTAAGGGGTGCATGGGTCATTCCTGGGTGATTGCATGAGTGCAGGGGTAATGTCTGGGTGATTGCAGCAGTGCATGGGTACTGCCTGAGTGATTGGAGAAGTGCATGGGTAATGCCTGGGTGACTGCATGAGTGCATGGGTAGTGCCTGGGTGATTGGAGGAGTGCATGGTTACTGCCTGAGTGATTGAAGAAGTGCATGGGTAGTGCCTGCATGATTGCATGAGTGCAGAGGTAATGTCTGGGTGATTGGAGGAGTGCATGGGTAATGCCTAGGTGATTGCATGAGTGCAAGGGTAGTGCCTGGGTGATTGGAGGAGTGCATGGGTACTGTCTGAGTGAATGAAGAAGTGCATGGGTAGTGCCTGTGTGATTGCATGAGTGCAGGGCTAATGTCTGGGTGATTGGAGGAGTGCATGGGTACTGCCTAATTGATTGAAGGAGTGCATGGGTAATGCCTGGGTGAATGCATGAGTGCAGAGGTAATGTCTGCGTGATTGGGGAAGTGCATGGGTAATGCCTGGGTGATTGCCTGAGTGCATGGGTAATGCCTGGGTGATTGCATGAGTGCATAGGTAGTGCCTGCGTGATTGGAGGAGTACATGGGTACTGCCTGAGTGATTGAAGAAGTGAATGGGTAGTGCCTGCGTGATTGCATGAGTGCAGAGGTAATGTCTGTGTGATTGGAGGAGTGCATGGGTACTGCCTAAGTGATTGAAGGAGTGCATGGGTAATGCCTGGGTGATTGCATAAGTGCAGAGGTTATGTCTGGGTGATTGGAGGAGTACATGGGTAATGCCTGGGTGATTGCATGAGTGCATGGGTAATGCCTGGGTGATTGCATGAGTGCATAAGTAGTGCCTGGGTGATTGGAGGAGTGCATGGGTACTGCCTGAGTGATTGAAGAAGTGCATGGGTAGTGCCTGCATGATTGCATGAGTGCAGGGATAAGGTCTGGGTGATTGGAGGAGTGCATAGGTCCTGCCTAAGTGATTGAAGGAGTGCATGGGTAATGCCTGGGTGATTGCATAAGTGCATGGGTAGTGCCTGGGTGAATGGAGGAATGCATGGGTAGTGCCTGAGTGATTGAAGGAGTGTATGGGTAATGCCTGGGTGATAGCATGAGTGGAGGGGTAATGTCTGGGTGATTGGAGCAGTGCATGGGTACTGCTTGAGTGATTAAAGGACTGCATGGGTGATGCCTGGGTGATTGCATGATTAGTGCTTGGGAGATTGGAGGAGTGCATGGGTACTGCCTGAGTGATTGAAGAAATTCATGGGTAGTGCCTGGGTGATTGCATGAGTGCAGGGGTAATGTCTGCATGATTGAAGGAGTCCATAGGTACTGCCTAAATGATTCAAGGAGTGCATTGGTAATGCCTGGATCATTGCATGAGTGCATGGGTAATGCCTGGGTGATTACATAAGTGCATAGGTAGTGTCTGGGTGATTGAAGGAGTGCATGGGTACGGCCTGAGTGACTGAAGGAGTGCATGTGTAATGCCTGGGTGACTGCATCAGTGCAGGGGTAATCTCTGAGTGATTGGAGCAGTGCATGGGTACTGCCTGAGTGATTGGAGAAGTGCATGGGTAATGCCTGGGTGACTGCATGAGTGCATGGGTAGTGCCTGGGTGATTGGAGGAGTGCATGGGTACTGCCTAAGTGATTGAAGGAGTGCATGGGTAATACCTGGGTGATTGCATGAGTGCATGGGTACTGCCTGAGTGATTGAAGGAGTGTATGGGTAATGCCTGGGTGATTCCATGAGTGCAGGAGTAATGTCTGGGTGATTGGAAACGTGCATGGGTACTACCTGAGTGATTGAAGGAGTGCATAGTGTATGCTTTGGTGATTGCATGAGTGCATGGGTAGTGCCTGGGTGATTGGAGGAATACATGGGTAGTGCCTGAGTGATTGAAGGAGTGTATGGGTAATGCCTGGGTGATAGCATGAGTGGAGGGGTAATGTCTGTGTGATTGGAGCAGTGCATGGTTACTGCCTGAGAGATTGAAGGACTGCATGGGTAATGCCTGGGTGATTGCATGAATGCATGAGTAGTGCTTGGGTGATTGGAGGAGTGCATGGGTACTGTCTGAGTGATTGAAGAAGTGCATGGGTAGTGCCTGGGTGATTGCGTGAGTGCAGGGGTAATGTCTGGGTGATTGGAGGAGACCATAGGTACTGCCTAAATGATTCAAGGAGGGCATGGGTAATGCTTGGGTGATTGCATGAGTGCATGGGTAATGCCTGGTTGATTGCATAAGGGCATAGGTAGTGTTTGGGTGATTGAAGGAGTGCATGGGTACTGCCTGAGTGACTGAAGGGGTGCATGGGTCATTCCTGGGTGATTGCATGAGTGCAGGGGTAATGTCTGGGTGATTGCAGCAGTGCATGGGTACTGCCTGAGTGATTGGAGAAGTGCATGTGTAATGCCTGGGTGACTGCATGAGTGCATGGGTAGTGCCTGGGTGATTGGAGGAGTGCATGGGTACTGCCTGAGTGATTGAAGAAGTGCATGGGTAGTGCCTGCGTGATTGCATGAGTGCAGAGGTAATGTCTGGGTGATTGGAGGAGTGCATGGGTAATGCCTAGGTGATTGCATGAGTGCAAGGGTAGTGCCTGGGTGATTGGAGGAGTGCATGGGTACTGTCTGAGTGAATGAAGAAGTGCATGGGTAGTGCCTGCGTGATTGCATGAGTGCAGGGCTAATGTCTGGGTGATTGGAGGAGTGCATGCGTACTGCCTAAGTGATTGAAAGAGTGCATGGGTAATGCCTGGGTGAATGCATGAGTGCAGAGGTAATGTCTGCGTGATTGGGGAAGTGCATGGGTAATTCCTCGGTGATTGCCTGAGTGCATGGGTGATTGCATGAGTGCATAGGTAGTGCCTGCGTGATTGGAGGAGTACATGGGTACTGCCTGAGTGATTGAAGAAGTGAATGGGTAGTGCCTGCGTGATTGCATGAGTGCAGAGGTAATGTCTGTGTGATTGGAGTAGTGCATGGGTACTGCCTAAGTGATTGAAGGAGTGCATGGGTAATGCCTGGGTGATTGCATAAGTGCAGAGGTAATGTCTGGGTAATTGGAGGAGTGCATGGGTAATGCCTGGGTGATTGCATGAGTGCATGGGTAATGCCTGGGTGATTGCGTAAGTGCATAGGTAGTGTCTGGGTGATTGGAGGAGTGCATGGGTACTACCTGAGTGATTGAAGGAGTGCATGGGTAATGCCTGGGTGATTGCATGAGTGCAGGGGTAATATCTGGGTGATTGGAGCAGTGCATGGGTAATACCTGGGTGATTACATGAGTGCGTAGGTAATGCCTGGGTGACTGCATGAGTGCATAAGTAGTGCCTGGGTGATTGGAGGAGTGCATGGGTACTGCCTGCGTGATTGCATGAGTGCCTGGATAAGGTCTGGGTGATTGGAGGAGTGCATAGGTCCTGCCTAAGTGATTGAAGGAGTGCATGGGTAATGCCTGGGTGATTGCATAAGTGCATGGGTAGTGCCTGGGTGAATGGAGGAATGCATGGGTAGTGCCTGAGTGATTGAATGAGTGTATGGGTAATGCCTGGGTGATAGCATGAGTGGAGGGGTAATGTCTGGGTGATTGGAGCAGTGCATGGGTACTGCCTGAGTGATTAAAGGACTGCAAGGGTAATGCCTGGGTGATTGCATGATTAGTGCTTGGGAGATTGGAGGAGTGCATGGGTACTGCCTGAGTGATTGAAGAAATGCATGGGTAGTGCCTGGGTGATTGCATGAGTGCAGGGGTAATGTCTGGGTGATTGAAGGAGTCCATAGGTACTGCCTAAATGATTCAAGGAGTGCATTGGTAATGCCTGGATCATTGCATGAGTGCATGGGTAATGCCTGGGTGATTACATAAGTGCATAGGTAGTGTCTGGGTGATTGAAGGAGTGCATGGGTACGGCCTGAGTGACTGAAGGAGTGCATGGGTAATGCCTGGGTGACTGCATGAGTGCAGGGGTAATCTCTGAGTGATTGGAGCAGTGCATGGGTACTGCCTGAGTGATTGGAGAAGTGCATGGGTAATGCCTGGGTGACTGCATGAGTGCATGGGTAGTGCCTGGGTGATTGGAGGAGTGCATGGGTACTGCCTGAGTCATTGAAGAAGTGCATGGGTAGTGCCTGCTTGATTGCATGAGTGCAGGGATAATGTCTGGGTGATTGGAGGAGTGCATGGGTACTAATTGAGTGTTTAAGGAGTGCATTTGTAATGCCTGGGTGATTTTGTGAGTGCAAGGGTAATGCCTGGGTGATTTTGTAAGTGCATTGGTAATGCCTGGCTGATTGCATGAGTGCAGGGGTAGTGTCTGGGGGATTGGAGGAGTGCATGAGCACTGCCTGAGTAACTGAAGGAGTGCATGGGTAATGCCTGGGTGATTGCATGAGTGCAGGGGAAATGTATGGGTAATTGGAGCAGTGCATGGGTACTGCCTGAGTGATTGGAGAAGTGTATGGATAATGCCTGGGTGACTGTATGAGTGCATGGGTAGTGCCTATGTGATTGGAGGAGTACATGGGTACTGCCTGAGTGATTGAAGAAGTGAATGGGTAGTGCCTGCGTGATTGCATGGATGCAGAGGTAATGTCTGTGTGATTGGAGGAGTGCATGGGTACTGCCTAAGTGATTGAAGGAGTGCATGGGTAATGCCTGGGTGATTGCATAAGTGCAGAGGTAATGTCTGGGTAATTGGAGGAGTGCATGGGTAATGCCTGGGTGATTGCATGAGTGCATGGGTAATGCCTGGGTGATTGCGTAAGTGCATAGGTAGTGTCTGGGTGATTGGAGGAGTGCATGGGTACTACCTGAGTGATTGAAGGAGTGCATGGGTAATGCCTGGGTGATTGCATGAGTGCAGGGGTAATATCTGGGTGAATGGAGCAGTGCATGGGTAATACCTGGGTGATTACATGAGTGCGTAGGTAATGCCTGGGTGACTGCATGAGTGCATAAGTAGTGCCTGGGTGATTGGAGGAGTGCATGGGTACTGCCTGAGTGATTGAAGAAGTGCATGGGTAGTGCCTGCGTGATTGCATGAGTGCAGGGATAAGGTCTGGGTGATTGGAGGAGTGCATAGGTCCTGCCTAAGTGATTGAAGGAGTGCATGGGTAATGCCTGGGTGATTGCATAAGTGCATGGGTAGTGCCTGGGTGAATGGAGGAATGCATGGGTAGTGCCTGAGTGTGTGAAGGAGTGTATGGGTAATGCCTGGGTGATAGCATGAGTGGAGGGGTAATGTCTGGGTGATTGGAGCAGTGCATGGGTACTGCCTGAGTGATTAAAGCACTGCATGGGTAATGCCTGGGTGATTGCATGATTAGTGCTTGGGAGATTGGAGGAGTGCATGGGTACTGCCTGAGTGATTGAAGAAATGAATGGGTAGTGCATGGGTGATTGCATGAGTGCAGTGGTAATGTCTGGGTAATTGAAGGAGTCCATAGGTACTGCCTAAATGATTCAAGGAGTGCATTGGTAATGCCTGGATCATTGCATGAGTGCATGGGTAATGCCTGGGTGATTACATAAGTGCATAGGTAGTGTCTGGGTGATTGAAGGAGTGCATGGGTATGGCCTGAGTGACTGAAGGAGTGCATGGGTAATGCCTGGGTGACTGCATGAGTGCAGGGGTAATCTCTGAGTGATTGGAGCAGTGCATGGGTACTGCCTGAGTGATTGGAGAAGTGCATGGGTAATGCCTGGGTGACTGCATGAGTGCATGGGTAGTGCCTGGGTGATTGGAGGAGTGCATGGGTACTGCCTGAGTGATTGAAGAAGTGCATGGGTAGTGCCTGCTTGATTGCATGAGTGCAGGGATAATGTCTGGGTGATTGGAGGGGTGCATGGGTACTAATTGAGTGATTAAAGGAGTGCATTTGTAATGCCTGGGTGATTTTGTGAGTGCAAGGGTAATGCCTGGGTGATTTTGTAAGTGCATGGGTAATGCCTGGCTGATTGCATGAGTGCAGGGGTAGTGTCTGGGGGATTGGAGGAGTGCATGAGCACTGCCTGAGTAACTGAAGGAGTGCATGGGTAATGCCTGGGTGATTGCATGAGTGCAGGGGTAATGTCTGGGTGATTGGAGCAGTGCATGGGTACTGCCTGAGTGATTGGAGAAGTGTATGGATAATGCCTGGGTGACTGTATGAGTGCATGGGTAGTGCCTATGTGATTGGAGGAGTGCATGGGTACTGCCTGAGTGACTGTAGAAGTGCATGGGTAGTGCCTGCTTGATTGCATGAGTGCAGGGATAATGTCTGGGTGATTAGAGGAGTGCATGGGTACTGACTGAGTGATAAAAGGAGTGCATTGGTAATGCATGTGTGATGTTGTAAGTGCCTGGGTAATGCCTGGGTGATTTTGTAAGTGCATGGTTAATGCCTGGCTGATTGCATGATTGCATGGGTAGTGCCTGGGTGATAAGAGGAGTGCATGGGTACTGCCTGAGTGATTGAAGAAGTGCATGGGTAGTGCCTGCGTGATTTCATGAGTGTAGTGGTAATGTCTGGGTGATTAGAGGAGTGCATGGGCACTGCCTAAGTGATTGAAGGAGTGCATGGGTAATGCCTGGGTGATTGCATGAGTGCAGAGGTAATGTCTGCATGATTGGAGGAATGCATGGGTAATGCCTGGGTGATTGCTTGAGTGCATGGGTAATGCCTGGGTGATTGCATGAGTGCATGGGTAGTGTCTGGGTGATTGGAGGAGTGCATGGGTACTGCCTGAGTGATTGAAGAAGTGCATGGGTAATACCTGGGTGATTGCATGAGTGCATGGGTACTGCCTGATTGATTGAAGGAGTGTATGGGTAATGCCTGGGTGATTCCATGAGTGCAGGAGTAATGTCTGGGTGATTGGAAACGTGCATGGGTACTACTTGAGTGATTGAAGGAGTGCATAGTTTATGCTTTGGTGATTGCATGAGTGCATGGGTAGTGCCTGGGTGATTGTAGGATTGTATGGGTAGTGCCTGAGTGATTGAAGGAGTGTATGGGTAATGCCTGGGTGATAGCATGAGTGGAGGGGTAATGTCTGTGTGATTGGAGCAGTGCATGGGTACTGCCTGAGTGATTGAAGGACTGCATGGGTAATGCCTGGGTGATTGCATGAGTGCAGAGGTAATGTCTGCATGATTGGAGGAGTGCATGGGTAATGCCTGGGTGATTGCATGAGTGCATGGGTAATGCTTGGGTGATTGCATGAGTGCATGGGTAATGTCTGGGTGATTGGAGGAGTGCATGGGTACTGCCTGAGTGATTGAAGAAGTGCATGGGTAGTGCCTGTGTGATTGCATGAGTGCAAGGGTAATGTCTGGGTGATTGGAGGAGTGCATGGGTACTGCCTAAGTGATTGAAGGAGTGTATGGGTAATACCTGGGTGATTGCATGAGTGCATGGGTACTGCCTTAGTGATTGAAGGAGTGTATGGGTAATGCCTGGGTGATTCCATGAGTGCAGGAGTAATGTCTGGGTGATTGGAAACGTGCATGGGTATTACCTGAGTGATTGAAGGAGTGCATAGTGTATGCTTTGGTGATTGCATGAGTGCATGGGTAGTGCCTGGGTGATTGGAGGAATACAAGGGTAGTGCCTGAGTGATTGAAGGAGTGTATGGGTAATGCCTGGGTGATAGCATGAGTGGAGGGGTAATGTCTGTGTGATTGGAGCAGTGCATGGTTACTGCCTGAGTGATTGAAAGACTGCATGGGTAATGCCTGGGTGATTGCATGAATGCATGGGTAGTGCTTGGGTGATTGGAGGAGTGCATGGGTACTGTCTGAGTGATTGAAGAAGTGCATGGGTAGTGCCTGGGTGATTGCGTGAGTGCAGGGGTAATGTCTGGGTGATTGGAGGAGACTATAGGTACTGCCTAAATGATTCAAGGAGGGCATGGGTAATGCTTGGGTGATTGCATGAGTGCATGGGTAATGCCTGGTTGATTGCATAAGGGCATAGGTAGTGTCTGGGTGATTGAAGTAGTGCATGGGTACTGCCTGAGTGACTGAAGGGGTGCATGGGTCATTCCTGGGTGATTGCATGAGTGCAGGGGTAATGTCTGGGTGGTTGCAGCAGTGCATGGGTACTGCCTGAGTGATTGGAGAAGTGCATGGGTAATGCCTGGGTGACTGCATGAGTGCATGGGTAGTGCCTGGGTGATTGGAGGAGTGCATGGGTACTGCCTGAGTGATTGAAGAAGTGCATGGGTAGTGCCTTCTTGATTGCATGAGTGCAGGGATAATGTCTGGGTGATTGGAGGAGTGCATGGGTACTGCCTGAGTGATTAAAGGAGTGCATTGGTCATCCCTGGGTGATTTTGGTAAGTGCATGGGTAATGCCTGGGTGATTTTGTAAGTGCATGGGTAATGCCTGGCTAATTGCATGAGTGCATGGGTAGTGCCTGGGTGATTGGAAGAGTGCATGAGTACTGCCTGAGTGATTGAAGATGTGCATGGGTAGTGCCTGCGTGATTGCATGAGTGCAGGGGTAATGTCTGGGTGATTGGAGGAGTGCATGGGTACTGCCTAAGTGATTGAAGGAGTGCCTGGGTAATGCCTGGGTGATTGCATGAGTGCAGAGGTAATGTCTGGGTGATTGGAGGAATGCATGGGAAATGCCTGGGTGATTGCATGAGTGCATGGGTAATGCTTGGCTGATTGCATGAGGGCATGGTTAGTATCTGGGTGATTGGAGGAGTGTATGGGTACTGCCTGAGTAATTGAAGGAGTGCATGGGTAATGCCTGGGTGATTCCATTAGTGCAGGAGTAATATCTGGGTGATTGGAAACGTGCATGGGTACTACCTGAGTGATTGAAGGAGTGCATAGGTAATGCTTGGGTGATTGCATAAGTGCATGGGTAATGCCTGGGTGATTGGAGCAGTGCATGGGTACTGCCTGAGTGATTGAAGGACTGCATGGGTAATGCCTGGGTGATTGCATGAGTGCATGAGTAGTGCTTGGGTGATTGGAGGAGTGCATGGGTACTGCCTGAGTGACTGAAGAAGTGCATGGGTAGTGCCTGGGTGATTGCATGAGTGCAGGGGTAATGGCTGGGTGATTGGAGGAGTCGATAGGTACTGCCTAAATGATTCACGGAGTGCATGGGTAATGCTTGGGTGATTGCATGAGTGCATGGGTAATGCATGGGTGATTGCATATATGTATAGGTAGTGTCTGGGTGATTGAAGGAGTGCATGGGTACTGCCTGAGTGACTGAAGGAGTGCATGGGTAATGCCTGGGTGATTGCATGAGTGCAGGGGTAATGTCTGGGTGATTGGAGCCGTGCATGGGTACTGCCTGAGTGATTGGAGAAGTGCATGGGTAATGCCTGGGTGACTGCATGAGTGCATGGGTAGTGCCTGGGTGATTGAAGAAGTGCATGGGTAGTGCCTGCTTGATTGCATGAGTGCAGGGATAATGTCTGGGTGATTGGAGGAGTGCATGGGTGCTGCCTGAGTGATTAAAGGAGTGCATTGGTAATGCCTGGGTGATTTTGTAAGTGCATGGGTAATGCCTGGGTGATTTTGTAACTGCATGGGTAATGCCTGGCTGATTGCATGAGTGCATGAGTAGTGCCCGGGTGATTGGAGGAGTGCATGGGTACTGCCTGAGTGATTGAAGAAGTGCATGGGTAGTGCCTGCGTGATATCATGAGTGCAGGGGTAATGTCTGTGTGATTGGAGGAGTGCATGTTTACTTCCTAAGTGTTTGAAGGAGTGCATGGGTAATGCATGAGTGATTGCATGAGTGCAGAGGTAATATCTGCATGATTGGATGAGTGCATATGTATTGCCTGGGTGATTTCATGAGTGCATGGGTAATACCTGGGTGATTGCATGAATGCATGGGTAGTGCCTGGGTGATTGGAGGAGTGCATGGGTGCTGCCTGGGTGATTTCATGAGTGCATGGGTAATGCCTGGGTGATTGTATGAATTTATGGGTAGTGCCTGGGTGATTGGAGGAGTGCATGGGTGCTGCCTGAGTGATTAAAGAAGTGCATGGGTAGTGCCTGCGTGATTGCATGTGTGCAGAGGTAATGTCTGGAATATTGGAGGAGTGCATGGGTACTGCCTAAGTGATTGAAGGAGTGCATGGGTATTGCCTGGGTGATTGCATGAGTGCAGAGGTAATGTCTGGGTGATTTAAGGAGAGCATGGGAAATGCCTGGGTGATTGCATGAGTGCATGGGTAATGCTTGGCTGATTGCATGAGTGCATGGGTAGTGCCTGGGTGATTGGAGGAGTGCATGGGTACTGCCTGAGTGATTGAAGAAGTGCATGGGTAGTACCTGCGTGATTGCATGCGTGCAGGGGTAATGTCTGGGTGATTGGAGGTGTACATGGGTACTGCCTGAGTGATTGAAGGAGTGCATGGGTAATGCCTGGGTGATTGCATGAGTGCGGGGGTAATGTCTTGTTGATTGGAGCAGTGCATGGGTAATGCCTGGGTGATTGCATGAGTGCATGGGTAATTCCTTGGTGACTGCATGAGTGCATGGGTAGTGCCTGGGTGATTGGAGGAGTGCATGGGTACTGCCTGCATCATTGAAGAAGTTTAAGGGTAGTGCCTTGTGAGTGCATGAGTGCTAGGATAATGTCTGGGTGATTGGAGAAGTGCATGCGTACTGCCTAAGTAATTGAAGGAGTGCATGGGTAATGCCTGGGTTATTGCATGAGTGCAGAGGTAATGCCTGGATGATTGGTGGAGTGCATGGGTAATGCCTGGGTAATTGCATGAGTGCATGGGTAATGCCTGGGTGATTGCATGATTGCATGAGTGCATGGGTAATGCCTGGGTGATTGCATAAGTGCACAGGTAGTGTCTGGGTGATTGGAAGAGTGCATGGGTACTGCCTGAGTGATTGAAGGAGTGCATGGGTAATGCCTGGGTGATTGCATGAGTGCAGGGATAATGTCTGGGTGATTGGAGCAGTGCATGGGTGCTGCCTGTGTGATTGAAGAAGCGCATGAGTAAAGCCTGGGTGACTGCATGAGTACATGCGTAGTGCATGGGTATGTTATGTTATGTTATCGCTACTTCTAAAGCGCGGCAATTACCCGAAGGTGTCCTGGCGCTGACCACTAGCTCTCTGAGAAATTGAGACAGGAGAACAAAATTACAGCGTAAAGAGACAGGTTTTCAATCCTTGCCGAAATGTGAGGAGGTCCGGGGTCTTTCTTAGATTCGGGGGAAGTTCATTCCAGGGTTTAGCTGCGCACACCGTAAAACGTCTCCCTCCCCATGATGATTTTTTAACGGGTGGCACTATCACCAACTTGGCTCCACCGGAGTGCAGGGTTCTTCTGGGTATATACCACTGCATTTTCCGTTTCAAGAAGTCTGGGCCTATACCATGAAGTGCCTTGTGCACGGTATACAATGCCTTAAAGAGCACCCGTTTCCTGACCGGCAGCCAGTGCAGTTTTTTCATTTCCTTAGAAATGGAGGCATATTTGGGAGTACCAGTGATCAGCCTAGCTGCCGCATTTTGGAGCAGTTGCAATTTATTCAGAAAACGTTCCTATATATTTAGATACAGGCTGTTGCAATAATCAAGTCTGGACATGATGAGTGCAGTGACTACAGTCCGCTGACTATTGGTCGGCAGAAAAGTAAGAACTTTCTTATTCATTCTGATTAAGAAGTAGACAGAAGATGCCATTGTATTGATTTGGTCCCCAAAGTTGAGTTTCTCGTCAATGATGACTCCTAGGTTTTTTACCTTCCTGACTGGAATTGGGAGCGTCCCCATATCTTCAGGCCACCATCTGGGTTCCAGAAATTGGGATTGTTGCCAAATAAGATGACCTCGGTTTTTCCTGAATTCAGTTCCAGGCAGTTTTGTGACATTCAGCTCCCGATTGCTGCCATGTAATCGTGGAACCTGTCTTCTATTCCTGTTGCCTGACCAGGGTGCAGAGCCACCACAATTTGTGTGTCGTCTGCGCACGATGTCAGATTGAACCCAAAAGAACTGATCAGAGTAGCCAGGGAGGAAACATATACATTAAAAATAGTAGGGCGAAGGGAGGACCCCTGAGGCACTCCGCATGGCAGCAAAAAAGGTTTAGAATGGAAGTCCCCTAGTGCCACAGTTTGAGATCTGTCCGACAGGAACGATCTTAGGAGTTCATATGCTTTTCCATGGATGCCGCATGCCAGCAGACGGTCCATCGGTACGTCATGATGGACCGTATCAAAGGCAGCCGACAGGTCCAGCATAATCAGAGCAGCTTTGCCTCCCCTGTCCACAGCCTCCCTTATCTTCTCCGTAGATTTTAACAGGGTAGATTCTGTACTGTGCCCTTCTCTGAACCCATATTGAGTGGGGTCCAGTACATTGGTTTCACGTAGGAAAGAGCTAAGCTGAGAGTTCATGGTTTTCTCATCCAATTTTGCAGGTAATGGAAGGCGTGATATGGGTCGGAAGTTATTTGGCTCCTTTGGGTCCAAATTAGGCTTTTTTAGCAGAGGCAATATCGAGGCCAACTTCCATGGTCTGGGGAAGTGGCTAGCTTCAAACATTGTGTTGAACAAAGAGGTGAGTATTAGGGCCACAGGAGCCAGGGCCTGTTTGATTACTGAGACTGGACAGGGATCATAAGGGGAGCCTGATTGTGGGCAGAGGAGCAGCTTATCTGTCTCAGCTGTGGACAATGGCCCAAATTTATCAAAGATCGGGGAGGGGTCAGAAATTGATCTCTTTTCTACCAACCGGACTCCTGCACTCTCCGGGTTAAGGTTACTGAAGTCCAAAAAAATGACCTCTACTTTGTTCTGAAAGAACCTGGCGATGTCATCACAAAGTTCCTGACTTGCCTTGATTTTTGTTGTGGTGGGGGAAGCCAGACTCAAGACAGTTTTAAAGAGTTCTTTAGTATTTAGTTATTAGCAGAGTTAATTTGAAATGTAAAAAACTTTTTCTTTGCCTCGAATAGGAGTTGCTTATAAGTGGCAAGACTTTGTTTATAGCTCTTTTTCTCCTCTTCCTTATATTCTTTCCTCCAGCTCCGCTCAAGAAGCTTACAGGAGAGTTTTTGTGTCCGCAGTTCATCTGAGTACCAGGGGGCTGTGGGATGGGACCTTCTAGGGCGTATGATTTTGACTGGAGCTAGTGTATTACAGGCTGACTCCACCCATGATGTATAGTGAGTGACCGCCTCCTCTAGTCCTGTTGGTATCTGACCGACTGAGGCCATGAGTAGAGCTTGTAAATCCAAACTCTCAATTTTGTTCCAGGCTCTGCTTTTAATCTGAGTCTTAGGGTCTATCTCTGTCCTGTTATGGGTGGCCAGGGGAATCTCAAATTGAACCCCCGCATGATCTGTCCACATCAGAGGTAGAGTGCCTGTAAACCGCAAATTTGGGGGGTTAGAGAAAATTCGATCAAGAGTGTGACCTGCCATGTTTGTGGGGCCTATCACCTGCTGACTTAGGTCAGCACTCTTCATCAGATCTGTGAAGGCCACTGTGTCAGAGTCCTCCAATAATTCCAAGTGGAAATTAAAATCTCCCAGGATCGTGAAGGAATCCTTACACATCCCCTCCTCCAGCAAATTCCCAATGGAATTTGAAAAAGGGCTCCTAGGTCCCGGGGGTCTGTATAATAGAATGCCCTTGAACATGTGATGGTGTGAGAGACCGAAACTAAAGGACAGAGCCTCACAGGCCAGGTTAGAGGCTGTATGAAAGGCAGCCTTTAGTGAGATGTGATATATTATAGCTAAGCCTCCCCCTCTCTTTAACGGCCAATTAAGGTAGTGGCAGAGATACCCAGGTGGCATGGCTTTCACAATGTCAGGTCCTGAGCTATCATCTGTCCATGCTTCAGTAATGAAAGCAATTTGGAAATTCTCTCCTTCTATAAGCGAGGCACATTCAACGCTGTGCTTCACCAAGGATCTAGCATTAAGCAACAGACATTTGAACGAAGTTATGTTATACCCTGATTTTTTTAAAACTTCTACATTAGTAGGTTCAACAGGCTGGTAACTAAGCCTAGGGAGTGAGGCGTTGCAGTTGGGGCAAATAGTCAAGGCAGACCCTGGCCTCTCATTAAATGAGAGACACAGACAGCCCGAGGACTTACCGATTGGCTCCAATTCCAGGAGCTGGGACCTGGTATATCCCATGGTGTTTGCCTCTGCTAATTTCACACGGGCAGGGGTGCTGGGGCTGAGCGCGGGTGGCGCGAGGACGTGCGCAGACTGGGTTGCATTTGGCGGGCCTGCGGCGCGCCCGCTGCGCGGTCGTGTCAGCATTGCAATATATGGAGCCTGCTGAGGAACTGGTCCGCTAACCTGATTTCCCCCCAAAATGGCGTACCGACTCCACACGAGTCTCGGGATACCGCCTATGTCCGCCCGCCCCCGAGCACAGCCACAGCTGCTTCCCGCTCCCCTGGAAGTTTGGCAGCGAGAAACGGAGGCAGGTAGGGAACACGAAATTCAAATTAGTTTTAAAATAGTTTTAAGAACACTTTACAATATTTAAAAGCAGGTAAAAATGGCAAGTAAAATCAAAGTGCAATTCACGCAGTGCAAAAAGCGCTAATTGAAGACACCCGGCTCAAGCCTCAGGAGTGAATGATGCTGTGCGGTCGCGTCAGCATTGCAATTTATGGAGTCCGCTGAGGAACTGGTCCGCTAACCTTATTTCCCCCCAAAATGGCGTCCCGACTCCACACGAGTCTCGGGATACCACCTATGTCCGCCCGCCCCCGAGCACAGCCACAGCGGATTCCCGCTCCCCTGGAAGTTTGGCAGCGTAAAACGGAGGCAGGTAGGGAACACGAAATTCAAATTAGCTAACAGTTTTAAAATAGTTTTAAGAACACTTTACAATATTTGAAAGCAGGTAAAAATGGCACATAAAATCAAAGTGCAATTCACGCAGTGCAAAAAGCGCTAATCGAAGACTCCCGGCTCAAGCCTCAGGAGTGAATGAGTGATTGGAGGAGTGCATGGGTACTGCCTGAGTGATTGAAGAAGTGCATGGGTAGTGCCTGCGTGATTGCATGAGTGCAGGGATAATGTCTGGGTGATGGGAGGAGTGCATGGGTACTGCCTGAGTGATTGAAGGAGTGCATGGGTAATGCCTGGGTGATTCCATGAGTGCAGAAGTAATGTCCGGGTGATTGGAAAAGTGCATGGGTACTACCTGAGTGATTGAAGGAGTGCATAGGTAATGCTTGGGTGATTGCATAAGTGCATGGGTGGTGCCTGGGTGATTGGAGGAATGCATGGGCAGTGCCTGAGTGATTGAAGGAGTGTCTGGGTAATGCCTGGGTGATTGCATGAGTGGAGGGGTAATGTCTGGGTGATTGGAGCAGTGCATGGGTACTTCCTGAATGATTGAAGGACTGCATGGGTAATGCCTGGATGATTGTATGAGTGCATGAGTAGTGCTTGGGTGATTAGAGGAGTGCATGGGCACTGCCTGGGTGATTGCATGAGTGCAGGGATAATGTGTAAGTGTTTGGAGGAGTGCATGAGTAATGTCTATGTGATTGCATGACTGCAGGGGTAATGTCTGAGTGATTGCATGAGTGCAAGCATAATGTCTGAGGACTAGAGGAATGCATAGGAAATGCCTGGGTAATTGTATGAGTGTAGGGGTAATGGCTAGGGGATTGGAGAAGTATATAGGTAATACCTGGGTAATTGGAATAGTGTACGGTAATGTCTAGCTGATTGCATGAGTGTACAAATAATGCGTGGGTGATTGGAGGAGTACATAGGTAGTGTCTGGGTGATATTATAAGTGTATGGGTACTGGCTACGTGATTGTAGAAGTGCATAGATAGTGCATGGGTGATTGGAGGAGTGTGGAAATAGTGCCTAACTGTATAGATGAGTGCATGGGTAGTGTTTGAAAAAATGAATGAGTGCAGTAAAAGCGACTGTAAACATTAGTTCATATTATCATGCTTATTACATTATTTCATCTTACCTTTTTTATTAAAGAAGATACAAAACTCAGTGGACCTTTTTTTACAGTATTTTTGTTGTAAACTGATTTTAAAATATTTTCAAACTTTAGTATTATCTTCTGTAAAAAAAAAGAAGAAAAAGTGTTATTGTATATAATATTATAGTTTTAAGAACACAACATAATTTTAGAATTACATAACATATTCAGGTTCCCTTTTTGCTGTTCTCAGATTCTACAGAATTTTACCATACACATCGATTTCAATGTAGATCATCATACAACAGCGGGGAAAAAAATACAATCAATGAGATTGTAAAAAAAAACAAATCTGCGTTGAAAATATTTACAAGTTCAACTATCAGTTTACCTATCTACAGTTTCTAAATTACATTCTTCAACTACATTAAATCATTTATTTCTCTGAAGTGCATTTTCTAAAATATACACTCTTATCTACTTCGCGTATAATATAAAGATCAAATATATAAACTAGTTCTTTCAATCACAATTTTCCAAATGCAATTTCAATTAGCACAAACAATAATCCAAACACTAATTGTTCACATCTTCCCAATAGGCCGAATAATGTTTCCAAATCCATTTGCATTGAAAATATCCAAAATAAACTCCTTAATTCATGTTCACATCTTCCCAATAGGCCGAATGATGTTTTCAAAACTTTGGCATCAAAAATATGAGATATGAATTTGGAAATTCATTAGGCATCCTACATTTGAATTCCAAATGAGCATCATTGCAGTGTGTCCATCCTTTATTGCACTTTAAATACACAGTATAGTGTCCAGATGTTGTAATGGGTCCATCATGGAAAACAGTAGCCACTGCTTTAAAAGTTCTTCCTGAAATTGATACTTGACTTGCCACAAAATGTTTATTATTTTTTTTTTATTTTTTTGTGTTTTATAGAGCGCAAACTTGACCCGTTAGGGTATCAGAGCGCTTTACAGAGTCATAGAGTTGTACAAGAGGCATGGAATCACAAGAGTATACCATAAATTGGGAGGGCGGGGTGCTGAGTACAAGAGGGATGGAGGGATACAATGTACAGTTTACATTACAGTTGCTGAAGACAGGCCCCAGGTTTCTTGGTGGGGTGAAAGGTCATCGGAGGGAGGCAATAGCCGTGAATTGATCAGGGTCTCTGTGGCGGTTGGAGGTAAGGGTTTAGACGAGGAATTTACCCATGAGGAAGGATTTGGCCTCCTTTTTGAAACGTGCAAGAGAGGGGATTCTTCTGATGGCGGGTGGGAAGGAGTTCCATATTCTTGGCGCAGCCCCAGCGAACGCCCGATATAAGTTTTTTTTTTCCGAAAGCGTGCAGGTTGGAGTAGGAGGTCTCTGGCGGACCGTGAGTTTCTGATTACTCTGGATACCACAAGTTTCTGTGCAAGATATGCAGGGGAGTTTGAGTATAAGGCCTTGTGTGTGATGCATGCCAGCTTAAGCTGTATTCTGGCCTCGAGAGGAAGCCAGTTCAGCGCTTTCAGGTGTGGAGAAATGTGATCAAATTTCCTTGTGCCGGTAAGTAGTCTGGCGGCCGCATTGAGGCAGGCTTTTAAGGGTGCTAGGGAGATCTTGGGTAAACCAGAGAGGGTGGAACAGCCATATTCCAGTCTAGAAATGACTAGTGCTTGGACTGCCATTTTTAAGTCGGGAGCGTCAAGGAAGGGTTTCAGTTTCCATAGGTAGCTCAGGTGGAATCTGGCTGATTTTGCCATTGAGTTGATGTGGTCCCGCATGTTCAAGTTGCAATCCAAGGTTATTCCCAGTGATTTGGCCGAATCCACAATGGTCGGTGGACAATTTAAGGCTGTGATGGCCTTAATCCATATCTGAATCTCAGGGTCTGTTTTTGTAGGGGAAATTAGAAGAAATTCTGTTTTCTTTGCGTTGAGTTTGAGTTGATTGGAGGAGAGCCATTGGACGGTCAGCTTCAGGGCCTCATTCAGGGAGAGAATCTCCTTGAGAGATGAGATTTTGATGTAGATCTGAGTGTTGTCAGCGTACATATGGTAGGTGATATTTGCGGTGCGTAGGACTTCAGCAAGCAGTTCTAAATAAAGGTTGAAGAGGGTGGGGGACACCGTTGATCCTTGAGGGACTCCAACTGTGACCGAAGAGGGAGCGGACAGGTTGCCGTTAATTAGGAATCTCTGAGATCGGTTTTGGAGGAAGGATCTAAACCATTTTAGGACAGAGCCATCTAATCCCATCCTGAGTTTGAGGCGTTCGAGTAGCTTCCCATGGTTGACCGTGTCGAAGGCCGAGGATAGATCTAGGAGGATTAGGAGACAAGTTTTGCCTTGGTCAAGGGCTTGGATGGCATCATCGACGATGTGGAGCATGGTGGTTTCCAGTGCTGTGTCCCGGTCTGAATTCAGATTGGAAGTCATCGAGTAGGTGGAAGTTGTTGATGTGATGACTCAGCTGCAGTTGCACACACTTCTCCAGCACTTTAGCTAAGAGAGGGATGTTGGAAATAGGTCTGAAGTTGTCCGGGGAAGCTGGATCCAGCGACAGCTTTTTCAGAATGGGGAGGACTTGGCCCACTTTCAGAGATTCAGGAATTGATCCCTGCCGGAGAGAGGCGTTAATTATTGCAGTCCAGCTAGGAATAATGGATTGGGCGGCGGCAGCTAGGCTGTTAGAGGGGAGCGGGTCGTTGAAATGGTTGTTCGGGTTTAAGGTAGATAGGATTTTGGAGACGGAGTCTTCGTCGTAGAGTGTGAAGTCGGTCCAGTGTGCTTGATTCTAAGCCTGTTGGGGCGGCGTGGGGGGAGGAGGCAGGTCAGGGGGGGTAGAGAGTATGAGGCGGAACTAAGTTCGTTACCTAGGGCTTTGATTTTGTCCGCAAAAAACGAGGAGAATTCCTCGGATGATATTAGAGACTTGGGGTTTTCTTTCAGTGTTTTGGCCAGTTTGTTGGATTGGTGTTTGACCAGTTCGAAGAGTTTGCGGGGTCTGTTCTGGGCGTTCCCCAGTTCCGATCTGAAGAATTCTTTTTTAGAGTTGAGGATGTTCCTGTTGTATGTATTTCTGGCCTGGCGGAGAAGTTTTAGGTGAGCGGCAGAGGGGTGCTGTCTCCAAATTCTTTCGGATTGCCGGGGGGATCTCCTATCATTGTTGAGGGATCCAGTGAACCAGGGCTTTCTATCTTTGATTTGAGTTCTTTTTAGTTTTAGTGGGGCTAGGTCATCCAGAATGTTCGACATAGTTGCAGAATAGTGATCGTTGAGGTCACTGACCGTTGTGATATGCGAGGGGGGGGAGGTCAGATTTGCACCGAGCCTCGAGTTCTTTGTGGTCCAGGTTCTTGGTGTCTCTGACCCAGCGTTTAGGAAACACCGGCTGTGGTGCCCTTGTCTTGTGGGTGCCAGGTAGGAGGAATCAATGGCGTGGTGGTCAGACCAGTCACAGGGGTCTATAGAGATAAGCTTGACGGTTGCTTTCTTAGAGATGATCCAGTCAAGAGTGGCCCCTTTCGAGTGAGCTGGGAGTGAACAAGAGTGGGTCAGGGCTTGATCGGCCAGGAGGTCTTTAATGGCGTTGACATGAGGATCCTTGGGATCGTTCCAGTGCAGGTTGAAATCGCCAAGGAAAATGTCTTTAGCGTTGGAGGAACTCTTTGCTGTGAGAATTTCCATGAGGTGGTCAGTGAAGGAGTCATTCATGCCTGGGGGTGGTAAAAGATGTGCAGGTTGCACAGTTGGGTGGAGTTACTGCAAATAGAGAGGGCGAGGTATTCGCAGGAGTCGGTGGTATCCGCCAGAAGTTCCGTGACAAGAAGGTTAGAGCGATAGATGCAGGCGATGCCACCTCCTTTCTTGCTATGTTGTCTGTACAGCCTAGCAATGTTATAGTTGGGAGGGACTAAGAGGTCTAGGCATGGGGATGAGGAATCGTTTAGCCATGATTCTGTTAGAATTGCTAAGTCGAAATTTTTGTTCAGGATGAGAGCAGCAACATCGGCGGCATGCTTTACTGCCGATCGGCAGTTAATTAAGAGACCAGTCAGGGAGGGGTCGGAGGGAGTGTCGGGAGTCGGGGCGGAGAGGTGTACAGGCGCTAGATTGCTTCTAATCACACTTCTGTTACGGAGGGTAGCTGATCTGCAGGGGTTGATAGCGACCGTGCAGATGGAATGTTCGGCACTCACGTCTGATAGGCAAGGGGTAACTGGGGCTGCGTTGTAGTCCTGGAGAATGGCAAGGATTTTCTTTTCAGTGAGGTCTAGCGGATTAGGTGTGGCAAGGGAAGGGTTGTAGGAGACGACGAGAGCTAGGGTTTCCTCCTCCGATAGGTGGCAGGGATTCTTACAAGGGCGAAGGTGCCTCAAGGATGTAGGTAGTGGGTGTTTGGGGAGCTCTGTGATAGGAGGGGAGGTGGAGTTCGGCAGGGGCTTGAGGCTAGCGAAGGAGAGTTCGGCGAGGTGGAGGAGGCTCGTTAGATCCAGAATGGATAAATGGATGCTCTGAATTATTTTGGCGGCTCTGGAGTGCAGAGTATCAATATCCATATAAGGGGGGGGCGCAGTAGAGGTGCTAGGAGGGTTAGGATGGACTGTGTTAGGAGCAATAGGAGGGGTGGTTTGTGGGCTAGCAGGGCTAGCTTGACCTGCATCATAGGTCATTGGAGGCGTACCGGTCTCAGAGTTAGGGTGGGGAGCTAGTGGGGAGGAGACCAAGGGTCTCGGGTCGATTGCGTTAGCAAGGCCGGTTGATGAGCTAGGGGGGTTAGGATGAGCTGTGTTAGAAACCTCAGAGACAGTATGGGGAGATAGTGGGGAGGAGACCAAGGGTCTCGGGCGGTAGTGTTAGCAGGGCCGGGAGACGAACTAGAGGGTTAGGAGGCACTGAGTTGGAAACCCTTAGAGAGGTGGTTTGTGGGAGGTTAGTCATGCTAGGCAGGCAGGTCGGAGGATCGTCAAGGCGGGTGTTGGTCGCCCTGCCAGTGTCGTGCACATGGTTTCTGAGGAGGGTAAAAAGGTCCGCAAATTTATTGAGGTTTTTGGGTGAAGCTTGGATCAATACAATGCCGCTTTTGTAGAGGGTGATGGTGAGGTCAGCTCGCAGGGTTGCGGAGGGCGCTATTGTGAGCTTAGTGCCGTAAGGAATGTTCCTGGTTGTGCGTACATTGAGGAGGTGCGCAAAGAAATTGCGCCAAGAGGGGGTTCTTCTGGAGTAGAAAACGAGGTCGTTGATGACTGTGCCGTTGTCTGCACTGAAACGCAGGTCAGAGATCAGTGTCTCAGGGTGATTTTTCAGGGTGAGGTGCTTGAAAGTTTTTGTAGCGGTTTTAGAGAGGTTAGGGGGGTAAACCAGAGTGTATGAGTTCACCCCAGTAGCGGTCAGGCCAGGACCTACCATGTTGGCTAGGGTTGGGCACTATAGGAGAGACATGGGTCAGTAAGCAGCAGATTTCCTTATGTCCGTGATTATTAGGATAGTAACCTTATAGGAAATAAGAAATTGGCCGGGTCGTAAGTAAAGAGAAATTCCTAGAGCTTTTCCAAAGTTCAACAAATCTTTCATTGACTGCTATGGCAGGTCAGTGCCACTTCAAGATGGCCGCCACCTGAACGAGCATGGCTCAGGGTGCAGCTGTGGGCCCTTGTTTGTTTTGATGGTGCAGTCCTCTTTCTGTTGCCATTGTCTGATCGAGCCTGGCTGGGGTGCAACTGTGGACCCTTGTTTGTTTTTATAGTTCAGTCCTCTTTCTGTAGCCATTGCCAGGTGCTGCCATTTTCGTGGGTAAAGGGCCGAGGCAATATGGAGGGGCAGCTTTGTGCACAAAATGGCTGGGGGCAATAAAACTGTTGTGCCATAGACCGACAAATGCAAGGTACAGCTAAAATTCCGATACCAGACCCACTTCTGTAGTCTGGATATCGCTATGTTCCTGCTGATGCACACTGCTCACTCAGTGCATGCCAAATCGAGGGAGGCTTCTCATCTGTTGATGCTCCTTAGGAATATATCTTCAGGGCAGGCGCACCGCTTTGCAGTTGTTGGCATCCCTGCTGCCCCAAGTGCGATCGTTATGAGAGCACTGCATCGGAGGCGAGGCGGCAAACAGCTCCCCAGGGCTTCGGCTCATGCTGGGTGTGCCCGTCACTGGAAGGGAAACTTCCTGAATGTTCAGCGCCAGTCCGCCAGTTCCCCTGCGGGTCACAGGTTCGGGGGCTCGAGATGTAAGATACCGCTTCGCAGCTCTTTGGCATCCCTGCTGCCCCGAGCGCGATCGGTATGGAAGCACTGCATCGGGGGGGGCGACGCGGAAAACAGCTCCCCAGGGCCTCGGCTAGCGCTAGGTGTGCCCGTCGCCAGAAGGAAAAACTCGCCTGAGGGCTAGCGCAATTTCGCCAGTTCCCCGCAGGTCACAGGCTCAGGGGCCCAAGACGATGAGTGGCCTGCAGCGGGGTGGGGGAGGGGTGGGACCGGACTCACCAAAGTCTCAGGTCTGGGCGAACATCCTCGGTCAGTCCCCCAGGAGCCCAGCCTTCCGTCTATGCCAGCTGGATTCGGGGAGCAACTCTCAGCTGGGGCTCTGTTCGTCAGCAGCAGTGAGGTATCCGACGGACTCAACAAACAGCCAGCTCTTCTGGACAATGGCCGACGGTCCTAGTTGAGGTAAGAGGGGTCCATAAATGCTGGTCTGTGCGGTGCTGCGGGGGCCAAGTTTGCACTGTATTGCTGTATGATGATGTAGGAGGGCAGCAGGATGAAGGAGGGTGATGGATGGCCGGGTTGTACAGGGATATTAACCGATAGGTGATCCCTAACCCAGGAGCTCAGTGGAAGAGCTCTTGTCCGGTGGCCATCTTACCAGGCTATTGGTTTAATTTTGGTTTCCAATTTTTTTCCATCTGCTCTACAACGTTGTAGCATTAAAATGACATATGGTCCAAATCTTTCTACAAATAATGTTGATAACATTTCTGATTTACAATGAGAACATTTCATATCTTGATTAGCTGTTTTTACTAATTTGTTAAAAGACACTGTTTTGCAATCTGGTATCGTCAAAGATATGAATCGTTCAGTGTCTATTTCAGTGGTAGAAGAAAATGAATACTCTTCACATTTCTGATCCCATCTGTAACTTAGTCCAAACAAATTTTCAATTTCTATCCCTTCATCTTTCAGTACTGCAAGCATAAACATAAGAAATTCTTGTGAATCTTGTTGTACAATAAGTCAGTGTAAATTGTGAAGAACCAGTACATATATCCAAAAGATGCCGTATGCCAGAAGCTGTATGGATTTTAGTTCTATCACTTACCAACTTTTGAAAAATATAATGTAATAAAGAGCAGAATCTTTTTCTCGATTTTCCATAATTTCATGAAGAAGATCTTCTAGATAAAACACAACATTCACAATTACATTAGCATAGCAGATGATACCTGAACTATTTTCTAACCGGTATCCTACAATATCATCAACAGTGTCCATTTTCATGCATTTGCGGTGACATGGATTAGTGGCGGCGGAGAGGTCCGGGGGTTGGTTGGGCCTGGGCCTCCTCATCCTTTCTCCGGCATTGTGTGTGCTGGATAGAACAGACTACCTATAGTGGTGTGGAGACCGGCGCGGAGGTAGGTTCGGGCCTACACTGCTCCTGCTCTCGTCGCCCTTAGAGGTGAGGAAATTGGACCGTGCAGCCTTCAGCAACTCGCCGTTTTCCACCTGATCCCTATGCTGAGTGCCCAGCAGATTGTCATGGGCCGCCTATGCACCAATACCCACCGGGGTGCCCCCTCCGGGGGTCCATCCGGGGAGGCCCATGCGGCTCTGGGTCTGTGAGGCGGAGACCTCACTGGCAGAACTTCAGCCTCGTTCTCGGAACTGTACATCCGCGCTTCAGGACCTATTAGATCGTGTGTGCACCCTGGAAGAGAAGGTGGACGACGCTGAAGGAAGATCGCGTCACAATAATATCCGTGTTGTTGGTCCACCTGAGGGAGCAGAGGGTCGGGACCCGGAGACCTTCACGGAAGCCTGGTTGAGAGATCTTATTTCGCCCGGGTCACTCTCCCCGCAGTTCCCACAGAGTGCCGGCGCGCAGACCTCCCCGGGGGCCCGTACTCGGCCTTTCCTGTTCCGTGTAATGAATTTCAGGGACAGAGATGTCATCCTGCGGGAACTTGGCAAACATCCCGTCCCTACAGTTCAGAATGTGACTGTCTCCCTTTTCCCAGACTATACAGTTCAGGTCCAGAAGAGACATGCCACCTTCAATGCAGTGAAGAAACGACTCCGGGAGCTGGACCTTAGATATTCTCTCCTCTTCCCTGCCCGTCTGCGGGTTATCAAAGATGGCAACACCCGGTACTTTGACTCTCCTACAGAGGCTTGGGACTGGCTCGAGGAGCATGGGCTGGAAACGGCGCCAGAACGAACAGATGAATCCCGAGCAGCTGAGCGACACCGTCGAGGCAGGCGTGGGAAACAGAACAGAAATGTGAGAACATTCGTATCAGCCCCAAACCCCGACCAGATCAGAATGGAATGACAGGGAGCCCTGCAGATGGTGGCGGCCCTCCAGTCTGTCCGATCTCCATCTCCGGCCAGCTCCGTTGGGTCCTTGCCCAAGTCTTGAAACTCAGGCTCCACGCTAGATTGGTTGACTGATGCAGATTTCCCTCCACTACCGGTTGTCACACCCCAAACTGCGGATGACATTATTTCCGTTTAGCTCTTGTTAGAAAATGATGTAATTCTGGGCTATGTCTTCTCCTGACTTACCCTTGATGCCCTAACTCCTCTTATTCTAGAGCAACTGAGGGGGATTGCATCTGTACCTGCTTTTCTCACTTCCCCCCCTTCCGTGCTCTGTTCCACTGACACTTCTCCCCGCAGTCATATAACGACGTTCGTCCTGTTGCCATGATATGGCAAGCTTGTTTGGGCAGTTCCTCATGTTGGGGATCCGCTCTTATACTGTTTCAAGGTATCCCACTGTTCTACAATATTATTTTCTTCCCCCTGCATGAGTCGCCACACACACAGACCTGCTGCCCTTACATCCTCCCTCCTTGGGGTGGTTCGCCACACAGGGGGCGCCACAATACATGGGTGGGGCCTGCTGACTTCAGTTGTCCCGATGACCAATCTTAATATAATAACCTGGAACGTCAGGGGCATTCATACACCCTCCAAGCGGTACGCTATCTACGCTTACTTGCAGCGCCACGCAACGAGTGTGGCGCTCTTGCAGGAAACACACCTGATGACTGTAGAGGCTACCCGCCTACGTCGTCGGTGGCGGGGCCAGATATATAGTACCCACTATTCATCCATGGCTAGAGGGGTGGTGATATGGGTCAAGGCGGGTGTTCCAAGGGTGGAGGAGGAGGTCCTGTCTGACCCAACGGGGCGCTACATCTTAGCGAGTGGTAAGCTGAACGGCCAGCCGGTTTTGTTGGGCTCCATATATGCCCCCAATGTCACGCAGGCCACCTTTCTTAGTGACCTTTCGGAGGTACTGCTCCGGTGGAGGGAGGTAGCGTGGCTCCTGGGAGGGGACTTTAACGCAGTGCTCGATGTCTCACTTGACCGCTCCTTTCCCCCTCTCACTTGTACTACGGCCTCCTCCTGCGCGCAACTCTTAAAATCCTGGATAGACAATTGGGCACTCTTGGACATCTGGCGGGAACGCCATCCGCACTCCAGAGTATACTCTTTTTATTCCCCGGTCCACAACCTGCATGTACGCCTCGATCGCATACTCACACCCACGGCTTTACTCCCTCTGATACAGTCTATTGACTATCTTGGTCGGACGCATTCCGACCATAATCCCCTGGTAATGCACCTGGCCTGGGAGGCGCAACCCCCTCCGATTTCAGCCTGGCATCTGCAGACAGCGGCTCTAGAGGACCCTCTCTTCCGCGGATCATTGGAGGCTGCGATAGCTAGCTATTTTGCACTCAATACGGCTTCCACGGATTCAGTTCTCACCGAATGAGAGGCCTTTAAAGTAGTGATTAGGGGCCATTGTCTGGGACAGACGTGGAGCATTCGCAGACAACTAGATACTTCACTATCCAGCATTGAGAGGCAGCTGCTTTCACTCGAGACGCGGGTCATCAGCAGCCCGGATCAACAACAGCGCCTAGACGCTGCACATAACGAGTGGGAGGCACTACTGGAGAGACTGCGGTGCCATAATTACTTGGCGCACTCGGCCCGTTCGCACTCTGCGGCGGACAAGGCTGGGAGGTTGCTGGCTTACTTGATCCGGCAGGAACACCCCCAGCGCCCCATACAGTTGTTAATCAATGACCTGGGCCAGGAGCGAAGTACTCAGAAAGACATTCACACAGTGATGACTGAACACTACACTCGACTGTATGAGACCCGACTGATGGGCAATGCCCAGAGCGTGGATTCCTTTTTGGACACAGTGGAGTTGCCCACTCTCACAGTTGACCAGCTCCAGGAGCTGGACTCCCCCTAATGGAGGACGAAATACGAGACGCGCTGCACTCCTTGTCCTCCGGTAAGACGCCGGACCCGGATGGCCTCCCGGCCAAGTACTTCAAAACTTACGCGGAACATTTGGTACCACATCTCCATTCGCTGTTTACAGAGGCAAACTCAGAAGGGGCCCTGCCCCCGACCATGCGCACCGCTAATGTGGTTTCTTTGCTGAAGCCTGGTAAGGACCCAATGTCTCCTGGCTCTTATCGGCCGATTGCAATACTGAACACGGATTATAAGATCCTGGCAAAAGTCCTGACCAACCGGCTGGCCCCGCTGGTCCCTGATTTAGTACATGTTGACCAGAACGGCTTCGTTCCACAGTGTAATACTGCTTTGAACATACGACGTTACTTTCGGGTGGCAGAATATGCCCCGGTTGACTTGCCTCGCTCGGGCTGCAAGGTATTAGACCTTGAAAAGGCCTTCGATTCGCTGGCTTGGAATTTCCTCTTCTCCGTTCTGGTCCGTTTTGGAGTCGGACCCTACTTTCTTAGTTTGGTGCGACTGCTATACCGCAATCCGTCGGTCCGGGTTCGGATGGGGCTCTATGTCTCAGACCCAATTCAGGTGCGATGTGGAACCCGACAGGGATGCCCGTTGTCCCCTCTTTTATTCGCGTTGGCGGTGGAGCCGTTGGCGGTCCATATTCGTGCCCATGTCGACATCGGGATTACACTGGGAGATGGCACTCACATCATTTCACTATACGCAGATGATCTGCTGATATATGCTCGAGATCTTCATAATATCCCCTCCACACTTGACCAAGCCCTCAGTCATTTTGCACGTGCTTCGTGACTGCGGGTTAATGCAGGAAATCTATTCTTTCACCATTCTTGAAGGAGACTCCTGATCCAGGGTATGTACTGGGGAGACTCATGTAGCCTGGAGCGTGGACCCTTTCTGCTATTTGGGGGTCCGAGTTTATCATAACAGACCTGACCTTTTCAACAGGAACGTACTCCGGGCCACCACAGCGATTTGGACGCAGATGGGTTTCTGGAAGACTCTCCCATTGGCGATTTCCGGAAGGATTGCCCTTATTATAATTTTAGTCCTCCCCGCCTTCTATACTACTTCGCTGCTCTGCCCCTTATCATCTCCCCCCCCTTCTTTAGGCAATGGGAAAAGGTTGTGCGAGACTTTATATGGGGAACATCACGCCACAGAGTGTCCATGGGGAAACTTTACCTGCATACCGAACTGGGCGGCCTAGCGGTGCCTAACTTTGAGCATTATTACTTAGCTTCCCAGCTGCAGTGGGTTGCCAGGTGGCTATCATCCCATTACTTACCAGACACGGCTTCTTTACAGCCCCCACTGACGCAGGGTAACCTTTTGCAAATTTTTCATCCTTGCTCCAAGTCCAGACCCTCTGACACACTTCTACTCAACGTAGCATATAGATGCTTCTGTAGGAGTCTTTTTCTCACTAGAACCACCATCCCATACGCACCCGCTATCCCACTGTTGGGAACTCCATGAGGGCACACCTACATGACTGTGACTGAGCTACGGCACTGGTCCTCGGAGGGAATACAGGACGTGGGAGACCTTTTCCAGGACGGCACCCTCATCCCATACCCGGCGCTCGTGGCGGATGTGACCCTGCGTCCCGGGCAGTTTTTACTCCATAGAACAATTATAGCCTTGTTATCATCTAAATGGGGTGCACTCTCTCAGGAGCCTCCCATACATCACACATTACAATACCTTCACGTGATGGGGACAGGGAGACACCTGATGCGCTGGTTCGCATCTTCCATCTGGCAACACACAGAGGCTGACCTCACTCGGCTTCAACATCATTGGGAGGGGGCCCTGGGGAGGGCATTTACAGATAGAGAGTGGACTGTTGTCCGAGGCAGCCCAACATACATTCCGCATAACCAACGGTTCAAACAAATTCAATTCTTTGTGCTGCATCGGGCTTACCTTACCCCAGCTCAAATAAAGAGGTACTTCTTCCGCGTAGACGCGGCTTGCCCCCGCTGCTGGCAGCTGGATGCCGACATTCTCCATATGCTCTGGCATTGTTCGGTCTTAAATGAGTACTGGAGCAATGTGACAGTCACTCTGACAGCTTGCACCTCCCGAACCATTCCCCCCAGCTGGGAAGCCCATGTATTACACCTCTTTAGCAAAAAAAAGAAATATAGAGCCGCCACACGAATTCTCGACCTGGGTCTCATAACGGCCAAACGATTGATCACCAAGCGATGGAAATCCCCTCTGTTGCCTCACCCACTTGCCTGGCGCCGATCCATGCTTAATTGGGCTAAGGCGGGGGGGTGTGGCGCTAAGCAGGGAGGACCTACTCGGCAATTTGTAAATTCCCCCTAGCGCCTCAGTGGGACACAATGATTTCCAAGCTCCAAAAAATGGTCACTGTCACAAGGGACCCGAATACGTTGTCTAGGGCCTGTACCCATAGTCCATCCCCCACCAGTAGGGAGGTTGAATAGCACTGACCTCTGGGCTGAATTGACTTTCCTATTCCAGAACTTCATTGCCACTGGGTCCTAGCAGCTTTGGCTCCCCCGGCTACAAGCGACTCCCTTTCCCTTCCTTGACTTATGTTGTCCTCAGTTTGTTGTACCCTATGTCCCCAGTTTGGTTCGAACTGCACTATACCTGAACCGTTTGCAGGCCACCCGATAGTGAGGCTCATCAGCACTGATCCGCCCTATCTATGGACACTGCCCTATGACTTCTTGTGATCGTTGTGATCTACTCATCTGTTCCTCTTTTTGCTGTTGGGTACTGCACATTATGCTGTTAGCAATCACTTTTCTTTATTTCTTTCCTGATGCATGAGTACTGCTCTGACTGTATGCTTAAAATGTGCAAAAATGTTAATCAATAAAAAGATTTAAACAAAAAAACAGTGTCCATTTTCATTTTCTTTGCAGCTTCATCATTCTCTTGAATTGTTTTCTCTTTTTGAATCTCACTAGAATGTTTGTCATATTTTCGTTTTGGACACACTACACGTTTCTCATATACAGGATATTCACCTAAGTTAGGAGCATACAGTCTTCTTAACCGATTATACTCTCTTACACAATTTGCATCATGACTAATCTTTTTCTCATCAAAATCAATCAAATACAAACCAGATAATGTTCTTACTCGAGACAATGGAACGTATGCCATGCCCTCTGTAAACACTGTACTTCCAATATTTACTAAAGCACTGTCTACACTTAAACCTTGACATTTATGAATGGTTACTGCATATGCTAAAGAAAGAGGAAACTGTTTTCTACGAACATACAAGTCTTTTACAAGCAAAGAACGAACAGCACAACGTCCAATCTGTTTTACCTCTTCAATCGGATCAAATTTAATCTTCAAAAATTCAAATCCATCTCTGTTCTGAAAATTTACAAAATCAACAACTTTTCCCATTGCTCCATTTACTAAACCTTCTTCTACATTCAAATTACGCCGAAAAATTACCCAACAATTTACATATACATATAAAGTCTTTTCTAAACCTGCAGTCTTAGACACCGACTTTCCAAAGAATCCAATTTTGACTGTAATTTCTCTCAGAGAAGAATAGTAACTCCTGTGTGTTCCATTTTATCAATAGCTTCCATTTTCACTATTGGTTGTTTTTCCAATTTCAAAAGTTCTTGATTGAACGTAGAACACTCTTGGGGGCATATTCACAAGGAGCTATCGCCGAATTAACGGCACTTTATCGCAGCCAAAGTCGTGATAAATTTACCCCCCCATTCACAAGCCAGTGTTAACAGCCCACAGCACCAGTTTACCCACGATAGCAGCCGCAAAAAACATCGCCACAGAGGACCCTCGCAAATATTGCTAATGAGAAGCAGAGTAGGCGTGCCCGTGACAAAAGCAGAGACAACAGCACACCTCAACATTCACAACAACCAGCCACATCCGCGATAAAAACACAAAACAGGCGATAAGGCGCGTTAGCACCAGGAAATCTACACCTGCTCTGACCTGGTGTAAAATCGGACGGCAGCCAGCACCACAAAAGGGAGTACAGCCCAGGGCCACATCCGAAGGGCAACAGATGCCATGCAGCCACCCATCATGCGGCCCGGACACCCAAGAGGGCCACAACACCCACCCCCACCACCCCAGGAACCTATCCCACACCCGGAACACCCCCCGGACCAACACAGACGCAGCACAGACAAAGACAGCGGAACCCCAGGAAACGTACCAGCTGCACAGACCCAACATCTGACAATGTCACCTTCCACTACAGGCTGAAAGGGACAACCAACCTACGCATCCTGACCATCATCGCCTAACAGGCCTAAGGCAACAACACAGCGGACAACCAACATCCCACCCCACACAAAGCTGATGGCGTGGCTGCACCTGTTGGCCCCTGGGACCCCCCATCCAACACCCACCAGAGTCGGAGGAGTCTCACAGCCAGCCACATACAAGTCCCCCACACCTGTCATGGACATCACCATCACCCTGGTACCCCAGCCCCCAAACGTACAACACAAGACGCAGGATCCGCTGGAGACCAAGCAAGGACCATACACCATAGCAGGATGCACGCACGTGTTGGGGGCAACACACAGCACACATGTACTACCTGTGCCCCCTGGTGACACAGCACACAATCACCACAACAGGAAGCACACGTCTCACACCAATGTGCAGGCAACAACAGAACACCGTGGAACACCCAACAATGTCGCCTTCAAATACACAGCCAGTGTGCATGATACCTTCATCCTCCGACAGTCCATCATCAACCAGCGTTCCCAGGATGGCAACAAGGGAAATGTACAGCCCCTTGGCAAAATACAAATGAACATCCCACACACCTCAACACCACAACCATGCAACTCACAACTCTGGCAATGCACACGTCACAAAATCACATACAACAGGCACAACAATATGCCCACCCACGAGACACGACAGAACAACTTACAATGTCCACATGGGCAAGCCCTGAACATGAGCCAGCAACGGCATGGCACC